>CM060944.1:91405840-91953340 GCA_030765085.1 Allium cepa
GTTTTTAAATTTTGAACAAAATTTAAACCTGAAACAATCAGTTTTGCCAAAACCTGAAATAACTTACTGACTCGAGCCAAACCAAAATCGCCTCGAGTTCTCAACTTCCCTGCTTCGAGTTCGACATGAAGTTTCCCCGATTCGAACCCTTAAAGACTCGAGTACCCTCTGCTTCAACAAACTCCTCCAGGCACAACAAAGTGCACCGTGCATATGGACGATGCCGATGGTCGTCGCTGATCATCATCGATGATCCTCCCACATCATCCATCACCCAAACACCCCCTCGCAAGCATCAACACGACATCTTCGACTCGAAATCAAATTCGAGGGTTCGAGCCACAAACCTGGAAACATAGACAACCCAAATTCCAAAACCTGGAAATTCGCCGTCCTCGCCACCTCGTCCACCAGAGACGCTGAATTTCTGGCCATCACCACGTCTACGTATCCTCTACCTCCCCTCAAGAGCACGTAACACTCGATCGTACCAAGAGGGAGAACGAATCGAAGTCTCAGCCTTACAAAAATTTAGGGCTACGAAAAAGAAAACGTCGCCGGCGCCACCACGTCCCCCTGACGAACCTTCCACTATTTTTCCTCGACCCTCTAATCACTCGTCCATCACCACAGAGAATCCCGAGCACTACGGTCCACTTGATCACCGGAAAATCACAATTTCACCTATTATGTTCAACCCAGAACTACACCTTCAACACTTAATTATAAATAGTGATTTTAGTTTTAAAAATCAAGTTTTTGTTTTTGTTTTAGATTCATATGCCTAAATTCATGATTTATAAAAATTGAGTTTTTACTTATGTAAGTTTTTCACTGTTATTTTGTATTCCAGACCCAATACAAATTGTTTTTCTTTTAAATAAAATTTTTAAACTTAAATCTATGTTATAACAGACATTTTATATTCACAACTTAAGTCTTATCAAGCTTTGATTAAAAGAAAATGAGTTTTGATGAGGATTTTAAACCTGAAACTAAAGTCAGATAGAATACAGAGATGCTCATCACTATATTCACACATAACACAGAGCTATACACAAGAAATATTCTCAACACAACTGAATTCCAGAGAAACTTGCATCAGAACAAATATATACTTAAACCATTAAAAATTATTATGTTACTCACCTTGCTTTAAGAATGCACAGAGCATCCAGATTTTGAAAAACAATTTGAAGCTGAAACCCATTAGCCCCTTTTTTTTTTAAAAAAAAACCTTTCACTTGAATGCTTTTTGTTTAAACTTGAGTTGCTTTGTCGTTTAGATTTGCATGCAGATTGTTTGCTTTAAAATTTGCGTTGAAGATGAATGCATCAGGTTGTGCTTTGAATTTGCTTGCAGGCTTTGAGAAATGCAGGCAGTTTTGATATTTGATAAAATTTGTAAAAATGCAAATGTTAACTTTTTTTCTTTCTTTCTAGTTTGCTAAATTCTGGACGAAATGGAACAAAGAGTATTGCATATAAATATAAAGGAGACAGGCTTGTACAGGAAGGTGTTATCTGGTATAGGCTATTTTAGTTTGTTCAAAGATATTTCTTTACTTTTGTTTTATCAGGCAAGATTATTTTATTTTGGAGGCTGAATTGAGTTTATACATTTCGGCTGAAATGATTTTTATACATTTCTAGTAGACCAAATGGTATGCTAGTATTAAATGGAATGTCCTTCATGTTGTATACATGTCTTATTTTGTATGTATTAAGATATTTCCTTTTTTGTCTTATTTCTTCTTTGTTCTACATATTATTTACAAGCAACATATCTAAACTTTTCCATACAAGATTCTTTAACCTGGTTTGTTTATCTACTTTATGCATGTACATAGACATTTTCATTTATTACTTTGTTCTTGTCTTACATAATTACTTACAGGTTATATACATGTTTTACTTTTTCTGGTTATGCTTTATTTTCTTTTCTTTGTCTTGCTTTTTTATTTTACAGGTTACAAATATTTACAAACCTGGTTTGTCTCCATTCTCTAGATACATAGATACTTATTTTACCTTGTTCTTAGCTTTGCATTAATTTATTTCTTTTGCTTGCCTGGGTAATGTTTTTGCTTATGTCCAAATATATAAAGTTGTTTTAGTCTTTGCTATGAATTTTAGCCTAAGTATTTAGTTCCATTTTTAACATGTGTGTTTATATTTTTATATTTTTATTTTATTTTATTTCTATATACTTAAATTATCAATAATAAATTTACTTATTATTTATATACTTATGTCAATATTTATGAATTTTTTTTTATCTTAAATATTATTGAAAAACTTTATTTTAAATTTTCAAAACATAGCTTTCTATCAAAATACACATATATGTATAAATAAATTTAAGATAACAATTTTTCTTTATATTAAAAATCCATTTGTAAAAATATTACATTATCAATATAGTTTAAACATAACTCATTATTAAATTAAAATAATTCATAAAAGAATTTGTCTCTTATTTAATAAATTACTTATTTTATCAGCTACATTAAAAGAAACAAAACAAACCCTTTTTATTTAAATTTAAACTTAAGCTAAAATCAATTTTAAATAATTAAGTTTTTATCTTGAGTATTAAAATCATATGGTTATTTATTTAATAGCTTAATATCAAATTAAATCCAATTTTTAATTTATCAAAAATATTAGAATAAGAAAACATGCCTATATATATTAAATTTAAAACAAAGATTATCTATTTATAATATATATAGATATGTATACATTATGAATATAAAACAATTTATTAGCCTTTGAAGATAGATTATCAGTTTAAATATTTATTTTAAAGAAGATTATTAAATTTAATTCAAATTCATTATTAACATTATTGTTAAATCAATTAAATTTTGACATAAATTATTAAATTCTTATTGTCAAAATTTTCGGGATATCATAGAAGGGATTGAAGTATGATGAGATTTTTGGTCCTGTAGTGAGACATATCACCATCTGTATTTTGCTTGCCATAGTTGTAACTCATGACTTGAAGTTGGAGGTTCTTAATGTAAAGAACGCTTTCTTGTATGGTGACTTGGAGGAGATCGTTTGCATGAAGTAGACAAATGATTTTGTTATAAGTGGGAAAGAAGATTTTGTTTGCAAGTTGAAAAACTATTTTCATGGATTTTAGTACTCGCATAAACAATGGTACAAGATGTTTGATTCTTTTATGCTCTCACACGGTTTTAATCATAGTATTAAAGACATATATGTTTATTTTTAAGCATTTAAAAATAGTGATTAGGTGTATTTTCTCTTATATGTGGATGATATGTTTATTGCTTCAAAGGATAAAGCAAAAAATCAATAAATTGAAGTTGAAATAAAAATAAGAATTTGAGGACAGACCTTGGGGAACAAGAAGTATTTTGGGTATAGAAATCCAAAGAGATACAGAGTTTGTACTTTTGAGACTCACTTGAAAGGAATGTAATTATAAGGTGTTTGATCGTTTTAGCATGGAAGGAACTAATGCAATCAACACATGCCTTTGCACATATAGTTTTCTAGTAAAGGCTCTCCAATCTTAGAGAAGGACAATCAATGGAGAAAGTGCCCTATGCGAGTGCAGTCAGTAGCATGACGTATGTTATGGTGTACACTAGGCCTGCTATTTCATAGGCAGTTGGTTTGATTAGTAGTTATATGGAAGATCTAGGAAAGATGTAGTGGGAGGTAGTGAGGTATACTTTCTAATACCTTGTAAGAACTCCGGTCCATAGACATATTTCTGGCCGTAGAGGTATAGATTTCAACTTGGTTGGATTTTGTGATTCTTTCTATGCTGGAGATAGATCGAAGGAAGTCAACCTTATGATACATATTCACTCTTGGAGGGACAACTATTAGTTGTAGGGCAAGGTTGCTTAGTTTCTTTGTGTACTACAGAGACAAAACTATTAGTTCTATTAAAGTAGCAAAGGAGACACTCTATTTGAAGTAGTTGATACTTGATTTGTTTTTCATATATGATGGAGTTATGGTGAGTTGTGATAGTCAAAATTAAATTAATTATGCTGAAAATTTAGCTTTCAGTCGAGGATGAAGCATACAAAGGTGAGAGAGTTCTTTCCTTTCTTGATGAATGAAAAGAAGCTAGTTTGCATTCTAAAGGTTCGCATGGAAGAAAATGCAATAGACATGTTTACCAGGTCCTTTCTATTAGTACCTAAGGATTTGGTTTTGATGACAACAACTTTAACAAATCAAATAAAACATAAATACTAATGTTTTATCAAGTTATATATAATATATAGCGCGGGATATTAAATAAGTGTTGATATAAGAAAACTGTACAATATCAAGTAAAGATTGAAGAGTTGAAGATATTGATATAGAGACTCAAGAATGAAGACTCATGAGTATTTAAGAGTTCAAGATTCCAAGATATTCCATATAAGTTATAAAGTCTAGAATATTTGATAAAAATTTTATAGCACTTGATCTCTCTCTTCTCTCCCTCCCTCTCTCTATTTTTAAATAAGTTTTTAAATGTTCTTTCCAAAACAACTTTAAAATAGTTTTCAATTTCTTAAATTATCATTTTAGTTTTTAATGTTTTACCACGTTATTATTTTTATTAATATTTGTTTTATATTAGTCTATACTCAAGTTTTATTATGATTATAATGTATATATTATATTTAAACATATTTACAAAGTATAAAATTATTTCATGAAGCAATACATTTTCAAATTAATATTTAAAAATATTATTCAAAATTACAAAGAGTATTTTGACATGCTCTAATCTTATATTTTGACATGCTCTAATCTTATATTTCGACATACTAGCTGCGAGTTTCAAAAATAAAATTTCAAAAGAAGTATTGATTCATCGTGTCTCTTCACGAATGGATATGACCATAATTCCTCTATAAATACCACCTTTCCAATTAGTTTTTCAATCATTGTTCATTGTTTTTCTCTCCTTCTTCTTCTCTCTCATTTTGTAAGACAAATTAAAATCATACTCTGCCGAATTTCATCCAGAATCAAACTCCATTGCCATTAGCTTGATTCTCTATTATTTGCTCTCCGATTTCTATCATCTCTCTCACTCTAATCGAGATCTAAGTGCTATTCAAGGATTAGGATCATTTGTAATCAAGATTAAAGTTCTAGTTTGTAAATCTCTATAAAATCAAATCGATATACTTATGGGTGTTTTATAGCCCATGAAGTAAATTGGGTGTTCTTAATAGCCCATAAATCTAACGGGTATTCTTATAGCCTAAAAATCTAGTGGCTCTACCCAGAGGCTGGGATTCTAGAAGGTGTGTCTCATAGCCTTGAGATCGAAATTATATTTGCATTTACTAGTTGAAAAGAAATCCATACAAGTAATTGTACGGGACCAAGTGTAGGATAACTCCGAACAGTATAAAATCCTGGAATGTTCATTCCTTTTCCTCTTACTATATTGACTATTTATCAGTGTTTTTATTCTGTGATTGTTAATCTCATTATTCTAAGTATAATTTCAAAAGATTTCAAAATGATTCATATAAATTAGAAAACACTATTCACTCCCCATCTAATGTTACTTTAGACTTAAGATACCTATTCCACAATTTTACATTTAGTATCCGTTAACCCAAAAAATGGCTCAACATCCTAGATTGAGTTTGGAAGCACTAGCTTTATTCTTATAGAGCAATAATATAGAGAATAAATGTAAAAAGATTTGAAATAGTAAGAAGATAAGAAGATTTTTATAGTGGTTTGGCTGTTAATGAAGCCTACGTCCACTTTATAACTTTTATTATTGACTGATTGCTATACAAGGTGAATGGGATTACAAAGTCGTTGAATATCCAAAGTTGGATTAAGTCCCCATTGCTAGAAATTCACTGGAGAATCACAGTTCCAGCAGCCAGTACCCCTGATCCCCTTTATATTGCATATAGGTGACTATTTATAGGTTTTGGAGAGCTATTCGGCTAGGCCTTCTTGCCAGATGCTTGCAAATGACCATAGGAAGATGCACTGCAAGTTTCATCACAAACCAAGCTAACTTAATGGATCGCTAGCGATCCATAGCCTCTAGCTCAGTGGCGGTCCAACGTCTTGAGATGCTTCCCCTTACCTTCTACATTACAGTTCACGGCGATCTTGCGAAATGACATGGATCGCTAGCGATCCATGTACTTAACTGTTTTTTGTCTTCTAGGGTGCATTTTTGTCTCATTTTGGTGTCCTCCATGTAATTTCATAGCACATTGCCTTGTTGTGATGACGATCCACATACCAGTTGCCTTAGATTACTGATTGAACTAAACGAATTCTTGCCTCTTGATTTAGCTAGCTCGGATTCCCATAAACTTTGCCATTGTCCTTAGAATATTCAATGGACCCTGATGCGAATTAATGAATCCACAAGCAAATATTATGGATCACCGGCGATCCATAGATGATGGGTCGCTAGCATCCATTACCTTTGTGTATTTTCGCTTTTCATTCCTTCGACTTCTCTTGGTTAGTTGCTTTAGTCTTTTTGGTTGGATCTTGAGCTACTCTTACTAGCTTGTTCCGACTTCTTTTGGATTCTACTGAGTTAAAAATTTAGATTACATTTGCGCCCCACAGTATGTCTTCATTGAAAATAAGACATGCTCTGGAAGTAATTGCTTTCCAGTTTCTGCTTGGCGAGGTTCAAGTAATCGTGTTATGGCTACATGAATTTGACTTTGGCTATTCAGTTCCTCTTTAAGTTCCAACCTTAACTGTTGTCGCTTGTCATAACAGATCAAATTTTACCCCATAACTTTTAGAATGCCTTGGAATGGCACACAAATCTCGCTAAATAAATTTGAGATCGATCGCATGCAATTCAACGGATTGCTAGTGATCCATTGACCTAGACATTTTTCTCGTGTAATATCCTATTTACCTACCTCAAGCCGATCCATTACCTCACTCCCATCTTTTTTGTACGAACCGAGCCTATCCTTTGCAACTCGACCTGATTCTCAAATGATCCCTATATCCAACCGCTCAACCACCCTCGCCAATTATCTATCTCCAGAGTTTCTCGCCATTGATCGATTTGAGGGACATCGTTGCTTCGACTTTGTTCCTTGCTCCTTCTATATTATTGTCGACCGAACCTTAACTCCATCATCTCCTCTCTTGGATCACCATCGACCCTCCTTGCTTGGACCATTGGGTTGAAACATCCAACCATCTTGGCCCTTTGATTATTTCGAGGTGGGTAATACTGATTCTGACGTTCGTTTAGCGATTTTACGATGGTGTGTATTGGCGAAGATTATAGTAAAGAGTCCAAGTTGATTATGATTTTATGGAAGAAGATAGTAAATGGGGTCTTGAGTTCTTCATGGAAAGTCACTCGGGCCTTGCCCCAGTGCCTAACATGTTTTGTTGTCTTCATCCATAGAATCAAAGTTGACTTGTACTAAGTTACATTGCCGATACAACGCGACACACCATAAATTGGTTTTAACCCTTCCGAAGGGGGATAACGGCTTGGGATAGTGTCTCATAAACAGCTTATATTGTTGTTACCTTTCGAAGAATTCGGATTGGTCTTGCTTCTTGCACGTTCGGTGTACCTACACTGGGAAGAGCTTTCCGTGTCACTTCAGACAATAGATCGTTTATCGATCATTGATCAATAACGGGTTAGTGTAGAAGAAATAATTTCAAAAAATATGGAAAGCCCTTTTCATTCTCTACTATGAGCGAACTACCTACACGGGATTGAGCGTTTGTAGTATTTAAGACACCGAGCTCACCCTCCGCAGATAACACACTACACTTGCCCCTGTTTATATTTGAAATCTGATGTGTCAGCGTGAATTGATATCCTTTCGAAATTCAAGTGTTATATGGTAGTTTTTAGTCAAAGATAGGATTACTTGACCACTTTGGACCTAAGTCCTATTGTATAGAATGAAGTATCCACCTTCTCGCTGTAAGTCTAGCGGAGGAAGTCCAATACTTTCAGAAGCCGAATCATGGTCTGTTGCCCCTTCCTCTTTCGCTTTGCGGCTTGAATACGGTTAGTTACTCCCGTTAGTCCGGTTGTGGATTGGACTCTGCCAAATATCAGAGTTCTTCTTAACCTGCCGAAGAGCTTCCACCGTAATCTCCACCAAGGTTTTGCATAACATTTTCTTGCAACATGGCATTCCAAAGGACGACATGCGCCTGCCGTAGAAGAATGAATTTGCCCATATGCCACCTTCGGGATACACAGATAGCCATAAATATATGTGCCTAGACAGAGCAGGGCCTCCATTCAATGGCTTCTTGAGAGAAACTTTTTAGAACTTTGGAACTGCCCTATTCCAAATTCATCTTAATGGGTATGCGATCTTAACTTGCGTGCATGTTCTATTTATGTGGGAATTCAACTGTGCTTCGAGTTTCGACGAGTTGAGATATTTCCTCCTGTTTAACTAGAGGGACGAGTGTTCGTCCCATGTTGTAATTGAGGCCTTGAGGAGTGCTATGATCATGCTGTAGCACTAAGGCAATTTGTCCTATTTCAAGACTCGGTATGTCTTCGTTAGATGTCCCAAAATGTTCAATCGCCTTAGGACAACGGGGATGGGGAGGGGGTAAGTTGTCTCCTTTACTCGTTGAATTTCTAAATGTCACTATGGAGTTTCAACAAGTCAAATGCTTCTTGCAATTATTTTGAAGCCAAATAAAGACTTATCGCTTGACCAAAATTTCCATACTCTAAAGGTTGTAGATGTTGAAAGGGAGTATGGATTAAGGATCTTAAAGATAATTTAACACTAGAGGGGGAGGGGGTGAACAGTGTTTAATGGATTCTAAGACTTATATAGACTAATTTAAAATTTATGATATAAAAAAATGCAGAACTTGATCATAGAACAATCACAGAATCAAACACAAATGGAGAAAGTAAATAAAAAGCAGTAAAAGGAAAGAACACACTGGATTTTATATTGGTTTGGAGCTACCCAACATCTGTCCTGCATCAAGGCAAACACCTCGTAGAGATTGTTATTATACCAATGTTGAGATTACAATCCTTAATTTCTAAAGGCCTTGAGGTACCCTCCTATCTTCGAGTCTGGGGCAAACTCTCTTGATTTGCGGGACAGAAGGTCACCCAATTGATTTCCAGGCGCGACAACACCTTATAGAGAGACTTGATAAACTTTTGATTACAAATTGATCCTATAACTATGAATAACACTTTGATCTTCGAGAAAGGGCAGCGAATCAAACAAGAATGACATTCTAATTTGATTCACTTGAGAATTCGGCAGAATTTCGATGCGATCTTAAAAATATGAAAATTTTAGAATATGGATTTTTGGAGAAGAAGGAGTGAAGAAAATAAGAAAAATAGTTAGTTAAAAAATTTGTTTGCGAAGGCTATATATAGACCAGTAATGGTCATACCCATTCATGAAGAGATTTAAACGAATAGACACTTCTTTTGGAAATTGAAACTTTTGAATTTAACGGCCACCATGTCGACATGGGTTATCCCATGATGTCGACATCCCTTAGTTAAAAACAATGTAAAATTTGTTTTGAAAATGGTATTGAAAGGAAAAACAAGATTAAATGATTCTGGAGTAAAATAAACTAATTTTCCTACGCTTTAAAATAATGAAGAGCAGAAAAATATATTTTTAGAATGTTTATATAAATTTGATTTTAAATCTCACGTACATATATTATAAATAATATTTAAAAATCAGAAGATAGTTTTAAAAACAAACAAAGTTTAAAACAAGAGTTTATTTAAAAACAAAAACAAAGAATATTTTAAGGCTAAAAAATCTTTTTGAAAATCATTTGAAAAGATAATGTTTAAAGCTTAAACATTTTGAAATGCAGTTTTGAAAATCATTTTGAAAAACCATTTTGAAGTAGTTTTGTAAGCTTCTTCCTTCAGAATATCTCATCGCATCAGGACTCGAGAACTTGTACAAAACTAAGATGTTCGTGGGTTTGCAAGCCACTTGTCGTAGGTTTATAAGCTACTTGTCATAGGTTTGTAAGCCACTAAGAAGATAGAAATAGGTACCATCCCAAATGAAATTTGGAATGAAGATTTCCGTGCTATTATGAAGTTTTAACAAAAACTAGACACTTATCTTGAAATCTTGATCTTGATACTCTAGAGTCTTCAATCTTGATATCTCCATTCTGAATCTTGAGTCTTGAGTCTTTATAATGATCTGTCTTCAGTAATCAATACTTGCATATATATATATATGTATGTATATATGTATGTATGTATATGTGTGTGTGTGTATGCAACATTGTTCCTGCATTTACATATCTATCTAGACAATAGTGTTAGTATATATTTTATAATAAGATAAGTGAAAAAGGTGGTTGTCATCAAAACCAACATCTCAGTTCTTAACAGATGCTGGGAGAGATCGGTTAGATTTCTACTGGTAGACGAAAATTTGCTCCGGTATGGGCTGTTGCATCCAAGGAGATCCACCGTTGCAGCTGAAGTTCCATCTCCTTCCCACTCTAGAATATGAACGTGCTCCACTTCTTCATCACATCGTTCGGAAGAGAGAATTTTTGAAGAAAAGGAGGGCTTGTCTAGTTAGTCAACTGAGGAGACTCATGAAAGAAGAGATGTCATGACTGAAGCTAGCTATCCGACCAGAATGTCCCTGATTCTAGAGGAAGGGGAAGGGAAGTTCAAGTAATGAGAAAGCAAGGTTGCAAGAACAATAAAAAAATAGGAGGGTGAAGTTGAGAGATACAGTAGCTATGATTCCTCCTTTATTGATGATGATTTTGACACATATTCTGGTGACGGAGACTCTAAATCATGTGACGTGACTTCGAAGATGAGTCCCATCCTTTTGGATTCGCCTCACCAAGAGATCCACAATAAAGATGCTTCGCTATTAGTCGAGTGACGTCAGGATTCCCCGATTAAAGATTCCGACGTAGATTTCAGGGATTTGAACAATGTCTATGTGGATGTTGACGAACTTATGGAGGATGATTTCAAATTCGAAGATATGTCTTCTCGCCCAGGCTATGTTGCGTCGGAAATTAGTCCGATTTCTACCAAAATGGCTGCCCCATCTGGTTTGTGATATCATTTTAGGTTCCCTAGACATATTACACGTTCATTAGGGTCACATCCACTTATACACACATTATTCAAGCCTATTTCCAATTACTAAAGCTCTTTATTTATTCTTTATGCCAGGTACCATGAGAGGATGTAGCCTTTATGATGATATCGAGGAATTTACTGGTTCATAACGTTGGTCGAAATGATCCACAAGCCGTCACAACCTCGCGAGATCAAGGAGGAATAGTGAAAGCAAAATGACATTGAGGCTGAAGCTCGTCATCGGGATGAGAGGGAATAGGGTCGGACGTATAAAGGTGGCTACGAGAAGAGAAAAATCCTTGATGAGCATGAGGAATCATCTAAGAAGTCATAGGTTGAGCGCAGTTCTCATCCTTCTATGCAATAGGCCTTTTCCCTAGCTCCAGCTTTCGTCGGTCTTGAAATCCGGTTTCCTCCATTCAGGCTCTGTCTTCATCCCAAGTTCCATCGTCCCATGTGGCACTCGCCCCTAGTTCTTTGCATCCTCACTGGAGATCGGCTTACATTCTTTCGTCTAGTCCTCCTAGACTTTAAGCAGCACTCCCCTTGTGGTTTTTAAAATGAGTTAAGTTTGCTCGTGACCTTCTCCTGGTCCATAAATATTCCTATATGCCTCACCTTCAAACGATCCAAAGTGATTTAGAGCAAGACAAGGAATGGGAAAAACTATGCAAGCAGCTGGCTGATATAAACCGCAATAATTACCAAGAATCCTCCACTTTGAATCGGAGAAGGATGACTTCAAGAAGGCGTTGGTGGAACGCGATGCCGGAATTGAACGATTGGTATAAGAAAGGGACGTGGCGCTCCGTGAGAGAAAGAATAACGCCGACTTGCTGAAAGAGCCCCATGCGAAAATAGTGATCATCTTCGAAGATGAAATTAAGTAGGGCTATGCAGGTAAAGTCAAGATGAAAGAGGAGCTCGAAGCTTACAACACGATTATTAAAGCCTAAAAGAAGACTATTGCTGATCACGAAAATTGTTGAGGGGCATAACAAAACAATCATTGAGTATGAAGTGATCGTGATGTCCCATGATAAGATCATCTCTAACCAACCCCAGATGATTTCCCTACTCCAAGAAAGAGTTGCACAGCTTAGCGTCGACAAAACTCATGTTAAATTTGAAAAGGCCATCGTTACGGCAGATTATTTTGAGCTATAGTACACCTTTGAGAGGAAAATGGAGAGGTTAGACGATACCACCTCAAACTTCTACGCCAAATCTCTGTTGCATCAAGAGAGTCTAAGTTATTTGGGCCCTAAGTTCCCATGCACTCTCGTTGTGGTTTAGGAGGAAATTCTGACCTATTTCCAAGATAGCAGGGATGCCTACATTAAGAGATAACTAGAGGATGTCTACCTTAACAAGGAGTCAAAGATACTATTGATAGAAGGCTAAGAGTTTTTGGGAATTGAGAAGGAACAGGAAGTTGCCGATGTGGCCATGACTTCAGCTACTAAAACGTTGCCAAAGCCCTTTGTTTCTGGATCCGACGAATCATCAAGATAGCCTCGTGATCAATTGGCCAGCTAGGCCCGAAGCTTCTTCGCAGATTGTGCAACCATCAAAAGAAGGAGACAGCGATGAATATGAGATTGACATTCTTGGCCACTCCTCTAATGCAGGCAACCTTCTTGTTTCTCTTGAGTTCGAGTCCAGCTCATGCCGCAAGAACAAGACGAACTTCGCGCTTTCATTTTTTATCTTATAGGTTCGTCCTCCTTACTTGTTGATCCGTCGGTTTCTTCGATGCCAGAACCCATCACTATTTCAACAACCTTAGTGCGTATCTCCTTAGCTGCTTCGACTATTGCGTCCGTGTCTGGTTCGTCACTAGGGATGGAGTCTGAGAAGATCTTTGCATTTCATGGCTTGGATGACCCTTCTGTATATTTGAAGGGCGACCTTATAGTAGCCGAAGCTGGAGAGAAGGTCGTCCAGACTGAGCAGCCATGTATATCTAAACAACAATTGGTTGCCATTAAGAAAGAAAAGGTTGAAGTGATAAAATGCAAAGCCCCTGTAAACCCAGAAGCGCAAGATGAAAGGGGAGTCCTCCGAGAAAGTAGGAGAGCATGGAGGAGATGCTGGTGTTGAGGAGATAGTTGATATCACTGGCAGCAACACTACCTCTGGCTAGGATCCTGAATATAAGAAAAAACTTCCAACTAGAGGCAGGAAGGGGAGTGAAAGAAAGAGTTATTGAGATGTTCGGATGGTAGTGGAGCTAATTTTTGAGACATTTTGTTTTATTTTATTCAAGTACAGAGTCTGCATTTACTATTTTTGTTGTAGCTTCTTTATTTTTCTTTTATTAGCCAATATTTTAAGGGTATGGCCACCACATTTTGACTTTGTACACAAAACATTATAAGTAATACCATGCTTACATTTTGGTCGCAATTTTACCTACCTACTTATCTATGTTTTGATCGTAATTTTACTTGTCTACTTATCTGTGTCTATGCACTTATGTTAATTTCATTGGCTGCTACTTTATTTTATCTAGTCCCGTGATCAGTACTAAAATTCTTTGTTTGAAGTAACAAAACTATGAAATGTTTTGATTTTGAGTATTTCTATTTGAGTATTGGCATGTGCACCCCAGCTCATGGGGTTGTTTACTTCGAACACCTGACAAACAACCAATTGATCAAGTGCATGTTCATTATTGTCTTTTTATCACCAGAATTGCTATATGGTTCCTATCCTTGGGAACTTATGATCTGAATGACTTATTTACAAATTTATTGTTGGTCAACATTTGGAATTTTCTGCCGATTTATAGCATTTTGATTTTGTTGGATTCATGCCCATTGGTCCTGATAATGGGAGTGGGTTGATTCTTGATATTCCTGAATGGGCAAGTTTTTTCGGTATCGCTAAGGCAATATCGCTACTTAAATGTATGTACGGCTATGAAATGCGTGGCTTTTAGAAGTGTGTGCGGCTTATGGGGTGCGTGGCTTTCGGGACTGACGATCCATCGATCTAGAGCAGCTTTGGAAGTTCTCGACATTGCCAATCTTTGTGAAACATGAAGAGTTTATGCTTTTAAGACTGTGATTCCGAAAAAGTAGTGCATGGCTTATGGAATGCACGACTTTGATTTGAGCCTTCTCGGTGTTGCCAGAGCAATACCGATTCTTAAAAGGCAAGGATCAGGTTCCACCGATCCAACGGTTTGAGTCAATTTGCTTTCGTCGACCCAGTTGGTAAGTTGGGAAACTTAAGTGTGATCCCACTATTTCAAGTAGCGACTAAGTGTTTTTGAGCCAGTTTGACTCCGTCGACCAAACATGTTACTTTTATGAACGTAGTTTATTGGTTCAAAAAGCAAAGCAATTTTATCAAGAAAGGTTGGGAAAATTCTGCCTATTTACATTTCCTCCGACGTCCCGAGGCGGCTTATTTACCGAAAAATAGAAAGCACACAAGATAGTTTTAAATAAAGCAAGAATGCAGTGACTCGCTGTTCCATGCACGAGGAATTTGGATTCCATCCACGGTTGTCAGTTTGAAAGTTCCATCCCCCATCTTTTGACTGAGCACATATGGCCCTTCCCAATTCGATCCAAAGGCTCCCCGGTACTGGATAGACTCTTTTGAGGACGATGTCTCCCACTTCGAAGTTTGGTTATGAACTCTGAAGCTAAAGTACCGTGCAACCTTTTTTCGGTAAGCTACGGTCCTTAGTTTGGCTTCTTCCCTCTTTACGTCAATCGTATAAAGTGACTCGAGTAGGAGCTGCTTATTTTGCCTTTGATTGGAATTCTATCTTCGATGGGAGGGGACATTTTGTTCTATGTGTTGGATCATAGGTTTTGATTGCTGACAAGACACAACAGTTCACGAATCTACGACTACGATAACATCCAGACTCATCGGCTCAATATATAGTTTGTATAGTTATATATATTTTAAGAAGGGCCATCAAATATGTATATAGAGTCTAGTTTAGTGCTTTTTTAAAAAATTTCCTCAAGAATCATCATTCACATTCAAATAAACTTGCATGCATATTTGAATCAAAATCAAGTTTTCAAAAAATGCATGGAGCGAGGCTCGAACCCGGGTCACTAGTTTAGAAGGCAAATGCTCTAACCAAATGAGCTGTGGTGATTTTTGATTATCAATAGAATTCAGTTGACTGAACAAAATTGACCAGTCGACTGAATATCTATAAAACAGCCTATTGTACATAGATATGCACTGTTTTTTACTATCTTTGAATATTCAGTCGACTGACCGTTTCCCCAGTCGACTGAATTCTACAATAGTCATTTTTAATGAAAAGACACTTCCTTTTGCCAAGAGTCACGTTCTATCATGAAGAGTAATGGATGCTTCTGTTGATCATAACTCTTCATGAACGGTTGCATCTCTTTATCTATTATATAAACACACAAAATCCACTCCACAAATAACCAATTTTCTGATTACTTTCTGATCCTACTTTCTACTTCTTTTTATTCTAAAAAGCAATCACAACTTTCATATATTGCTTGAATCTCTGAAACAATTAACTTATTCTTTGATTCTAAGCAATATTTTCCTTTCTAAATCTTTATACACACATATATACTTGAGGAAAGATTATAGGAACGTTGTACTATCAAAGACAAATCAGTGTTATTAAGAACACAAAGTGTCAAAGCAATTCTATTGAAACTGTTGAAGTCCTATTCGGTTTTTCAGACGGGTAAAGTCCTCTTTCGGTTGTTAGAGGCGGAAAAATCATGTTCGGTTGTTCAGGTGTTGTATACCTATTCCTCCAGGTTAAGAGATTGTGAGAAATTCCAGAGGAAAGTTTGGGACTGGACGTAAAACTGAAAGTTTGAACCAGTATAAAAATTCCTGGTGTGCTTATTTTTATTTACTTTGCTATTATCATCTATTTCCGCATTTATATTTAATTATATTCCATATTACATGATCCTAAGTGATAGCTAGCCACAGTAGTCACTTTCACTATGGGGATCATTGCTTCTGAACCATATGCCAAAGCGAATGGGGTATGCTGGGTTGCTGCTTCGTGTGTTGTTCTATAGGATCATAGTGCGAGCAGAGGATCATCAACCTAATTTGCTTTAGCTTTAGTTAGCCTCTATTTGATAACAGACTTGACAATCTTATTTATTGCTTCCAATTGCACGTTTTCTTATGGATGAGCAACTGCGAAAAAGCTTTTGTCAATTTGGAAGCGTTTGCAAAAGTCTTTGAACTCAGCGCTTTCAAATTGGGTTCCATTATCAGCGATGATTTTCTGTGGTATGCAAAACTTGCAAATGATTATTTTAATAACAAAATTAATAACTTTCTTCGTGGTAATGGTGGCCAGCGGTTCCGCTTTCGTACCATTTTGTGAAATAGTCAATGATATGGCATATTTAGCCCCTCCTTTAGTTATTAGTAATACACTAATTAGGTCAAATCCCCATATTGCGAATAGCCATGGGCTAACCATCTGCATTAGCTCTGTTGAGGGAGTTCTTTCAATCTTGCTGAATCTTTAGCATCGATCACAACATCTTGCGTAATCTACTACATCTCGATTTACCAGTGGCCAGCAATATCCATACCGGAGGGTTTTCTTTATAAAGGTTTGCCCCCAGTATGGTCTCCGTAGTCGCCTTCGTGAACTTCCTTCAGGATCCGCCATGCTTCATTATTGGTCATACATTTGAGCAAGGGTGTACAGAACCCCCTTTGGTAGTGTATCCAATCCTATATTATGCATCGTTGTGCCTTTCGGAGAAGCTTTCTCCACTGGTTCCTATCTGCAAGAAGGGTTCCTGTACCCAAATAGTCTTTGATTGGCATCATCCACATTTCTAGTTCGATGGTGCTTTCAAAAATCCAGCTGATATCCACTTTGCTTATACTTGGAGCAGTCAGGGTCTTAATCGGGGCTACTCCAAACGATTAAGCTTCTCCAGAGCAGGTAAGTTTGGCTAAGTAATTAGCCGTCGTGTTTTTCTTCCTTAGGATGTGAGTTACAGTGTAGTGTTTTGTTCAGTAACTTTTGTACTTTAGATAGATATGGGGCAAGGTTCTCCCCTCGAGCCTAATATTCATCTTTCACTTGATAGATGACTAGCTGAGAGTCAATGTAGATGTAAACAGACTTTATTCTGAGCTCCTTCACAACTTTTAGTCCTGCTATCAACGCTTCATATTCCGCCTTGTTATGTTTCGTAGGGAATTCCAAGCATAGGGTGTAGCAAATGTCTCATCCTTTGGGGGTTTCAAGCACCACCCTTATCCCCGAGCAAACGTTTTTAGACGTGCTACCGTCGAAGAGTTTCCATCGTGTTCAATTCCGACGATATTTCTTCCCCATCATCCCGTATGGTAAACTCGACGATGAAATCTTCCAGCGCTTGTCTGTTTATTTCCCTTCTCGGATGGTAAGTGATATCATATTAGCTCAATTAGATATTCCATTTGAGCAGTCGCCTAAAAGTTTCAGGTCTATACAATACTTGTTTTAAAGGTTCATCGGTCAGTACTTTAATCGGGTGCGCCTAGAAATACGATAGTATACGCTAGCTTTTCCAATTTCGGATAATTTTTATTGGCTCTAATGAACCGCTTGCTAATGTAGTGTACAGGTCGCTAAATCCTAGTTTCTACAAGCATAAATGCAGTGCTCAATGCGTAAGGTGAGACTGCTAAGTAGATGAACAAACCCTCTCCGTGCACTGGCTTTGATAGGATTGGCAGGGATTCCTTATGTCACAGCAATTCTTCAAATGGGGATTGACAAGCTTCATTCATTTCGAAGTTCATCTTTTCTTTCTTTAATGCATCAA
Organism: Allium cepa; assembly: GCA_030765085.1. Classification (NCBI taxonomy): domain Eukaryota; kingdom Viridiplantae; phylum Streptophyta; class Magnoliopsida; order Asparagales; family Amaryllidaceae; genus Allium; species Allium cepa. Next base: position 91,423,793 of record CM060944.1, read on the forward strand.
ATAGCGATATGCATTTATCGGTGGCTTTCGAGATGAACCGGCTTAGCGCTGCAACTTTCCCATTCAATCTTTGTAATCTCTTCTTGTTCCTCGGGGCTAGGACTTCTCGTAGGGATGTTATTTGCTTTGGTCTGCTTCAGTGCCTCTAGCACTCAATGTGAATCCCAAGAACTTTCCGAAGGCCACCCCGAAGTGACATTTAAGTGGACTAAGTTCATTCCACATTTTTTGAGTGTTTGAAACATTTTGGTGAGATTATCTAGGTGATTGGTTCCTGCTGTTTATTTTACCAATATGTCATCCACATAGACCTCCATGTTTTTTCCGATCTAACGCTTGAACATGGTGTTTACTAATCTTTGGTAGGTTTTCCCTGCGTTCTCTAGACCGAATGGTATTACCCTATAGCAGTATAATCCTAGGTCAGTGAAAAAGCTAGTGTGTTCCTAGTCAGGCTCTTGCATTAGGATCAGATTGTAGCCTGAGTATACATCCATAAATGATAGTAGTTTATGCCATCTGTTCCCTCCATAAGTTAATCGATTCTAGGCAATGGAAAACTATCCTTTGAGCAGGCTTTGTTTAAGTCTGAATAGTCGATGCAAGTTCTCCATTTCCTGTTATACTTCTTGACTAAAACCGGGTTAGATACATCATTCGAGGTAGGTCGCATCGTGGATAAAACCATTGAGCATCGGTTTGTCTACTTCTTCTCTCAATGCCTTAGACCATCAGGGCCTAGGCTACGCCTATTTGGCTTTACTGGTGAAAACCTAGGTCAATGTTGAGCGCATGACATGCAATCTGTGGCGATACCCCACACATATCGGAATGTGTCCAAGCAAACACATCCAAGTTGGCATGAAGAAATTTGGTGAGTTCTAATCGCATCTTATTTCCAAGTTGCGATCCAATTTTCAAGACCCGTATCGGGTCATGCATATCGATAGGAATAGACACTATCAATTCTGCCGGTGCCGCCCGATCCTCCCTTGAACTTTTCTTTCTAGGGTCCAAAGCCTTATCAGATAGGTTATGGTCCCTAACCTAGCGGTGGCTTTGTAGTTGCTATTCAGAAGGTTTGCGAATGTGGAGAATTCTCCCCACATTTTCCATATTTTCTTTTCTTTTGGATTCATGTTGTTCTATAATGCAACATTCTCTAGCGGCGCATTGATCTCCTTTGACCACTAAGATTCTATTTGCCACCGGGAATTTCATGGTATGGCACCACTAGGTAAAAGCGATTTTGAACCAATACGGGCTGTCCCAAGAAGTCATTGTATAGGGATGTTTCATCTACAATTATGGAAGTCTGGATGAGGGTGACTCTTCAGCTCCCTCCCCAAGTTCTACTGGCAAGTCAATCGTCCCGATGGGTTTTTTAGGTTTGCCAGTGAATCTTTGGATTTTTGTTTAGTATGTAGATACATCTTTCATGCTGATCTTCATCTGGTCAAAGGTATGTTTCAAAAATATATTCACAAAACTACCACTGTCAACCAAAAATCGTCGAACCACGGTGGGTCTGATCCCTATTGTCACTACCATGGGATTACTAGTTGGAGCTTCGATCCCTTTGGTGTCTTGATTTTGGAATACTTTATCATCATTCAAAATTTTCTACTGCTTAGCTGGAACCCTATCTTCGATTGCAAGGCACGAATCCTTCAAAGCATGCTTTAATGAACTCGCATACCGCTCTATTTCTCCCCAATACTCTGTGTGGGATGAGGTCCTCCAGATATCGTTTCGATGATGAGCCATTGGTCAATTCGCTTAGATCTCTCTTTGTTGGTTCCAACTTAGTTTCTTTGATCTCTAGGAGCTTGGGGAGCCATGGGTTGGTCTAGATTTTGCTACTTCCTCATGTATTGTTAAAGCTTGTTTTCTTGGATTATCTCTTCAATCAACTTCTTTAGGTGACGACACTCATTTGTATTGTGACCATGCATTTCGTGGAAGTGACAGAACTTCTCCGAGCGCTTTATTGTTCAATTGCTTCCCTCTTAGGGGGTTTCTTGTACTCCTTTTTCTCCTATGTAGCAAGGTAGGTATTTTTTTAGAGTGTCATTGAGCTAGGTGTAATCTTCAGGCTTGAAGCCTTTAAGTTGCTTATTGTTACCATTTCTCTTGTTGGAATTTTGTTTCTTCCTTTTTTGGTTTCTGTCTTTCCCTACACTTCCTTTGATGGTCCCGGAGGTGTTTATATTCTGGTTCATTGCCATGTCACTATGCTTAATGTTCATTGATCGCAAGCTAGTAGACTTCCTTTCTAACTCCTACGCCGCTTCCAATCTCAAGTATTGACCCGCCTTAAGATTGAAGTCCTTCCTAGTGGTAGGTTGTTTCATTTTGATCCATTTTTTAAACTCAGATTTGGTGTAGATTGCACAAACCAAAGCCATGAAAACCATATCCTCACTCAATTTGCTTATCTCTAATGACTTCAAAGATTCATTTCGTCCCTGGAATAGGCCAGACAAGAACATCACATCTTTAGGCTGCACTGTGTAAAGTCTGAACTAATCAAGGAGTCTTGTTGCTAACTAGTCGAAAGTGGAAATGGATCTTAGTGGAAGCCTAATGAACCACATGGAAGCAATTCTTTCTAGCAAAATTGAGAAACATCTACATCGGACAACATCCGAAGCATTCACTTAATCCATGTACCAACTTTACTTGTATAGATAGGGTTTTAGGTCTTTTGTTTCGTCATAGCATAGAATAGTTGGCATAATAAACTTTTCTAGGTACCGCTCATTCAAGATCTCCTCACTGAAGGGGGTCCAACTTGGAGAAGATCCCCACTCATCATCTCTTCTATTCTTATTCTCATCCATTAGTCGCTTGACCATATCCATGATAAATGCCTCTGATGCCTTGTAGTCCGGGGGTCGGCTGTCAGTCACTAAACCGAGTGTTTGGCTTTACAAATTGTCTTGGTGAGTGTGCAGAAGCCTAGGCTCTCCTATCTTCGGAAGAGCCACTTCCTTGGGATCACGTTGGCTGGCGGTTAGCCTGATTGTGGAAGTTTGAACATTCCTGGCATTATCGAACGCGTTAGCATTTCCTTCCAACTTGCCGTCATTAAATTTCTCTCCATATTCTGAGTTTGAGAGGTCCATGGCTATAATGTCTTGTTGGGTCTTCGCTCCTTGGTTCAATTTCATTGCTGGTTTCCTTACGGTCGGTGGAGTACTTGTGTTTCCTTCTATGTTATTCCCACGGTTCCAGCTATCACTCCTCTTTGCGGGTGCTTTTCGTTTCTTCTGTTTGGACCAGAAAAGAAAGAATTTTCTTATTCCACAGTAGCTACGTCAGCCGCGTATTCTGCCATAGTTCTTGGAGCAGGATGTTTTATAAGGTCAAGAGGGCATTAAGCTTATCCATAAGAGCTCTTTGACTGCTTTCCATTTTCTGATTGATTTCATCAAATTCAATTCATCTCTTGTAATGATTTCGCGTTGATCGGAGGATCTTGGCCTCTGATCTCCTGCGTTGGCGCCATTTACTTCAATTTGTCAATGATTCATCTCTCCTTTGGCTATTACTGCTCCTATGGATCTTCTAGAAATTGTTCTTTTCCTTCCTGGAGCCATTGTTTTTAGCAGCAGCTCTTTTGAATAGAGATTATGGATATAATTTCTGAACCTATCTGATCCAAAGTAGATAGCTAGATCTAAGCCTAAGTTGGATCTCTCAATGAAAGCACCAAGATGTTAACCCAAAAAATGGATTAACACCCTGGATTGAGTGTGAAAGCACCATCCCTATTCTTACAGAGCAATAATACAGAGAATGCATGTAAAAAGCATAGAAATAGCAAGAAGACGTGAAGATTTTTATTGTGGTTTGGCTGTTAATGAAGTCTACGTCCACCTTATAACTTTTATTATTGACTAATTGCTGTTACAAAGTGAGTTGGATTATAAATACATTAAATATCCTAAGTTAGACTAAGTCTCCAATGCTAGAGTTCACCGAAGAATCACAGTGAACTCCTTGGATGACTGTTGTGAGGAAGGAGAAGAGTGAAGAATAATCTCTGCAGAGTAGCACCAGCCAGTCCCCCCCGATCCCCTTTATGTTGCTGATAGGTGAGTATTTATAGAGGTTGGGAGCTATTGGGCTAGGCCTTCTTGCCAGATGCTTGGAAATGATTGTAGGAAGATGCACTGCATGTTTCATCATGAATCGAGCTAACTTGATGGATCGCTAGCGATCCATAGGCTATGGATCGGTGGGGATCCAATATCTTGAGATACTACCCCTTACCTTCTAACCTAAAGTTCATGGCGATCTGGAAAAATCGTATGGATCTCCAGCGATCCATGTACTTAACATTTTTTTGGACTTTCTCTTTTATGGTGAATTTGTTGTCTCCTTTTGGCGTCTTCCATGTAATTTCGTAGCACGTTCCCTTGTTTTGATGACGATCCACATACTAGTTGCATTAGACTGTTGATTGAACTAGACGAGTACTTGCCTCTCGATTTAACTAGCTTGGAATCCCATCAAACTAGGCCATTGTCCTTAGAATACCCGTTGACCCATATGCAGGTGAATTCATGAATCCACGGGCCAAGATTATGGACCGCTGGCGATTAATAGATGATGGGTCGTTGGCGATCCATCACCTTTTTGTATTTTCGCTTTTCGTTCCTATGACTTCTTTTAGTTAGTTGCTCTAGTCTTTTTGGTTGTATCTTGAGCTAATCTGACTCGACTAAGCTATTCTAACGTCCTTTGGATTCTGCTGGGTTAAAAACATGGAAAAACAGTATCGGAGCGTTGGTTTTCAATGTTTTCATAATCTGATTTTTGAAAAGTTTAAATGGCTGCCAACATTGACAATAGCGCTATTAATAACACCGTTAATACACTTATTAGTAATTCAATTATCGAAGGACAATCTACTGCCATACCACCACTTTTTAGTGGTAGTAACTGCACATGCTGGTCTTGTAGAATGAAAATTTATTTACAATCAATTGGATTAGATACTTGGAATATCACAAAAACCGAGTACACTGAACCCGAGATAAATTTTGCATAATGGATTTATGAACAAAAGGATGTTGCACAAAGTAACTCTAAAGCCATGAATATCCTATTTTGTTCACGAGATAGAAATGAATTTAATAGAGTAACTATATGCAACTCTACATTTGATACTTGGAGAATTTTGCAAGTAACACATAAATGCACAAGTAAAGTCAAACAAACTAAGATTTCCATGTTAACAATCCAGTTTCAACTACTTAAATGAGTCCAAATGAGTCCATATTTGTTATGCATAGTAGATTTCAAGATATTGTACACTCACTTAATGCATTGGTTAAAAATTTATCTAAAGAGGATCAAGTAAGAAAAATCCTCAATTCACTTACTTCTGAATGAGATCAAAAGACTCTTGCAATTGAAGAGGCTAATGATATATGCACACTAAAGATTGAAGAGTTAATTGACAATTTAATGACATTTGAGGCACAAATGCAGGGAAGAAGAGAAAGCAAAGTAATATAGAACAAATCCATAGTATTCAATGCAATGAAGGATATTTTGGATTTAGACAGTGATAATGATGAAGAAATTGCTTTCGTGACAAGGAACTTCAGAAAATTCCGGAAATATAGGAAGATAAAAATGAAATGACGACAAAAATCCTAGAAATGGAAGTAAAAGCAGAAATGGCATCAGATGTTATAACTGAGATGAACCTCACTCAAAACAAGACTGCCCGCATCCTGAGAAACTAAAAACCACACCAAACACTGATTCATCTAGAAAATGTAGAAGAGCCTATATTGCAACACTAGATGACTCAGACACATCATCAAGCGAAAATGAATCAGATACGAAAATAGCCAACTTGTGCTTCACAGCAATACATAATACAGATATAATTGATAAAATAGGATCAAAAAAGGTACGCATTTAAATTAAATGCTTTATACCATTTGAATTTTTGATTGTTAGGAATATCCTATCGATTAATAATAATATTGGTTGAATAATGTGTGATTTTTATATTTATTGTATTATTATCTTTTTGTATACTAAAATACTATAATAATAATATGAAATTATTTAAAATTATTTTTAACTATTTTTTGTGTAAATAATAATAATAATATAGTTATAGATAGTTGTATATAAATAAAGTGGGATATAGTTAAACGAAATTCAATTTTGAAAAATTCAATAAATTTGTCGACATATTCCTATAGTATATGTCAACATACATGTCTAGAATGTCAATTTCAAATTCAAAATTCAAAATTTTCCTTGAACTTTTCACCTACCCCAATGTTTTGAAATGGTATCTCTTGACCAAAGAACATATCATTTGATTCTATACTCATTACCACTATCTTTAACCATTCTATTCACCTTTCATTTCAAAATTCAAACTTTTATTAACTCTCTTATCTCCTCAAATCATTTATTAATGGCATCCACAAGCACTCCAACATCCATGAGACTTTCCAAAACCATCAAAACTTTCTCTTCCAAGATCAAGAAGTTATGCAAGCCTATATTAGATATATGAATTGTGGTAAAGTTTCTACGGGAAAGTTTGCAATTTTTAATGATTTTTCTACTTATGAAATTGATACTCTTTGTTATCATAATGGAATTCTCAGTTTAATTAATGCTTCTCAAAAGGATTTTTTTTCTGTTCACACTTCTTCAAAATGTTTTATGCAAATTTGAAAGGGAAATTTTATGAAGGTGGAGAAGGAGAAGTATGGAATAGTATTAAAGGAACTTTAATTGTTTTGAATTGTGAACCTTTTGGTACTATTCTTGGATGCAAATCCATCAAAATGGACATTTCTAATTTCAAAATTGATGAGTATAATCATTAATTTTTTCATAATATTTATGAAGGAGATGATAATTTTGAGATTAAATCGAAATTTTCGTCCAAAAGCTGGAATTCTTAACCTCCTTTGCAACATACTATCACTCGTCATGTAGGAAATTTCATTAATCCAACCTTAAAAGTTTGTAAAGCACTCGTTGCCATTTATAGTCAATATGAAATAAATAGGGCTCAAGCTATTTTAAATGAATTTTATCCCAAAAATATTGCCACTCATGAAAACACACTATTTCATGGTATTTAACTTACTCGAATATTTAGCTACTTTGGCGTTGATTTTAAAGGAGAAGAATTTGTCTCTCATAAAGTGTTTAATCATGCAAATGTAGCTCTTATGAAAATTCCACCAATTTTCGAGCTATATGAAATACTTGTGAAGAAAGAAGAAAGGTTAGCACATGAAGAGGAGGAAGAAATACAAGAAGAGGAGAAACAGGAAGATGGGGAAGAAATGGATATCGAAAAACAAGAAGGAGAAGAAGAGGAGGAAACCTCTTTTAGAAAGTATTAGTTTTCCACCTTGTCCAATCAATTAAGACATTCCCAACGGTCAAAAGAAGATTGCTGAAAATCAAAGGATTCTCAAACGTTCCATGAGTAAGAAGTAAATACCATTTCCAACAAAATGGATAAGTTCTTTGGAAATGTGAAATGCAAGCTTGGAATCTCTTCGTCATCTTCTTCATCCACATCTTTCTAGTTTGTTTTAGTTATGTTTAAGTGTGATTGTACTTGGTTGTTTAAGTTTGAGTTTGATGTGGTGTTACGTATCTTTCTTTTCTTTGTGAACTATGTAATCCTTGTCTAAGTAGTAATGAAACCCTTCTTTCCTTACTGTTATACACTTATTACCATCTCTGAAAAGCATAACTAGTATAATAGTATACGTTAAATATATCAAAATACCAAAACAATGCAACTTTACAACATTCTGCGTATATGTCGACATACCATGAGTATGTATGTCAACATACAACGATTCATTTTCAAAAGAAATTAATATTGAAAAATGAATAGACAATAAGTGTCTATTCCATTCCAACTAATTTCTAAGGTTATAAATACACATTTAAACCAGAAAATCTTTACCATTTATTCTCTTTCTTCTTCCTTTACTTTCCTAAACTCCAAATTATAGACAATAGCTCCTCTTATTCAAAAATTAACTGAAAACCTCGAACAAACGCTTGAATCCTCCAAAAACATTCTCTCTTTTATTCTACGGAACGAGAGACACTTAGAATTAAGTCAAACGCAGATGATCAAGGAGCAAGAAAGGCATTTCAATGCAATTCAATGGATGATTTTGGTTCTGAATAAACAGGAACCGACCGCTAATCCAGAATGCACATCAACAAAGATGATGAAGACTGAGAGGCTATTAAAGCAGATCTAATCTTCGGTATCGATGGATGGGTTAAAGTCCCATGAAATGTCATGTTTTAATAGGTCTGACTATATAATACTTAAATTAATTTTGTTTGGTTTGATTTGATTGGTTTTGAATTTGTTCAGGTTTGAAAATTTGCTTTTAATATGACATTATATATGCTTGAATTGATCAAAATATTGAATGATGTTTCTTATATATCATTTCTATCATTTTGCATTTAATGATTATATTACTTATTACTATATGTGTTTATATCATATCATGTTTTAGTTTGGGGGCGGGGAAAAATTAATATTAAGAGTTAAAGTTAGAATTATAGTCATAGTTAGTTATTTTTGATTGATGACAAAGGGGGAGAAATATATAAAATACTAGGCATAAACTAAAAGGGAGTTTGGATATTAGGCATAGATTAAGGGGGAGTTATATTATAGTTTATATATAAAGTTGTCATCATCAAAAAGGAGACATTTGTTAGATTCTAAAGATTTGGTTTGATGATAATAACTTTAAAAAATCATATATAATATAAATAGTAATGTTTTATCATGATATGTAACAGCCCGCAAATCTGTACCACTTGAGTTAACACTATTCTACAACAATCAACTCAAGTTGCACCGAAATACGAACCATTTGGGTTAAAGAAGAATAGGTAGAAGAAGAAAATAGAAAACAACAATAGAATCTAACTATCGCAACGGAATAAAATATAATAAGTAATAAATAATCTTTACTCAAAATCAAGTATATCTGTTTATATATTACATCAACAGAGTACATCACTCAGCTCAACAACAACATACAAATGGATACACAGTAACTCAATCACAGCGGAATATATATATAAACAAGTACGAGAGTACGTGTCGTCATCCAGCTCGTCTCCTGAGCTCCACAGCATCAAATCCTGTATCCTATAATACTCGGTCTGACCCGAGCATTACAGCTAAATAACACCCGAGTCAGTCTGGAATACCAGCGTGAGAAAATCACACCCAATTGATTATTAAAGTTTCAAAAAATCCTTTGAAAACAAAAGCATCTCGTAAGGCCACGCCACAAATAATCATGTCGGGTTGTTACCTTACGATAGCTAAAACAAATTTTCATAGAAATCCTCTGATATTATAATAGGGTCTATATACAAATACTTATAAAATAACCGAAATTGTTACATGATTAAATTCCAGCTATTAGCCACAAAATGGGTAATAAAAACAAAACTCGTACAAGGCTCGTAGGGAGAATGGATTTCCAACTAATGACTAGGCACTGGGGTACCACCTGTCACAGTACGGGGCCTAGATCACCGTACCAAGGAGTACGCCCGCTCCCCTGCAACACAAGACCGGGACTACCCCTTACCGGATAATCCCAAGTGAGATCACCCCGCGGTTGGGATCAGCAACCGCCCACTAAGCCGAAATAAAAAGGGACATCTAGACTGGAATGACCTCACCCTGCTTGGGTGCTACCCACCTAGCCTTGCTGCGTAACCCCTGATGTTCAGTCATTCCCATTTGATGAGGCTTGAGGCTAAGCGTTACATTTAAGAACATATCCCTTAGAATGCCCATCGTTCGCCTGACGATGTTTCGAAAGCATTCATCCATACTAGTCCGTTCTGGGTTCGAACGGAACCGAAGGCACTATTCCTACTACATCCATTTTGGAAATATCCTCATGATTAGTAGAGACTAGCCCTTGCACTTCACTGCTCCATCTTCGCATCCAAATTCGTTTCCACGAAACGTACAAACCGGAACGAAGTGGTTTTCGAGAAATAAATCTCGATCCCGGTCTCTTCGAAACGATCAACGTATTTGTCCAATATTGATAGTCAATTTATATTCACAAACATCCATCAAACTATAAATAATTTCCCAAATTATTTATTTATCTCAAAATATCTTCCCAAGATATTATTTTCACTTTTCAAATTCCTTTGAAAACAGTTTTCAAAACTATCTGCCTTTCTCAGAATAAATTCCAAGTATTTCTATTTTCATTGGAATCACCAAGCACAACTTAGATTTTTTTTTAAAAATAATTTTAAAACACTTACTTTGAAATATACTTTAAAACATTTAAGTTAAACTACTTCAATAATTAATTAAAAATATATACTATAAGAATATTTGAAAATAAGGTCACTTTATAAATATAAGCTAGGTTTTCACCTTTTTAAACAAAATTACTAAGTCACTCTTTATAAATTATTACTACGGTAATAGATTTAAATAGATATTTATTTTAGAATTTAAACATTTAGAAATAATAAATTTCCAAGAACATACTTTGTAAAACAACATTAAAACCTTTATTTTATTTTTAAAAACTTGCTTTGAAAACGTACTTGGCTATCCAAAGGAATATACTTCTCTTCACAACCTTTAAAAATAAATCACTATATATTTTTAAACAATTTTTCTCATTCCTTTAATAAATTCAAACCTTGAATTTATTCTTCCAAATATCCAACTTAAATCAATTTCCAAATTGATTTCCAATTTACTTCATTTATTCCAAATCCTTTAATTTCAGATTTATTCCTTAATTAGGATTTAAAATACCTTTAATTGAAATACCAATTTAGATTTCTGAATTTACTTCTTATTTCTTTAGATAAATTTAAAACTTTAAGTTTTAAAATAATTCTTTATTCCTTTAATTTAAGATCACATAATTTTACAATTCATTAATTACTGTTTATTCAAACCCTTTTCTTTTCATACTCGAAGTTGTTTGTTAGTATTTAACATACTTCTATTTCTTTCGCAATTCATTCTAAATTTGTTCAATTTTCTCTAATTATCTCGTATACAATTTACTTCCTTTATTTTCTTTCCAAAACACAATTTTATATATTTTTGGTAATTCGTTGTACCCAAATATATCCAATCAAACCACAACATTCAATATTCCAATATATTCATCATAGAATATCAAGTAATCACATCATAGAATATTAAATAATAAATGTTGAGGGGTCCAGTTGGATCCCTCCAACCTATTTTTCCTGCATCCACAGATGTTAGCACAATATAATATGCCAATCCCAGAATATACCACACTATAACACATCAATCAATTTCTACCATTCGAACAATTATTTAAGTTTAATCATTTAAAATTTGAATTTTAAATTAACTGAGTGAGATTAACTCACCTTTATTTTAATTTGCAGTCCATTCCCATTCATTTCCATTCCAGCCTATTCCATGATTTTGAACCTTGTATAAACATTATACACTTAATTTATATTTGAATTAACTTAATAATTAATTTCCATAAAATAACTTTAATTGGCAAATGATTTAAATCTGAACTAATTCTTCCTTAATTAATCTCCTAGTAACCAAAATTTTGGTCTATTAAACGATACACCTCCACTCTTTTTAAAGTTAACTGGTAATGAAAAGAGGTATATATATTTTCTTTTCTGACCAAACATGAATTTTATAACGGCGTATATATATATACCATAATCACTATTTAGAAATTCTTAAAATTAATAGTAAGCTAAAAATTAGTATATAGCTATATATTCCTATAAACATTCATACTACACTGTTTATTGAATCGAATTACTATTTGAGAATTTAAATCGAATACCTCACTGCCGAATTCCAATCGAATCGAGCCCTCATCACGACTTGCCTGCATCGCCGACGTCGGCCACCAGTCATGCGTCGCCGGGCTACGAATGGACTCGTGAGTCACCAAAACTCCACCAGCACTTGCGAAATTCGAATCGCCGCCACCCCAAAATGAAGCCCTGACTGCAGTGGTGCCAACCCAATCGAGATTTACCAGAAGTCGAACGAATCGAATTGAAGAACTCGGTTATATTCTACGACCTGAGAATTTCGATTTGAATGGATTTCGAATCCCTTTTTTTTCGAAACTGGAATGCTTCAATTTGTTCTCGATTTACACTGCCTCTGAAAACAAAGAGGAAGGGGACGCGATGAATTGCTTGAGGATCCATTTGAAAACGAAAATGAGCTCGGCCATTTTTCTATATTTTTGTTTGTTTGATAATGCCTGAAATTAAATTGAATAAACGAGGAAGGAACTAGCAGTTTTTAGAAGGGACGAGAAGTGTACGATGGAAGATAAGGGTAGCGTGTTAAAACGAATATGAGATGGCGTATACAAGAAGCTTGACTAATCAAATTATTGTCAATTAAATTCTCAGCGTGTTTATATATCGTACACTCACACACTAACTCCGATCAAAATGAAATTTGAAATCCGATAATAATTCAATATTACAGACCCAATGGAACTGGTTTCGTCGAATTCCGAGACTGTGCCTCAGAAGGCTATTTTTAAATTCAATTTAAACTATAAAATTTTAAAACTGAACAAACCACTGTTAAATTCAATTTTACAACTTCTATTATCCTCTGCACTATCAATATAAATTTTACAAGCCTTCAAATTATTATTAACAGGCATAAAATTCTAGATTCAACAATTTACTCAACTTCTAATTATTAAATTTCTATTATTTAATTATCAAATAAACAGCGATATTTGTAATTCAAGTTAAAATCATTATATTGAATATTTAAAATCAATTAAATATTCCAATTTTAAATGCTCGAAAATTCCGAGTCGTCACATGATATATGTAATATACAATGTAGGATATTAAACATGTGTTGATATAAGAAGACTATATAGTATGAAGTAAAGATTGAAGAATTAAAGACGTTTATATAGGGACTCAAGAATAAAGACTAATGGGTACTGAAGAGTTCAAGATTTCAAGATATTCCACATAAATTATAGGGTTTAGAATATTTGTCAAAATTCCGATAGCACTTGATCTCTCTCTCATATCTCTCTCTCTCTATTTTTAAATAAGTTTTAAATATTCTTTTCAAAACAACTGTTAAATAGTTTTTAATTTCTTATACTTATCATTTTAGTTTTTGATATTTTACTAAGTTATTGTTTTTATTAAATTTTGATTTATACTAGTTTATTTTTCAAAATTCTTATTATGTAGTTTTACTTAAATTTTATTATGATTATAATGTATCTATATTATATTTAAACATATTTACAAAGTATAAAATTATTTCACAAAGCAATACATGTTCAAATAATATTTTAAAATGTTTTTCAAAATTACAAAGAGTATGTCAACATACTCTAACCCTATATGTCGACATACTAGCCGTGAGTTTCAAAAATGAAATTTCAAAAGAAGTGTCTGTTCGTCGTATCTCTTCACGAATGGACATGACCGTTATTCCTCCATAAATACATGTCTCCCCAATGAATTTTTCAATCACTTTTCATTGTTCTTCCCTCCTCCTTCTCTCTCCATTTCTAAAACAAATTATAACCATACTCTGCTAAATCTCAACTAGAATCAAACTCCATTGCCATTAGTTTGATTCTCTATCATTTTCTCTTTGATTTCTATTATCTCTCTCACTCCAATTAAGATCTAAGTGTTATTCAAGGATTATAGGATCATTTGCAATAAAATAGAAGTTTTGAGTCTGTAAATCTCTATAAAATCAAACTGAAATACATATGTTTGTGATTGTAGCCCATGAAATCAATGGGTGTGCTTAGTAGCCCGTAAATCTAGTGGGTGTGCTTGTAGCTCGAAAATCAAGCGGCTCTAACTAGAGGCTAGAATTCTGGAGGGAATGTTTCATAACGTTGAAATTGAGATTTTATTTCCATTTATTAATTGAAAATAAATTCGTGTAAGGAATTATGTGGGACTAGATGTAGGGTAACTTCGAACTAGTATAAAATCTGTGTTCTTTCCTTTTACTCTTATTGCATTTATTGTGTTTTGATTCTATGATTATTTCTATGATTATTAATCTCATTATTCTAAGTATAATTTCAAAAGATTCATATAAATTAGTAAACACTATTCACCCCTCTCTAGTGTTAATTTAATCTTAAGATGCCTATTCCCTAATCTTACACTTTCTTGCTGCGAAGTTCGAGGATTATTCATACTTGATCTGCTTATTGAGGGATAGGTGCCACATGGTGGCATATGGAGAGAGCGAGTTAGTCGACTGAGAAATTTGTTTTCATAGTGATATTAAAGATTGATAAGTCAAAGTGGATGTGCATTATCTTGCGTTAGTAGAAACAATATAAATCCTGTGTAATTTTTTTATTTGTGCATTTTTGGTCTGTGATTCTTTTTTCTAGCATTTTAGTTTTTTGTTTGTTCTACCTCACCATCAACACGATTCTATTACTTTTATAAAAGAAGTATTGTGATACATATGACAGCATAAACACTTGCATGGGAATAGAGTTGATGTACACGAAGGTGTAATTTTTGAAAATTGTAGAAAATTGATGCGACATAATGTTTAATAAAAGAGAATTTCGAAGTTAGATGTACTTTTTGCAAGTTTTGTTAGGAACTGAGATGTTGGTTTTGATGGCAATAACCATTTTAAATTATCCTATTATATAAAATATATACTAACACTGTTGGCAAGATAGATATGTATATGCAAGATATATATATACAGGTGTTGATTACTAAAGACTGATCAGTATACAGACTTAAGACTCAAGATTGAAGACTCTAAAGTATCAAGATCAAGATTTCAAGATATGTGTCTATTTTTTGTTAAAACTTCATAATAGCATGGAAATCTTCGTTTCAAATTTCATTTGAGATGGAACCTATTTCTACCTTCTTGGTGGCTTACAAACCCACCGCAAGTAGCTTACAAACCTACGGCAAGTGGCTTACAAACCCACGAACATCCTGGTTTTGTACAAGTTCTCGAGTCCTGATGTGATGAGATATTCTGCAGGAAGAATCTTACAAAACTACTTCAAAATGGTTTATCAAAATGATTTTCAAAACTGCTTTTCAAATTATTTTAGCCTTAAAATTATCTTTTTCAAATGATTTTCAAAAAGATGTTTTAGCCTTAAATATTTTTTTTTTAAAATAAACTCTTATTTTAAACTTCATTTTCAAAACAAATTTTACATTGTTTTTTAACTTGGGATGTCGACATCATGGGATACCCCAGTCGACATGGTGGCTGTTGAAGTCAAAAGTTTCAATTTTCAAAAGAAGTGTCTATTCTTTTAAATCTCTTCACGAATGGTTATGACCATTCGTGCTTTGTAAATAGCATTCACAAACGAATTTTTAACTAACTATTTTCTTAATTTCTTCACTTCTTCTCCATAGATCCATATTCTAAAATTTTCATATGTTTAAGATCGTGCCGAAATTCTGCCAAATTCTCAAGTGAATCAAATTAGAATCTCATTCTTGTTTGATTCTCTGCCCTCTCTCGAAGATCAAAGTGCAATTTAGACTTATAGAATCAATTTGTAATCAAAAGTTTATCGAGTCTTTCTATAAGGTGTGGTTATGCCTGGAAATCAATTGGGTGATCTTAAGTCCCACAAATCAAGAGAGTTTGCCCCGGGCTCATGAGACAAGAGGGTATCTCAAGGCCTTTAGAAATTGATGATTGTAATATCGACATTGGTATAATAAAAAACAGTATGAGGTGGTTTGCCTTGGTACAGGACTGGATGTAGGTTAACTTCGAACCAGTATAAAATCCGTGTGTTCTTTTCTTTTGCTGCTTTTTATTTACTTTCTGCATCTGTGTTTGATTCTGTGATTGTTGTGCAATTAAGTTCTGCATTTGTTTACATCATATTTTTAAATTAGTTCATATAAGTCTTAGAATCCATTAAACATTATTCACCTCCTGCCCCTCTAGTGATAAATTAGCCTTAAGATCCTTAATCCGCACTCCCTTTCAATTGGTATCAAAGCATTAGTTTTCATAGTTTGCATAATATGAAGCTTGAAAATTATTTTAATGGCTACCAACACAGGTAACGTCAACTCTGACGCCAATTCTGTTATCCCTAACACTAGTTCATTTGTAGAAGGTCAGTCTACTGTCAGACCACCATTTTAAGTAATTATGCATATTGGGCTTGTAGAATGGAAATTTATTTACAATCAGTAGGGTTAGACACTTAGAATATCACACAAACTGAGTATGTTGGACCAACTACCAATTTTGCCCAATGGACTGCTGAGCAAAAGGGTATTGCACAAAATAACTCAAAGGCCATGAATATATTATTTTGTTCATTATTTAGGAATGAGCTTAATAGAGTGTCTGTTTGTAAGTCTGCATTTGTAATCTGGAAAACTTTGCAAGTTACTCATGAAGGAACAATTAAAGTTAAACGGACTAAAATTTCCATATTTACTAATTAGTTTCAATTGTTTAAAATGCATTCAAATGAGTCAATTTTCGACATGTATTGTCGATTTCAAGATATTATTCATTGACTAATTGCACGGGGAAAAAGCTTTTCGGAGGAAGATCAAGTCAACAAAATTCTGAATTCACTCACTCCGGAATGAGATCGAGTGACACTTGCGATCGAAGAAGCAAATGATATCGGTCTAATGAAAATAGAAGAATTGACTGGAAATCTGATGTCTTATGAAATTCAGTTGCAAGGAAGAAGACAAAACAAGACTACAGAAAAGAAGTCATTAGCATTCAATGCAACAACTGAAGATAACAGTGATTTGGAGATTGCTTTCATTACAAGAAACTTCCGAAAATTCCTAAAATATAGAAAAAAGAATAATTACAAAAGAAATGATCGAAGGGATTTCAAAAATAATACAGAGAATGTCAATAATGATAGATGTTACAATTGCAATAAAGTCGGGCATCATAGAAAAGATTATCCGTATCCAGATCAACAGTTGTTCCCTCCAAGTAATGACTCGTCAAGGAAAAGAAAGAAAACATACACAGCAACTCTTGACCCAGACTCATCATCCAATGACAATGAAAAGAAGATGGATAATTCAAATATGTGTTTCACTACTATTCATGAATCAGATGACGATGAGAGTATGGATCTAAAAATAGGTACGCATTTACATTATTTTTAATATTTCTTGTTTGAATGGATGCTTATTTGTTTGCTTGATTCTTTTAAATTCCTTGAATCTTAAATTCAAATTTATCCCTTGAAATTTGAATTTTAAATTCAAAAATAATATTATTTTAATAATAATATTAAATTGTTAATATTTAAGTATTATTATATTTAATGTTATCACAGGAATTATATAATTAGAATATAGGATATAATATATACATTTACTAGAAATTGGGAATAAAAACTTGTCCTTTGATTCAGTAGACACATGTCGACATACCCGGATACCCTATGTCGACATGCCTATCAGAATTTGATTTCAAAATTTGAATTCAAACTTTTGAATTTCCCTCCACCTTTTCGCCAACTTTAATGCTCTGGAAAGATACCTCTTGACCAGAGAACATGTCTATAGAATCTCTATTTATCTCACTCTCTTTATCACCACTTTTCACTTTAATTTCAAATTTCAAATTTATCTTCATTATCTTCTACTCATCTCAAACTTCTTCAATGGCCTCTTCAAGCACTCCTAACAATATTAGGCTTCCAAAATCTATTAAAAGCTTTCTATTTAATAACCCGAAAGCTATCAAAGCTTACATCAACTATGTAATCTTTGGTAAAATTAATATGGGAAAATTTGCTATTTTTGATGATTTTACTTCTTATGAAATTGAAAATCTTTTTCAACAATGTTCAATTCTAAGTGTAGTAGATAGCAGACAAAACGATTTTGTATGTTATCCAAATCTTGTTAAGATGTTTTATGTGAATTTGAATCATGGTTTTTATGATGGGTAAGATGGACAAATTTGGAGTAGTGTTAAAGGAACACAAATTATTTTGGATTGTGAAATTTTGGGAAATATTTTAGGATGCAAGTATACCGGAATGAATCTCTCGAAATTTCAAATAAATGAAAATGATCGAGACACATTTCATCACATCTTTGAAGGGGATGACAGTTTTGAATTCAAAAATCGTTATTTTCGTCCAAAAGCAAGAATTGTTAACCTTCTTATTCAACACACTCTTATACGAAGATCGGAAAACTACAACAACTCGACTTCGAAAGTTTGTAATGCTCCTTTTTTAATTTTTAAAAATTATGATATTAATTGGGCTCAAGTTATTTTAGATAAGCTAAGGCCCAAGAATTTTACTATGGGTGAAAAGACATTATATCATGGAATTTATCACACTCGGATTTTTAATTACTTTGGATTTGATTTCAAATGGGAAGAATTTATAACTAGAAAAGTGTTCAACCATGAAAATGTTTCCCTTATGCAAAATTCCATTTTGTGTTTCAACCATATGAAACACTTACGGAAAAACAAGAAAGGCTTGCTCATGAAGAGATGGAAGGAATAGAGGAAGAAGAAGAAGGAGAAGAGGAAGAGGAAGGAATGGAAATTGAAGATGAGGAAGATCAAGAAACTTCCTTAGAAAGTATTGAATATCCTACTAATCCCGCTAATCCATCCAATAAGACCATTCTCAATAATCAAAGATTAATAGTGGAAAATCAAAAGACACTTGAAAGATCTATGAGTAAGAAAATGGATAAGATTTCCACTAAAATCGACAAGTTCTTTGGGAAAATTAGTAGAAAGCTTGGACTATCATCTTCTTATATTCATCTAATTAGTTTTAGTTCATGTTATCTTAGTTCTATCTTTATATTTTCTTTATTTTAGTTAATATTGTATTATCTAATGTAATGTTGACTAGAATCATTAATGAAATCGTTCATTTCCTGTTGTTCAACTTCACTTGTCTCTATAATTGCTTGTTTTTATATTATAAAATTTTTAGTTGAATAGATTTGTTCATAATATTCAAAACAAAGCAAGTTGTCACTTTAGGCAGAGGCATGCCGAATACCCCATTCCCTTATGTCGACATACAACGGACATAAAGTAGTTGCACTTTCAAATTTTAATTTCATGTAACTAACTTGTGTCTATTCATTCTAATCGATTTTCTACCCCTGTTTATACCTATTTCTTTCGGAATAAATTATCAAACTTCATTTCTAATCACTCCCTTTCATAGTTCTACCTATTTCTTGAATTATGGCTTCTCCGATTAAGAATCTAAGTGATAATCTTAAAGAAACTCTCACTTCTTTCAAAAATATTCTTACATTCATACTTTGTAATCAGCGCCACTTAGAATTGAGTCAAGTGCATATGATCAAGGAGCAAGAAAGATATTTCGATGCCCTTCGTTAGATGATCTCAGCCCTTAACAAGGACGATCTCGAAGGAAATCCACCAGTCACTCTCGACAAAAAAGAAGAAGAATGGGATGCCATCAAAGCAGACCCTATCTTTGGAGAAGATGGATGGGTGAATGTACCAAGGACGTCTAGTCATTCTATAAGTTATTTGTTTGATTTAATTGGTGTGTTTTAAATTTGATTGACTTGACTTATTTAAAAACATTTGGTATGGTTTATATATATGATTGGATTGAATAATCATTGTAAATATGATTGGATTATGATTGATTTACTTCTAAATTACACTTATTACCACACTTAGAACTTATTACACTTATATGTGGATTACTCTATTATGGTTGATTATCTTATATCAATTCAAGGAATTAGTAAGGAGTTTTTGTTGATGACAAAGGGGGAGAAGTTATAAAATAATAGCTGGCTTGGATTAAGGGAGAGTTGTGATTGGAGTAAGGAGGAGTCATGGAGTAAGGGGGAGTTATGATAGGAGTTATGGTATGGTAAATATATTTTATAAATACAGGTTGTCATCATCAAAAAGGGAGAGATTGTTAGGAACAAAGACGTTGGTTTTGATGACAACAACCTTTTCAACTTATCTTGTTATAAAATATATACATACACTGTTGGCTAGATAGATATGTATATGTATGATATATATATATATATTATGCTGGTATTGATTACTGAAGACTGATCAGTATAAAGACTCAAGACTGAAGACTCTAGAGTATCGATATTTCATGAGATGTGTCTAGTTTTTGTTAGAACTTCATAATAGCATGGAAAACTTCATTCCGAATTTCATTTGGGATGGAACCCATTTCTACCTTCTTAGTGGCTTACCAAACCACAACAAGTAGCTTACAAACCCATGACAAATGACTTACAAACGCATGAACATCCTGGTTTTGTACAAGTTCTTGAGTTTTGATGTGATGAGATATTCTGCAGGAAGAAGCTTGCAAAACTACTTCAAAATGATTTTCAAAACTGCTTTTCAAAATATTTTAGCCTTAAAATTATCTTTTTTAAAGGATTTTCAAAAAGATGTTTTAGCCTTAAATATTATTTGTTTTAGTTTTTAAAATAAACTCTTGTTTTAAATCATTTTCAAAACAAATTTTACATTGTTTTTTAACTAGGGATGTCGACATCATGGGATACCCCATGTCGACATGGTGGACGTTAAATTCAAAAGTTTCAATTTTCAAAAGAATGTCTATTCATTTAAATCTCTTCACGAATGGTTATGACTGTTGGTGTTTTATAAATAGCCTTCACAAACGAATTATTTAACTAACTATTTTCTTATTTTTTCACTTCTTCTTCTCCACAAATCCATATTCTAAAATTTTCATATTTTTAACATCGTGCCAAAATTCTGCCGAATTCTCAAGTGAGTCAAATTAGTATCTCATTCTTGTTTGATTCTATGCCCTCTCTCGAAGATCAAAGTGCTATTCAGAGTTATATGATCAATTTGTAATCAAAAGTTTATCGAGTCTCTCTATAAGGTATGGTTGTGCCTAAAAATCAATTGGGTGATCTTGAGTCTTGTAAATCAAGAGAGTTTGCCTCGGACTAGTGAGACAGGAGGGTACTTCAAGGCCTTTAGAAATTGAGGATTGTAATCTCAACATTTGTATAATAAAAATCTGTATGAGGTGTTCTGCCTTGGTATAGGACTGGATGTAGGGTAACTTCGAACCAATATAAAATATGGTGTTCTTTCCTTTTACTGCTTTTTATTTACTTTCTGCATCTGTGTTTGATTCTGTGATTGTTCTGTAATTAAGTTCTGCATTTGTTTACATCATATTTTTAAATTCGTTCATATAAGTTTTAGAATCCATTAAATACTATTCACCCCCCTCTAGTGTTAAATTAGCCTTAAGATCCTTAATATGCATTCCCTTTCAAGTTTGAGTTTGTAGGGAACTTTATAAGCACACATTGCTTGTCCTGATTAAAAATAATTTGAAAATAGTCCCAAGAAAATATATTTTGGACAAAAGGGAAAAGATATATTAAGACCACATTCAAGGATTCGACTTAATTACGAAGATGCAGAATTCACTTTCGAACAAATACAGTACAAAAAGATGTACACCGAATTCTCTAAAATGGCAGATTTAGCTCCAAATGTGAGGACATGTTTAATGTTATTATAGAGTGGATAGAAAAAACAAGAATTACTTGCATTCAAAGAAATACAATGCACCTCTCAAAGCCTCAAAATATGTAAGCATTAAAGAATGTAGTGCTGCAAGGAAGACCTGTTTGAAGGTGCAAGATTCCATTTAAAGTAGAAGGAAAGGGCATACCCATATAAACCGATTCAAATCATTGCTGGAAAAAAAACCTCGAAAAAAAGTGGACGATAGACTTCTACAAGTAAGAATAGACAGGTAGGGTCATCAATTTCCAACACGACCCAAAACACGACGCGAAGATTACATGAAAATTAGCATGTTAACTCGACTAAGTTAAGTTGGTGGGTTTTGGGTTGACTCGTGAACTCGAATTTGACCCGTTTATAACCCATTTATACTTATATGGTTTGACCCGATCCGATTATAACCCGACCCGACCTTTGAACCCGAATTTGATCCGTATACAATCTGTTTATGACCTGTTTATAACTCATTTATATCTCATACGGGTTGACTCGACCCGTTTACGACCCGACCCAACCCGTAATCGGGTTACCCGGGTTGGGACGGTTCAACCCGTTTATAACAGGGTCGGTTTCTGGTTGAGCTGTTTCTGACCTGTATAATAAATGGGTTGACCCGACCCATTTAAAATCAAACCCAAACCCGACTTGACCCGATGCTAACCCGACCCAACCCGACCTATTGACTACTCTTATGACACGTACAAAAGTAAGACTGTCGAAATTTTCATTAGATTTGAAACTTTACAATGTATAGAGTTCATGTTATTATGTTTTTCTTTATCTTCATTTTATTTTTATCATTTTATATTATTACTTCTTTACTTCTTACTGCTCTTTGACATTTAGTTTCATAACTCAAATTAACACACTCAGAATATTTTCTTGTCCCATTTTCCAAGGTGATATCGATGATTCTTTTCCAGTTTCAAAGAAACCAAAATTAACCTAAAGAATGAGAATAATACATCACAGTATGACAATGTGGATGGTGGCGGCAAAAACTCTTCTCTATAACTTAGGGTATCCTCGAAACAAGATGGCATAGTTGGAGAAGAATTTTTTTTGTGAAACTTCCTTGTTTTACCTATAGATCAAATGGTACATTTCTTAATCATATCTGAAATAGTTTACTTTTTATTTTTATTTAATTATTAAATTATATAGTGATGTTTTCAGTGTATATTATAATGACGACAAATGTGAATTCGGCATCAGATATAGAAACCGCATGCGCTGTGTATATGATCAACAAAATGTCATGGTAAAAATAAGTTATACTACCACACCTAATTCTTATCCCATATGGTTCATTTTTATGTGAGGAACCTCGTTATTTTGGAACTAATAGTCCATAAACAATTAACTTGTTTATTCTCGGACCATGCTTTTCTTATCACACAACAAACATCTTCTGGCTTGGTTTAGAATTACATTCCAAGCCAACAATATAATAATGTGAGAAATTTCACAGCATACACCTAATTTTAAAACATTCACCACTTCATTTGCAACCGTGGTGCTAAAAATTGTTTCAAACACAGAGATACCATAGACCTATAGAGCCTGAAAAAGAAGAAATTGTAAGAACAAATACCATTTTTCATATGAATTTTGGACTTTATTATAAGCACAGTTGAAACTGAAATGAATTCTGGAATCTGATTTTTGTCAAATGTTGGAGACACTATATGGGGATATGTAGAGGTCGGAAGTAGCGTCGTAACGGCGAAAACGGTTCGTAAATCGGAGTTCGGAGGTGGAAGTTATAAGGAAAATGGTTATGTGTATAGAATTGACAGATGTCAGACGTCTGACCAAAAGGGTCAGACGTCTGAGCCTGTGCAAATTGCATCCAGAGACTTTACTCGGACGTGTGACCAAATGGTCAGACGAGCTGAAAGTAAATTTTTTCCAAAGACTAAAACCAGATGTCTGACTATTTGGTCATACGTCTGAGGAGACTTCTGCCTGTTTTTCTCGTGTGGATTTTGCATGAAGATTTGTGATATTTGCAGAGGCAATTTCGGAACATTGCCTAGGGTTTCTATTCTCCTATACAAGCTAGCTTCAGGTTCCAGATCTACAAGCATGCAAGCAACTGCAAGAGATTAACCTCCACCAACTAGGGTTTATCAAAACCTATTTTTCTTCAATTCTCTACTCCATAAATCAATTTCTAATTGGAATTTTGATCAATGTATTCAATCTCGTGTACTCTACTTATCAATATTAATAAAAGCTCTCTTAAAGTGGACGTACACTAACACAAAGTTAGTAGAACCACTATAAATCATTGTGTGATTTATTTTTCGTTATTGCTTAAATTTCTATATTGCTTATTTGAGATTGTGATTGCTTTTGTATTGGTTGAGATTGGAATTGAGTTATTGATTTGTTGCTTTTACACTTCATATCACGATCCCGTCTTCCGCTGTGCTTGTGAGTTTTCGATTTGAGTGGTCTCAGGTTGGAATCTCGTCCCAACACTTGGTATCAAAGCTTTGGTATGGGTAGGTGGTTGTAGAAATGCTTGAATCAAGTAGTAACTCAAGTAGTTTCTCAATGGGTAATCGAAGTGGTGTAGCTCCTCATTTACGTGGCTCTTACGTAGCTTCAGGATCATAATTGGTAATAGAAACGTGGAATGGCAATAATGATTTTTAAAAATGGCAATGGAAATAAAAGCGGTTCTAAGGAGGAATCGGGTGCATCGGGTAGTGTTTGACACACATTTGTTGCCAGCGGACATCTCGGATGTTGAGAGAGAGGAGATGGAGGAGTGGGTATTCACTACACTTCAACTTGCTATGGGAGAGAATGTTATCTCAGAAATTAGTGGTGAGACAACCCTAAGGGTATTTGGGACAAGTTGGAGGAGTTGTATATGAAGAAGTCACTTACAAATCGTTTGATCTTATTGCGAATATTCTTCACCTATATGATGAAGGAAGGTACTTCGTTAAAGGCGCACTTGAACATTTTTGTTGATTTGCTAATGAAGATAAAGGCGTTACATTTGAAGATTGAGGAAGAGCAAAAGGCGATGATATTATTGTGTTCATTGCCAGATCGATGTATATGTTTCTCAAATAGTTTGATCCATAGCCAGGATACATTGACTCTTGATGATGTTAAGACGGTAGCGAGAAGTTGCAGGATCAAATGAAGGAGCTAGGTGATGGAAGTAGTGGTGGTAGTAATGGTCATGGGTTATTTGTGGATAAGGAGAGGTATGTGAAGAAGAAAAACCGGAGGCGTTCTAAATCAAGGAACCCTGGTTGGAGAGGAAAGTCAAAGGAAAGAAAAAGCAAGTGCTATATTTGTAGGAAGCCCGGTCATTGGAAGAATGATTGTCCGAACAAGGAGAATGAAAAGAAGGAAATAGCATCTTCATCAGTAGCGATACAGAGTGGAGTTGGTGACAGAGATATAAATGTTTTATCGGTGGTAACATCGGATGTTTCAGATAGCAAATGGGCGCTCGATTCAGGAGAGTCTTATCATATGACGCCAAATAGAAATTGTTTTTCTTCTTACATCGACAAAGAAAGAAATTCAATTGTTATGGGAAATGGTGCTATTTATAAATCGAAAGGCATTGGTTCCGTGCAAATTCGGATGTTTGACGGAGTGGTTCATACTCTCACTTATGGGCGCTATATTTCGAAACTTAGAAAGTCTCTTATCTCTTTGGGACGGCTGGATTCTTTAGGTTGTAAGATTACTATTGAAATTTATAGCTTGCTTGTTTCGAAAGGGGCACCCGTAGTAATGAAAGGTGCACAGACTCATGGTATTTGTTTGCTTCAAGGAGTGACTATAGAAGGTGAAACTTTTATAGGAGTTGATAGTTCTCGTGGCTTGGATGCGACTGGATTATGGCATTTGAGTTTATGTCATGTCTCGGAGAGGAGTTTGGACCTTCTACGGAAGAGAGAGATGATCGATGAAGAAAGTTTCAA
Organism: Allium cepa; assembly: GCA_030765085.1. Lineage (NCBI taxonomy): Eukaryota > Viridiplantae > Streptophyta > Magnoliopsida > Asparagales > Amaryllidaceae > Allium > Allium cepa. Next base: position 91,449,434 of record CM060944.1, read on the forward strand.
CAAGTTAGAGTTTTGCAAATAATGCATCATAGGGAAGAAAACTAAAGTTTCATTCAGTGAGGGAAAGCATGATTTTAGAAGGGTTCTTGAGTATGTTTACATGAATGTTTGGGGACCGGCACCTGTAGCTTCTTTTGGTGGAGCTCGCTATTATATTTCTTTTATAAATGACTTTTCTCGGAAATTTTGGGTGTATGTAATGATGGCTAAGTCGGAGGCATTTGCAAAGCTCAAAGCATGGAAGACTCTTGTTGAGAATGAGAGTGGAAAGTGAACTTTGGAGGTTTTGCAAGCATCATGGTATTTGGAGGCATTTTACTACACCTAAAGATCCGCAGTTGAATGATGTTGCGGAGAGGATGAATCGCACTCTACTTGAGAAAGCTCAATGCTTGAGATTGACATCGGGTTTGGCTCTGTGCAGTTAAAGCGCCCTGCCGCTCCATAGCGTTCGAGGTACGAAAAGTTATAGCAGTGATATATCAGGGATATGGCAGGATAAAGCAGACGACTTTAAAAAGAGGAATAATGAACATTTTACATTAAAAAGAGGAACAGGTATTGCTTATAATTTTCCACCAAGCAAAACAAGTTATAATAAAGTAAAGATAAACAAAGTTGGTACATAAAATGTTAGAACTAGTTATAATAACCAACAGCTTATATCATTATTAAATCAACTTTGAAGTTACCATAAAACATAAAAGCAAGACATCAAGCAAAATGCTTATTTATAAGAAATGGGGATATAGCGGGGCAACAAAATCGGGGACATAGCGGATTATTACCGCAATATCAGGGATAATAGCGGATCCGCTATACTAGATTGCTATATTGGAATATCGTTGCCCCAAAAGTCCGCTACAAGATATATCGGGGATATATCGGGGCAATTTTGGGGAATTGACTGCACCGGTTTGGCTAAGAGATTTTGGGTTGAAGCTTTGTCAACCACAGTGCATATTATTAATTGAATTCCACGCTCAGCTATTAACAACAAAAATATCGAATGAAGTGTGAAAAGGAAAGATCATTGACTTGAGTTATCTTCATGTGTTTGGCAGTCCTGTGTTTGTGCATGATCCGAGAAATGATAATCTTGAACCTATATCTTTCAAAGGGATTTTTCTTGGATATACGGACGGAGTAAAATGCTATCGGATTTGGAATCCGGAAACGAAGAATGTAATGAACTCTCGTCATGTTACTTTTGATGAGTTGGCGATGCTCAAGGAGAATGTGAGCTCATCGGATGTTACAGATTTGGTTCATGGTGAATCGAAGGAGAAGGAAATTATTTCCACATTTTATCTAAGGAGTAGAGAGAGTAGAGTAGTTGGCGATGCTTGTGAGAAGGTAGGGGTTGATGTTACATCACATAGTCCATAGGGTTCCTCTAGTAGTGTTGGTGATGTGCATGATGCTAGAGAAGATTCGGTTCAAGGTGGAGCTGAAGGGGTTTGGGTGATGGTATTGCTACTCAGGTTGGTCATCGTACTATAAGACCATACAAAAGATATGATGATTGGAACTATCTTAGCTTTTGTTATAATTTGGACTATACTCTTCATGTAGTGCAAGATGGGCTGATGGACCTTGATGATGTCATGAAGTCGAGTGATAGCTCGAAGTGAATTTGTGCCATGGAGAAAGAGATGCAATCATTGTTGAAGAATCAAACTTGGAATTTTGTTCCACTTCCTAAAGGAAACCGTGCTATTGGATGCAAATTGATATACAAGGTGAAGGACGATGAGAGATACAAAGCAAGGCTAGTGGCAAAGGGATTTGCACAAGGAAGGAAAAGGAGTATGATGAGATATCCACACAGTTGTGCGCCATACTTCTATCCGGATATTACTTGCTATAGTTGCTATTCACGACTTGGAGATGGAGCAACTTGATGTAAAAGTTTCCTTCTTGCATGGTGACTTGGATGAAGATATCTACATGGAGCAACATGAATGTTTTGTTGTAGATAGTATGTCGAATTTGGTTTGCAAGTTGAAGAAATCGCTACATGCTTCAAAGAAATCATCTAGATAATGGTACAAGAGGTTTGATCATTTTATGCTTGAAAATGGTTTTGAGAGAAGCATCAAAGATGCTTCTGTTTATTTCAAGAAATTGGAAAATGATCGTTGGATGTATTTACTCTTGTATGTGGATGACATGCTCATTGCTTCTAAGGATAAGAATGAAATCAACAAGCTAAAACTGAGTTTAAAATTAGAGTTTGAAATGAAGGATCTTGGAGAAGCAAAAAAAATATTGGGCATGGAAATTGTAAGGGATCAAAAGCATTTTGAGTCGAAACTAACTCAAAAGGAATACATTGAGAAAGTGCTTTTCCGGTTTAGCATGGAGAATGCAAAGGCGTAAAATACACCTTTACCTTTACATATGAAGCTTTCGAGTAAAGGATCACCAATCTTGAAGGAAGATGAGACTTATATGGCAAAGTTGTCATATGCTAGTTCAGTTGGAAGTCTAATGTATGCTATGGGGTGTACAAGACCCGATATTGCAAATATTATTAGGCTGATTAGTCAATATATGGCTGATCTGGGAAAATCGCATTGGAAAGATGTGAAGCTTATATTGAGATACCTTAGAGGCACATCATCTCATGGTCTTTTTTTTGTCAGGTAGTAAGGCGATGGATTGGAAGTTGGTTTATTATTATGATTCGGACTACGCCGGTGATAGGGATCAAAAAAATCAACTTCCGGATATGTCTTCATCTTGGGGCACAACCATAAGTTTGAGATCTAGATTGCAGATCGCAATTGCTTTATCCACTACGGTGGCGGAGTTGATAGCCGCAATGGAGGTGGCAAAGGAGGCACTCTATTTGAAGCAACTGTTGTGTGACTTGGGATTCGAGCATGATAGTAATGATGTTCGATGTGATAGCCAGATTGCTATCCACTTGGCAGAGAATTTGGTGTTTAGCTCACGGACTAAGCATATTGAGGTGAAAGAGTCATTTCTAGTAGCCATGGATGAGGATAAGCAAGTATATCTTCGGAAAGTGCACACAAAGGATAACGCGGCGGACATGTTCACTAAGGCATTGCCGGTTGAGAAGTTCGAGCATTGCTCGGACTTGGTTCACTTGGAGAAGTGCTAGGTGCCACGGGGTGGTACGGTTAAGGGAGGAGCTTGGCGGTAGATGAGGAAGAGTATCGATGAGAGATTGAGGTTCTATCTTCTTGGTAAATCCTAGCCTTTGGTGAGATAGCTTAGGATTTGGATGTTTTCAGCATTTCATTAGCGGGCAGGGGCTTTGCCTGAGCTCGTTGGTGAAGTGCAATGGGTAGTGGCTTTGTCGGAGCTCATGAGGAAAACATTCATGTTTGGTTGAAGGTAGAAGAAGTGATGGTTGGTGCCATCGGTTGTCGTTGATGGTATGGTACTATTGGAGTTGGAGATGGATAAAGTGTCGAGGTGGAGTGTTAAATTTTGACGACACTATATGGGATCTGTAGAGGTCGGAAGTAATTTCGTAACGAAGAAAACAGTTTGCAAGTCGGAATTTGAAGGTGGAAGTTATAAGAAAAATGGTGAAGTGTGCAGAATTGACAGAGGTCGGACGTCTGACCAAAATGGTCAGACGTCTAAGTCTGTGCAAATTGCATCCAGAGACTTTAGTCAGACGTCTGACCAAATGGTCATACGTCTGAGCTAAAGTAAACTTTTTTCAGAGACTAAAGTCAGACGTTTGACCATTTTGGTCAGATGTCTGAGTTGATTTCTTCCTGTTTTTCACGTGTGGACTTGGCGTGAAGATTTGTGATATCTGTAAGGGCAATTTCATAACATTGCCTAGGCTTTCTATTCTCCTATATAATCTAGCTTCAGGTTCCAAGTGTAAGCAACTATAAGAGATTAGCCTCCACCAATTAGAGTTTATCAAAACATATTTTTCTTCAATTCTCTTCTCCACAAATCAATTTCTAATTAGAATTTTTATCATTGTATTCAATCTCTTGTACTCTTCTCATCAATATTAATAAAAGTTCTCTCTAAAAGTGGATGTACACTAACACAACGTTAGTTGAAGCACTATAAATCGTCGTGTGACTTATTTTTCGTTATTTCTTTGATTTTTATATTGCTTGTTTGGGATTGTGATTGATTTTGGATTGGTTGAGATTGAAATTGAGTTATTGATTGGTTGTTTTTACACTTCTTATCACGATCTCGTGTTCCGCTGTGCTTGTGTGGTTTCGATTTGAGTGGCCTCGAGTTGGAATCCCGTCCCAACAATTTCCACAAGCAACTGTCTTTGGAGATATGTGTGAGTGTTTATTTCCATGTGTTATTTTGTGTCATAAAATTGTTAGCAAAGATGTGGAAGTTAATTGGTTTTTTCCAATAGATTAGAATTTTAAAGATGCTTGTTATCTGACATTTGCTTCTTTTGTGATCCTGAATTGACTTCGAATAAAACTTATCCTGTGAGTGATTATATATGAATCGTGTCTGTTATCTGACATTTTCATGTAATGTGTATCTATATTCCTCACCTGAAGAATGTGTGTGAAACGGTTTTTCGTACAAATGAACAAATTAAACAGATTTATGAGGTACAAAACACTTTGAAAAATATAAATAGATTTATAATGTGGACAAGTTTGTGGATGAAACTAGCATTCAATATTTAATGTTTTTAGATTTTTTGTCGCTCTATAAAAAGATGAGCAGAGAGACTTCATAAACCATAAAGTACGTATGAAATTACAAATAGGACCAGGAGAGATTGAAAACTCACTAGCTTTGCCAAGTATAGTTCAACGAATCCAAAAAGGAAAAAATATACAACACAATAAATAACTAATAAGACAAAAAAATGTTTCATAACTTTGTCAGGTGGATTGGAAAATTTGCTATTCATATGTATGGATTTCCAGAAGTTGATTCCTTTCAAAATGAATGAGAGTAGGAATGGTAAAACAATGTTTTAGAGAGGAAACTGAAGAAAATGAGCAGGAGAGATTATGTAATGGGTATAGGCACATGAAAAATAGCAAGTACGCACATTTCCATGTGAGCCGCACAAATCGTCTTGTTTCCCTTCAGGCTGTATAGCATAGTTGTTTGAAATAATACAAAGCAGTTGTATAGACAGATATATTATAGCAATTGCTTCTTTTTTCTTCACATATAACCTAATTCATCTCCATCAACTAACATACGTTTAATGCATTGCAAACATGAATTTTGAAACTGCCAAATTCATCCATTTTAGTTGTGATGCCAGGACGATCAACCAATTAGTTAGTTTCAATTTTAGAAGAGTGTTGCTATTTACATCTATCAAAAGACTTCTCTCATCCATTTATCAAGTACCTCACTCATCCACTTACATCCATCATTTTACTACTTTTCTATTTTTTGAAAATTATAACTTGACTTCTTCTCTCTCACTCTTCAAACAATGAAGCCAAATTGTCTCCATCTAATCTATCCACAGTTAATCTTTTCTTTTTCAACAAATGCTTGTTCATTAAATTGTGCAAACATTATTAAGATTAACATTGTAAAGAATAATTTGCGGGTCGGTAGAATATAATAAAGAATCTTCATTGCTACTTCAATAATAAAATATTCAATCATCATTGATTTAGTTGTTATTTCAATAAAAAACCAAAATTGAACAACGAAACTAATCATAATAAAAAATAATATCATATTGCCAAAGTTAGTTAGTTATCATTAGATTCCCATACAACATTGATGGGATTACAAAAGTATTGATTTAAATACACGTTCTAATTATAATAAAATATCTTAACTCGTCAATTCTTAATTTGAGATGTAATAACCCTGTATTTTGTGATTATTTTAATTGTATATTTTGATTATTTTAATTTAAATTCTTGATTTAAAAACTTTATTTTATTTATGGATAAAACTTTGTTTTATTTATTAAAATTAATAATCTTGTTATTTAAATATTAATTTTGATTTGTATGTGAATTATAATTTCAAACCTGAATATATTGAATATTTCCAGAAAATGTGAATTTTGGTCAATCTGGTCAAACTTTTACTTTTAAATTTAAAATTTAAATATTCTAAAATTTGAATTTTATCTTTTATTATGAAAATAAATTAAATTTCAGGTCTAGACCAATTGTTTTGCCTTCTTTTTGCTGACCATTGGATGAGCATTTCAGGTCTAGTCCTGATCATGGCTGAGCCAAATGATGTCATGGCCAAGCATTTGGATGGTTAAAGCAAGGTCTAGTCATTCTATTCCTTGTTGCTTTTAAATTTCCAATTGTTTCAATGTATTTTGTAACGAATAAATATGTTTATATTGTCTTGTTTATTTGTTGTATACAAGGTCAATATCAAGCGCTTTCTATTCATTCAAATCATAGTTGTGCTGTATCGTGTCATATCGTGCTTTTGGAGTTTCTTCGTGTAGTTCGATTTGCTAACTCCAGTTTGAAAAGGTGAGTCATTCTCACCCTAATATTTTACTTATGAATTGGTGAATGGATGTCAAGTGTATAGTAATATAAAATGTTTATGCAAGTAAATGATGATTATATGTTATGTTATTTCATGTTATTACTCTGTTAAAACTGCTAATTATCACCTGATATTTGATATACGACATTATTTTGTGACATTGACATTATTTATATTGTTCATGCATATATTCACACTGCAAGTTCCCTGTTAGAATAGAATCACTATGGGTTGAAATGATACATATACCCGAACGGAGTTTAGAATAGGGAAAAATCATTATGGGCTGGAATGATAGGCCTGAATTATTTTTATTTTATTTTATTTGACTTGGGATTGTGGGTTTGAAATGATAGAACCCAGGTTTTCTTTTAAAATTGCGGATCGAAATGATATATATGCGTATTACTTGACCTAAGTTAGAAAATTATATACAGACCCCGTGGTAAATTTTTAAATGATTTTATTAAAATATGTATTTTAAAAGTATGAATTTTGATTTTAAAAAATATATTTTATGGTTTTGTGAAAGTTAAATCTTAAGTTTTTAATTTGTGAATTTAAGTACGTAAATTTGAAATAAATGTGATTTTCGACTTGAAATCTTATTTTTTAAAAAATGTTAGTAAATAATGGAAATAAAATTTAAAGTTTGAAATGATATTTAAAGCAAAATGCCAAGTTTTATTTAATTTATAAGTTAATAAACAGTGAAATTTTGACTTAATAAATTAATTGAGTTTTAAAAATTGAATATTTGATTTTAAAAAATTTATTATGATAAATCATATGTTAAAATGATTTAAATATGAAATTTTGAAGTCTAGGAATATGATTTATAAATTTAAATAACAAGAATTGAAGTTTTATTGTTTTCGAAAAGTTAAAATAAAATCTAAAATTTTATTAACAGCATTTCCTAAAAATGCTGTAGTCTTATGACAGCATTTTTAAATGCTGTTGTTTGAAACATAACTATGTTTGAAATAACTAAATATCTATTACGGCATTTTATAAATGCCGTTATTCTTGAACTAACCATTTTGGAAACTATAAGCTTCGATAGCACGTTATAAATGCTGTCGTTGCTATATTTTGTCAATGTTTTGAAATATTACAGATTTTAACACTGGTTGTGTTATATTTTAAAGTGTTAAATGATTTAACTATTGGAATTGATTATTTGTGAAATATAAGGAGTTTTGAATATAATTTAATATTTAAATTTGAATTTTAAGGAATTTACATTGAATTTGAATTTAAATAAGGTTTACTTGGTTATGTGTTAAATTGAATGAAATCATTTGAGATAAATGAATTTTTGAATGGAATTTTGAAATGTATTTTTGTAATGATATTTGAAATAATAAATGAATGACATATTTGATTTTTAAATGATATTTAAATTTGATTATTTGAATTTGAATTCTAATAATGATTTGATAATGAGGTTTTGAAGGATATGATATTTTAATGATTTTAAAATGGTTTTTAATGATATAATCTTTATTTTGATAAAGAATGTGAATTTGGAATGATATTTGATTTTGATAAATGAATATTTAAAGTTTATATTTGTATGAAAAGATATTTGGTTTAATTGTAATTGAAGTTTATTTAAACAATATAGGATTTATGAAATGAATATTTCAAAACTAAATAAAAATGAAATTAGATTTGAGATATGAAATAAAATTTAGTTTTGAAATGAGGGATATTAAAGTTTGGAATATATTAAAATTGGATGGTTTATTTTGTAGATCAAATCTATATTTTGAATTTATAAGATTTGAAAAGTTTTGTTGGAAAACTGAATTGAATCGAAACTGATGGTTTGAATTGAATTAAATTGGAAATTTGAAAATTGAGTTTAATTGAATAAATTTGAAATTTCAAATGTATGATTTCTAAATGTTATGATTTTCAAAGTGTAATGATTTCAAGTATATTAGTTTCGAAAGAGTTATAACTTTGAAGTATTATGATTTTTGAAGGGTGAATATATGTTTGAAATGGAAATGATATCGTATTGACTTGGACATAGTTTTGGAATAAAAATGGTTTTGGTTTCGAAGTATAAACTATTTTGATGTGAATATAGTTTTGAAGTAAAAATGGTTTTGGTTTCAAAGTATGAAGTATATTGATTTGAATATAGTTTTGAAATAAAAATGGTTTTGGTTTCGGAGTATAAACTATTTTGATTTGAATATAGTTTTGAAGTAAAAATGGTTTTGGTTTCGAAGTATAAACTATCTTGAAAGGAATATAGTTTTGAAATGATTTGATTTGATTTTTTGAAGTATAAACTATTTTGAAATGACCACGGCGTTATAATAATGTTTGGTTGTTAAAGAGACCGGGATCGGAAGTTGTCATGCTCTCTGCCAACTCCGAAAACCACTTTAACAACTGTGTACGCGGTGGAGATTCCATAATGAAGTAGGATGGTGGCGACGTTCTTGAGGTATATTACGTGGACTGAACTCCTGTGAGTTTGCATAAGGTGGCTAAAACAGGAGCGATCTCGGGCCAAAAGGGGTAGCTACTCTGGTCGGACGCATTCCTTCGATACTATACTCTTACTCGTGATTGATTAGATGGCCGTCCTCCGATTTTGATATGGGAGTGTGTTTCGAGGAGGGCGTATGTGGCTGCTACGTTACCACCAACCCGTGTGCGTAATTGATATATCTACCCTGGCATTACCTTGTGTGCCGTGTCACCTACCATACCAAGCCTTTATTACGAGTTTGTTTTTCTCCCGTAGCCCGTGTGGTATCCTCTGATAGTTTCCAGATTTGAAGATATGATGATATTGGATGGACTACTGGGACTATTATGTGAAGGGTGATATTGGTAAGCCCGGAACTCTATTTTAAAGTAAGTTTATTTTATTGTAGATATTATTATAATAGCGCAAGATTACTACATAGTAAATAGTTTAACGGATTCTTAAAGGATGAGCGATCCCAAGCATCCTTTAAGTTACTGATGCATTTTGTTACTGTTCACTTGAGTTGATTTACAGTTCACAAGTATTTATGTCCTGGCTCGAGTGTTTTTTGTTTTCTTTACGCTCGAGTCAGATTGAGTGATTCAGCATTCAAGAGTCACCTTCGGAGTTGGAGCTTTGCTTGAGGATCCAGCCATCTATTTTGCTTTCAGTATCCAGTGATTTCAGTGATTTATTCTGATTTGTACCTACTGTATATTATATTTATATAGTAGCTTCATGAACTACTATCTTTTTTACTTCCGCTGCATTATTATTTACTCTGTGTCTGTGATCTGTGATTATTTATTTACTGTATATTCTGAGATTTGCCAAATTTTATTTACAACGCGGTATTTTGAGTAATTCAAGTCCGACATGTGAGGATGCGAATGGTTGAAAATATCGGGTTGTTACATTTGGTATTAGAGCTTTGGTAGCTCTAGGCGAAACTCAGTATATAGGGTAAATGTATTTACAAAATCACTTTCATTTGAGTTTAAATCTCTTCCTTTTTGACTCAATTCCTTTGAATTTTGGAACGTTCCCTGAGGTTCCAAAATCTATTTCGTGTCCCACACTATTCATTTTCTTTTGGTTCTGGAGTGTCCCATAACTCCACTTCGAAGGATCTTATAATGAGTCGGTAGTCCCGCCAATCTCAAATTATTTGTAAAGGGGTGAAACTCCTTTACAATAGCATCGATTCACCAAGGATTTTATATCCTCGGTTTAGATGCTAGTATCTCTTATTGTGCTAAAACTCTATCTCTTGAGATCGAATGTTGATTTTCCCCAGAAAATCCACATCGATCCTATTCTTTAAGTCACGGTTGACCCAGTTAAGGTTGTCGACGATTTATACAAGCTTATCCATCTTCTTATTCTGTTATTTAATCATCCCATTGTTCCAACTTATCTTCAAATCATTCTTAATGTGTATTTGTAAACTAATATTTAAATTATTTTATATATCGTGTTGTTTGAGTTGTTGATGTTGATTTGGGTTTCCGATCGATTCGTTTGATCAACGCTATCGATAGGATTTCTAAAACACTTGAACAGAGCAAACTGACACAATATGCGTTTTCAAATTTAGTAATGAAATAAGTTTTGTAACTATATTATAAATCTTTTTCTGGATTTTATTGAATTGGTTGTTAAGAAATAATATTTGATCTTATATATCATTCTCTTGTTTCATATGTAAATAATTAAACTATAAACATGGTTATAAATTTATTTTGAAATTCAAAATGAATTTAAAATAAGAATTTGTGAATTTAATTTCCGATGGATTTCAAACTTTGTGTTTAAAGTTTTAAGGATATATTATTTAAAGTATTTTCGAATAGGAATTTATTTCCAAAGAATTTTAAATTTAAATTTAGTGCTCTTCCCTTTGTCGCTGGAAAATAATTTTCGGTGAGGACTGCAGCATCATCGACATTCGTTTTCGAGTTTCGAAGTGAAGAGACCGTTCTGTAGTCTTGCTATAGTTTTGTTTTGGGAAATTTAAATGATTTGAATTTCTAAAAAAATGGATTTATAATATATGCTGATATACGATTTAAATTTGAATGGATATATATATTGTATATGTGCATTTATTTAGCTCTAAATTGTTTGGAATTTATCGAAAATTTAATTCCTAATTTTTTTTTCTTGAGGGATAATTTCAAGTACAATTTCAAGTTTTGGATAAATATTCAAGCTTGAAATGATTAAATTAGAAAGTTTTATTTGTGTAATACACAATTTGATTCCAATATAACTTACCTTAATTTTTAGAAGTTGAATATTTAATTGGATAGAATACAGTATAAAAAGAGTTTATAATAAAATTTGAGTGGTTATAATAAATGTTATACACTTAAATTTTAGTTATAAAAAGACTAACAGTGGTAAATAAAGAGAAAGGGTAATGGAATAATTTACAATATAAAATGATGTTAAAGGAAATAACAATAAAACTAAAGCAGTTATAATAAGTATAAATATGTTTAACATAGGTGATAAAATATATTGAGAGGAATAAATTTAAGTTTAATTAGTAATAAAGAAGAATTAAATTTATTGAGTACATTATGAGTATAAATGATTTTTCAAATCCATGATTTTAGAGATCGCTAATTTAAGATAATTGGATGATAAGATAATAAAATTAGAGATGTTTAAGATTTATTTAACTTATGTAAAATTTATTTTATATTTAAGTTGAAATTTTTAGGGTTTCAAATTTATTATCTTATTTTGTTTTTCAAAATATCATTTGGTTGTCCTTATATTCATTATCTTGCTACAGAATAGGGAAACTATTGCTTATACCAGTCTGTTTAGAAATCTTTCTATAATCTTTGGCACTCATCTTGAATCTAAGCACTGCTTGCCATCCACAGACCGTCGGTCAAGCGGAAAGGGTGAATCAGATTCTAGAAGATCTTTTTCGTGCTTGTGTTCTTGATTCTAGAGGATCATGGAAAGATCATCTCCACCTTGTTACACATACTCATAACAATAGTTATCAGGTATAATTTCAATTTTCTTGTCATCTTGGCTTAATCCTATTTTATTCTATTTTTTCTGTGCTTTCCTGTACCTAATCCCTTTTCGGGGACAAAAAGTTTTGAGTGGGGGAGAGTGTAACAACCGTGTATTTTGTGATTATTTTAATTTAAATTCTTGATTAAAAACTTAATTTTATTTATGGATAAAACTTTATTTTATTTATTAAAATGAATAATTTTGATATTTTAAACATTAATTTTGATTTGTATGTGAATTATAATTTCAAACCTGAATATATTGAATAATTCCAGAAAATGTGAATTTTGGTCAATCTGGTCAAACTTTGACTTTTAAATTTAAAATTTAAATATTCTAAAATTTGAATTGTATCTTTTATTATGAAAATAAATTAAATTTCAAGAACACTGCTTTTCGTTTCGTCGAATTCGATTAATATTGTGAAAGTTATGCTTTTTACAATATTGTATGTAAATTGTTTTATTTAACAAAATTGTTTATTTTGATTTATATAAATAATATTTTTATTGCCAAAACATGTTCTAATATGTGTAACATGGCTTGTTATGTATTTATTTCATTTTTAAAATATTTTTAAAGTGATGTTATAATTTTCCAAAGCTTATTGTATTTTATTTACAATTTTTAAACGCTAGTTTCAATATATTAGCTATTTCTTAATTATTTTCTATTGTTCCTTAAATTATATTTTCTTTTTCTTTTTCATTTTTTTTTTCAGTTTTAATTTTATTTTTACTGAAATTTATTTAGTTATTTTTAACTTTTCATATACCTGCCTTTCCATTTTCCAATTGCCTTTTCGTTTTTCTTTGTAGCCGACCATATTTTTGCTGTAGCCGTGACTTGTTTGTTCTTTTCACGTGAAAACTTCTCACCATCACAAAAAATTGCACGGCTATATTCATCCCTAAAAAAATGGTAATGGTTTCTCTCTTCTTTTCATTTTACTTCAAATTTTTCATTGATTTTTGCCTCACTCTCTCTTGTGCTTTGATAGGCACCTACCACCCACCATCACCACCATCCTCGCCACCATCTACAGCAGCACCAACCCCCTCTCCTCTGACCACCACCTCTGGACATGACCATTAGATGAAGCCACCACCTCAAATTTGCAAAGAATTCCACCAAAACAGCCTAGCCAAGCCTAGTTTCACCACCCCCTTCACATATGGCTTCGGCCACACCCCTAGCTCCGCCACCACCTGCCTACACCACATATGGCCATCACTTGACCTCTTTCCAGATCTGAAGCAAGCATGGCCGAGCCCCATTTGACCCAAGGTCAAGCCTTGTTGAGTCCAAAACCCTTCTTTTTTGCCTTGTCCCTTTGCATTTTGATGTTGTAACTCCTACCTCCTCACATCCAATTGTTTTGCCTTCTTTTTGCTGACTATTGGATGAGCTTTTCAGGTCTCGACCTGATCATGGCTGAGCCAAATGATGTCATGGCCAAGCATTTGGATGGTTAAAGCAAGGTCTAGTCATTCTATTCCTTGTCGCTTTTAAATTTCCAATTGTTTCAATGTATTTTGTATTGAATACATATGTTTATATTATCTTGTTTATTTGTTGAATACAAGGTCAATATCAAGGGCTCTCTATTCATTAAAATCATAATTGTGCTGTATCGTGCCATATCGTGCTTTCTGAAATTCCTTCGTGTAGTTCGATTTGCTAACTCCAGTTTGAAAAGGTGAGTCGTTCTCACTCTGACAATTTACTTATGAATTGGTGAATGGATGTCAAGTGTATAGTAATATAAAATGTTTATGCAAGTAAATGATGATTATATGATATGTTATTTCATATTATTACTTTGTTAAAACTGTTAATTATCACCTGATATTTGATATACGGCATTATTTTGTGACATTGACATTGTTTTTATATTGTTTATGCATATATTCACACTGCAAGTTCCCTGTTAGAATAGAATCACTATGGGTTGAAATGATGCATACCCGAATGGACTTTAGAATAGGAATGAATCATTATGGGCTAAATTGATAGGCCTGAGTGATTTTTATTGTATTTTATTTAAATTGGGATTGCGGGTTTGTAATGATAGAACCCGGGTTTTCTCTTTAAATTGTGGATTGAAACAATATACATCCGTATCACTTGACCTAAGTTAGAAAATTATATACAGACCCTATGGTATATTTTTAAACTATTTTTTAAAATATGTATTTTTAAAAGTATGAATTTTGATTTAAAAATATATATTTTATGGTTTTGTGGAAGTTAAATCTTAAGTTTTTAATTTGTGAATTTAAGTACGTAAATTTGAAATAAAATTGATTTTCGACTTTAAATTTTATTTTTAAAAAAATGTTAGCAAATAATGGAAATAAAATTTAAAGTTTGAAATGATATTTAAAGTAAAATGCAAGTTTTATTTAATTTATAAGTTAATAAATAGTGAAATTTTGACTTAATAAATTAATTGAGTTTTAAAAAATTGAACATTTGATTTTAAATTTTTTATTATGATAAATCATATGTTAAAATGATTTAAATATGAAATTTTGAAGTCTAGGAATATGATTTATAAATTTAAATAACAAGAATTGAAGTTTTATTGTTTTTGAAAAGTTAAAATAAAATCTAAAATTTTATTAACAGCATTTCCTAAAAATGCTGTAGTCTTATGACAGCATTTTTAAATGCTGTTGTTTGAAACATAACTATGTTTGAAATAACTAAATATCTATTACGGCATTTTATAAATGCCGTTATTCTTGAACTAACTATTTCGGAAACTATAAGCTACGATAGCACTTTGTAAATGTTGTCGTTGCTATATTTTGTCAATGTTTTGAAATATTACAGATTTTAACACTGGTTGTGTTATATTTTAAAGTGTTAAATGATTTAACTATTGGAATTGATTATTTGTGAAATATAAGGAGTTTTGAATATAATTTAATATTTAAATTTGAATTTTAAGGAATTTACATTGAATTTGAATTTAAAGAAGGTTTACTTACTTATGTGTTAAATTGAATGAAATCAAATGAGCTAAATGAATTTTTAAATGGAATTTTGAAATGTATTTTTGTAATGATATATGAAATAATAAATGAATGACTATTTAAATTTGAATATTTGAAATTGAATTGAAATAATGATTTGATAATGAGGTTTTGAAGGATATGATATTTTAATGATTTTGAAATGGTTTTTAATGATATAATCTTTATTTTGATAAAGAATGTGAATTTGGAATGATATTTGATTTTGATAAATGAATATTTCAAGTTTATATTTGTATGAAAAGATATTTGGTTTAATTGTAATTTAAGTTTATTTAAACAATATTGGATTTATGAAATGAATATTTCAAAACTAAATAATAATGAAATTAGATTTGAGATATAAATTTATGAAATTATGAAGTTTAATTTTGAAATGTGGGATATTAAAGTTTGGAAATATATTAAAATAGGATGGTTTATTTTGTAGATCAAATTTATATTTGAAATTTATAAGATTTGGAAAGTTTTGTTGGAATACTGAATTGGATTGAAACCGATGGTTTGAATTGAATTAAATTGGAAATTTGAAAATTGAGTTTAATTGAATAATTTGAAAACTTTAAATTTATGATTTCGAAATGTTATGATTTTCAAAGTGTAATGATTTCAAGTATTTTGGTTTCGAAGGAGTTATAACTTTGAAGTATTTTTATTTTTGAAGGTGAATATATGTTTGAAATGGAAATGCTATCGTATTAACTTGGACATAGTTTTTGAATAAAAGTGGTTTTGGTTTCAAAGTATAAACTACTTTGATTTGAATATAGTTTTGAAGCAAAAATGGTTTGGCTTTCGAAGTATAAACTATATTGATTTGAATATAGTTTTGAACTAAAAATTGTTTTGGTTTCGTAGTATAAACTATTTTGATTTGAGTATAGTTTTGAAGTAAAAATGGTTTTGGTTTCGAAGTATAAACTATCTCGAAAGGAATATAGTTTTGAAATGAAATGCTTTGATTTTTTGAAGTATAAACTATTTTGAAATGTCCACGGCGTTATAATAACTTTCGGTTGTTAAAGAGACCGGGATCGGAAGTTGTCATACTCTCTGCTAACTCCGAAAACACTTTAACAACTGTGTACGCGGTGGAGATTCTAGAATGAAGTAGGATGGTGGCGACCTTCTTGAGGTATATTACTTGGATCCAACTCCCGTGAGTTGCCATAAGGTGGCTAAAACAGGAGCGATCTTGGGCCAAAAGGGGGTAGCTCTTCTGGTCAGACACATTCCTTCGATACTATACTCTTACTTGTGATTGATTAGATGGCCATCCTCTGATTTTGATATGGGAGTGTGTTCTGAAGTGGGCGTATGTGGCTGCTGCGTTACCACCAGCTCGTGTGCGTAATTGTTATATCTACCCTGGCATTGCCTTGTGTGCCGTGTCACCTACCATACCGACCTTTACTACGAGTTCATTTTTCTCCCGTAGCCGGTGTGGTATCCTCTAATAGTTTCCCGATCTGGAGATATCATGATATTGGATGGACTACTAGGACTATTATGTGTGAAGGATGATATGGGTAAGCCTGGAATGCTATTTTAAAGTAAGTTTATTTTACTGTAGACATTATTATGATAGCGCAAAATTGCTACATAGTAAATAGTTAACGGATCCTTAAAAGATGGGCGATCCCAAGCATCCTTTAAGTTACTGATGCATTTTGTTACTGTTCACTTGAGTTGATTTACAGTTCATAAGTATTTATGTCCTGACTCGAGTGTTTTGTGTTTTTCTTTACGCTCGAGTCAGATTGAGTGATTCAACATTCAAGACTCACCTTCGGAGTTGGAGCTTTTCTTAAGGATCCAGCCATCTATTTTGCTTTCAGTATCCAGTGATTTCAGCGACGTATTATGATTTGTACCTACTGTATCTTATATTTATATATTAGCTTCATGAACTACTATCTCTTTTACTTCCGCTGCGTTATTATTTACTCCGTGTCTGTGAAATGTGATTATTTATTTACTGTATATTATGAGATTTGCCAAATTTTATTTACAACGCGGTATTTTGAGTAATTCAAATCCAACATGTGCGGATGCGAATGGTTGAAATTATCGGATTGTTACATGAGATATACAAAAAAAAAATTCTACATTACTCAATTCATTTTCTTCTAGTATTAATGCTTGTTAGGATTGAAATTTATTGTGTTAAAGGGTAATATTTTGTTCACTTCGTATTTTTTTTGGTTATACACAATCTATCATGTTTACGTCAAGGTTGTAACGACCCATAATTTTTGATAATTATATTTTGTTAATTTAATAAGTTTGGGTAAATTAATTCAGAAAGAAAATAAAAATTTGTAATTTAATAAAGAAATCACTAAAATAAAGTTAATAATGCTAATGCAAGTTAATAAATAATTAATTTAGTGCGAATCCAATTTACTGAAACAATTGCAAGGTCATAATTGACTGTATATAGCAAATTGGGAAATAAAATTCAAAGTTATATTAGTAGACGAAATAATACGTAATAAGCTGTAAATTGGAAAAATCAATATTAGATAATTAAAATGTTAATTTAATTAGAAATTGTGAATAAATATTTGGAAATAATGTTAATGTATCCATAATAGGACAATTTGTGGAAATGAAAGAATGGAAATAAACAATTGTCAATCTACTAGGATTTGAACCTTAATAATTGGATTAACTACAATTAAATGAAATTCAATATCTAAATATTATGTTAATTGAAATTAAGATGGAATTTGAGAATATTAATGTGATAGATCATGAATCCTGTGTTAGCTTCATCCATTTTGACAACAATGGATTGAATAATAGAGTGAAAAGTAAATTAAATGGAATTTAGTGGAAATTAAATTTGTAATTTCTGAATTTAATGAAATTGAAAATAAATACTGAAATTGATAAATTAATCAACTCTAAATTAACATCTAAATTTACGTAAAATAGTGTAAAGGATTAAGAAATTTAAAAGCGATAAAATTTGTCAATTATAGAATTGAAATTTAAAATTTGATTTAATTAATTTAATATTAATTTATTGATTTACTAGAAAATAACCATTTTGGCCATTGACTCGGATTTCAACGAAACCAGTTTCATCATATCCGTAACGGTGAATTATTGTATAATTTCAAGTTTCATAGCAATGGAGGTTGTCGTTTGATCGTACGGACTCGAAACATCCAAAAATAAATTAAATTGAAATCAATTGAAATCAATCTGAAATAAGCGGATTTTGGCACAACTTCTTTATATGATGGAATTTGGACTTGAAACATGTTCCATTGCATTTAAAATATTTTAAAAAAATCTATTTTGACATATGGGTTGACCCAATTTCATTCCGGAGTCAGAACGGGCTTTTCGGGCCATTTATCATTCAACTTTCGATCCACATCAATCCGGTCCGTTCTAATTTTAGCTTTGCATATATATGTATATATATACCTCGTTATAAACCCTTTCCTATTTATTGTGTTTATTTTTCCGTACGTAAATTCAAATTGCTCCTCTTTCTCAATGGCAGTCAGAACCCTAAATCCCAAAATGCAATTTCAAATCAAATTCAAAGCCAAAAATTCAAACTCCACAAACCATATCGAATTATATATGGATTTGAAGCTCTCGACAAGCGCAAGTCAAATATATGATTCTTTTTCAATCTGAATTTTTGTATGGCCGAAAATCGAGGAATAAATCTTGGCCATTCATCGCTTGTTGATCGACATCATTCGATCGTCAAATAAATGGTACCATGGCATAGAATAGACCGAGCGTAACTCATTGGAGTGGTTTGCGCATCAAGATGACGGCAGGATTTTGCAAACAAATTCACCTAGGGTTTTAAAGCTCGTGGCTTCCGGAGTTTTATGGTCGATCGTGATCGATTGGAACCGGTTCATGGCAGGCGGCCCGACGAGGCGAAGTGAACGGCGGTCGTGCCGAAGTCTAGAATGGCATCTCGAGGTTGCGGTGGTCGGCCAACTATTGGCTTGGTTCGAACGTGGTTTGGAGGTTCTGAGCATCGTGATTGAGAAGGATGTTGCGCTGCACGTGTAAGCTAAATTTCTTTTTGTTTTTCTTTAATTTGATTTTCATTCCAAGTGTTTTAGTACGCATAACTTTCGCATACGAGGTCCAATTCACGTGCGGTTTTCTCCGCTGCGATCCTAGCAAAATTTCGGACATTTTGACGCTGCTTTAAATGAATTCTGAGGCTGTTCAATTTTTGGTTTAAATTGGATTTAAATTCAATTTAAATTAAAAAAGGTGATTGTTTTAACCCACTCACAACTTCTAAAATTTCTTATGTTTGTTAAATTGATTTATGATGTGATTAGAAATTTATTTATGATTGTTTGGCATATTTTTAATCACCATCTCATTTAAATTGAATTTATTGAATTAAATTGGTATTTAATTTATTGTTACATATAAATTGCCAGTTAAATAGTTGTTTAATTTATTATTGAATATAAACTACCAGCAAATACCTGTTGTTTATTATGTGTTATACATTGATGTTATTGTTTGAATTAGATGATGATTGTGATAAATGGTTGATGATTGATATTGGATGAATGGATGTTGTATTTTATATTGTTATAAACTACAAGTTGTTGTGGATTTTATTTCATTCAGGATTGCAGTTTGAAATAATATATAACCGTATTTATGATTAAATTACGAATCAAAGTAATAAATATCTGTATCACTTCACTACAGGATAGAAAATTATATACAGACACCGCGGTCTATATATAAAATATTTTGAAATGATTTCTTTGGTTTTGTAATGAAATATATGGGTTTTATAAATATTGATTTAAGATGTAATATAAATGTTATTTATTATTGAATTTTAGCTATGTGTAAATCTGTTTTGAAATATAAAATAAGCCAAATAATAAAATTCGATTATTTTATATAATGTGGTTAGTATCTGTTTAAATTATATTGTATATGTAACAACCCTGTATTTTACAATTATTTTTAAATTGAATTTCCAGATTTAAAAGCTTTATTTATGAAAAAGAATAAATTTTGTTATTTTAAACATAAACTTTGATTTTGATATAGATTAGAATTCCAAATATGACTAAATAGAATAATTTTCCAAAAAGTGAATTTTGGTTAAAATAGTCAAACTTTGAGTTTTAAATTTGACTTTTAAATATTTCAAAATTTGAATTTTATCTTTTATTATGAAAGTAAATAAAAATTTTAGAACACTGCTTTTCATTTCGTTGAAATCTGATTTATTATGTGAAAGTTATGCCCTTTTAACTATTGTGTGTAATTTGCTGTATTTAACAAAATGGTTTATTTTAAATTATATAAATAATATTTTATTTGGTCATGTAATGTTCTAAATTATATTTATATGGGTAAAATAACATGCTATGTATATATTTTGGTTTTAAACATTTTTAAAAGTGTTATTGACATTTTCAAATTTCAGCTGTATTCTGTTTATAAATTTTAATTCCTCGTTCCAAATAACTATAGTAATTCTTTATTTATGTTTTAAATTTTTATAAGAACTTATTTATTCTCATTCCTACTTTATTTTGTTTCTCATTTATTTTACTTGTTTGAAATTTATTTTTTTAAAGTGAAATAGAAAGTTTATGAGGATAGTTATATTTTATTTCTAATTTTCATGTCCTGTTTCCAATTTTTCAACATTTTCTTTAGTTCTTTTTCTATTTTCCCTAAATTAAATTATTTATTTCACTTTGAAATTTTTTTAAAAATCATTTTATTTCAATTTTTTTAGAATATTTTTTAAATGAAGTAAACAATTTTCCAAAGTCAATGGTGATTTATTTGTAATTTCTGGACATTGTTTCAGTTTTTAAGCAATTTCTATAATTCCTTTTCCATTTTCTTTAAATTTAATTATTTAGTATTATTTCATATTACTTTGTTTCAGTTGTAAAAGATATTTCTGGATTTATTTTGTTTTATTAAATCTAAAAGAAAAGGAAAAACCAAAGGTTTAAAAAGTTTTCAAAACTTAAGTCTTTTCGCTTTCTAGACTTTTTAAATTCACAACTCCTCATTCATTCTTGAGTTTGGCCGTACATTACATTGTTTAGCCGTGAGTTTTATCTCACTTTCATGTGAAAAAATTTATTCTTTCTCATCTCCATTCACGGCGAAGCAAAAATAATGGGTAATGGCCTCCTCTCTTCTCTCTTTTCTTCTTCATTTTTCTATTGTTTTGCTTGATTTTTGCTTTGCTTCTCTTGCTTTGAATGGCCTAAAACCTCCACCATATACTCCACCGACCACCACCACTTCCTTCCCCACATCATACACGACCAAAACTCTTCCTCCTCTGACCAGCAAGTGCCATGACCATCCCATGATGCAAAATCCACAAAAACTATGTTAAAACTCCTTAAAAAGCATGTCTAGCAACCTAGTCTTCATCACCATCACTTTAGATGACCTTGGCCACCTACTATTGCTCCACCACTATAACAACCCGCATATTTTACGATTGAATATTTAGACATTTTATTTTAATATTTTATCGTTAGTCGGGTTTTAGTTCGAAAAGTTACTTTTTGCATACGGTCAAATTTGGACTCGGAACCACTTCCATTGAGTTCAAAACACCGTTTGCGATCTTTTTGAGTATAAACTTTGATATTTGGAGTTAGTGGAATTTTGCCGCCTTTTCACTTTGGGCTTTAGGTTTAGTTTAGCCCATTAGCCTAAATTATTTACTCTAGCTCAACCCCCTTCCCTTCATAATTTTACTTTCATTTCCCAACACTCAAGCTTCATCAAAAATGGGGGAAGGAATGGGAAATTAAAACTCCAAGCCCTAGTTCATTTGCAAATTCAACATCCAACTCCAAATTCAAAGAGAAGCCATTGATTCAAGCTTCTTGTGTAGAGATTCAAGTGTGGTTGATTCCTCCTTTTCTTTTAGGCTTCTCCTTCATTGATTTTGTGTAAAGGTGAGATTTTTATCTCACATCTTTTTCTATAACTATCTTTGATTGTTGGGTATGAATTCCTAACACTTATTCATGTGCATTTGCTTGTGGTTGGGATTGAATTGGTGAAAATCCCAATTTTTGGTGTTTTAGGTTCAAATCTTTAAAAATCCAATCTTTGATGTTTGAACACGTTTTTGGTGATGAATCGTGCAGCCAATAGGACTGGGTAGCCGATAGGCGTAATCCCCTAGCGTTCGAGCTCGATCGGTTGCAAATTGAGTGAGTTTTGCACTCCAAAACACTCAGGTCGTTCGGGCTGCACAATTTGAAGTGCTCGGCCTGCAGTTAGGTCGCACCTTGGTTAGGTCGCGTAAATTTAGGTCGCTCGGCCTTCTTTACTCCTTAGGTTGTTTCGTCGCTAGGTCGCTCGGCCTATCCTTACAACCATAGGTCGCTGGTCCTAGGTCGGCCTGCCTTTGATCACTCGGCCATGATATGCCGCTTCCCTCATTTAGGTCGCTCGGCTAGGTCGTCTTGCTTAGGTCGTGCCAACTTAGGTCGCTCGGTCTGTTAAGACGCGCCATGCTTTAAGTCGCCTCGCAGTTAGGTCGCGATCCATTGGTCTCTCGGCTTGCTTGCGTAGTTAGCTCGCTTGGCCCATTAAATCGCACGTTCGTCTTAGGTCGCGTACCCCTTAGGTCGCACCATTTTCTATGTCGCTCGCCCCTGCACTTATGCCGCAACCACTTAGGTTGTTTGCATCATTAGGTCACACCATTTCCTAGGTCGCTCGTCCCTGCACTTATGCCGTTACCTCTTAGGTCGCTCATCTGCTAGGTCGCGCTGTGTCGAGTAGCAAGGGTATTTCCACTTTGATGAATTTTGAATTGAATTCTTTGAATTGTATTCACGTCTTCGAATGTGAATTTTTGTGATTTATTGTTTCTACAATCATTTTTGTGATTTGGCACTCCATCTCACTCGTACGAGAAATCTAACTAAATGGCTTAGTAAAACAAATGGTATGAAACGCTTTCATTTACTTCGCCGATTAGTTCTTGGAATTGTTCGAATGAATCTCTTGTAACAATTTTCGAGTGAAGATCTACAATTTGTTCGTAAATATTTAAGTTAAGCTAGTGGTTATGGGACATGAGGCTAAGCTTGTATATTTATTAGCTGACTAAATGGACACTTCTTGACGATCGTTGATGATCATTTTTGTAATTTAGACTAGCAAATGTGCGATGTCTCTTTGTCTACGAGGGAGACTAAACCCCGTTTCTGTGGAGCTTCGGCTCAAATTGGTGGGGTAGCGACCCATGGTCTTCGGGCCGTTTTGTGGAGCTTCGGCTTAAAATTAACGGTTAGCAACCATGGAATAGCGTTCCATTTTGTGATACACGTGTTGGTGAGTTTCATGCTCCCGTTTTGTGATAGGCCTTCCCCCTTTTTTTGTGATTTAAAGATTTCCATTGATGATTTATGGAATTTGTGTTTTCACCAATTTTCGTGATTTACATTAGAAAGTTTTATCAATATTTGTGCATTGGTGAATTTGTGTGTCATTAAATTTTGTGATTGGCATTGATATTATTGTCAATATTTATAGTTTGGTGAATTGTTAAATAAGGAGTATGACATTCCTTTTGATCTTTGAGAACATTCTCGTGATATTGATTAATCTCTAGTTGACCTTCAATTGCATACTTATCACAACATGGCTTTATGGTTATCATATATTTATGTCATATCTCTTATTCTATATCCTTTTATCTGATATTTATAGCTAGACTGTTCCGTTTATTATTTTCTTATTAAATAATACTCGGGTCAGACCGAGATGTTACAGATGCTTCTGCTTGACTTCACGTCTGGGATTATCACCCTGACTTTTGGCTAACTACTTAGATTAGTAGTTTTGTTGTATACATTTGAGATATAGACTCATAGATATATCCTTAATCTTTTGTCTAGCACTTGTAGCAATTCTTTTGTGACATTGTGGATCTCGTTTGACCACTACTCTGATGTACACTTTCATGTGTTATATATTCATATCTATTTCCGCCTTTGTGATATGGATGTATGTGACTAATTTGTGTTATGCTTATTTCTATACTTGTCTCCGAAGAATATATCTAGACACTGTGTAGTAGCTTAGAGTTTGTATCGGTATGTCGGACTTCGAAACCAGATGCATGTTGTACTATCTAACATATCGTTGCTCGCACAAAGCAATTACGCGGATGGTCGCTCCTCAACAGCCTTATCCTCTACGCTAGTTGACGGCATTACCCCGCGTGTCCTTGGCTAGAGTGGGTATAGAGGTGGGGCGTCACAGCTTGGTATCAAAGCCAATCTTCGGTACAATGTAGAATAATCTAGTAAGGATCATCATCCTAAGTCCATCTTCGGAGTCGTGCTTTAGGATTTAATTCGAGTCTTCGTACCGATTCATCCTATTTTCTTTATGATTCCTTGTTTATCTATCAAGATTGTTTGATATTCATTTGGTGAATAACCTTATCCTTCTTCTTTCTTTCTTTTAGAAGTAAGAGAAATGGTTAGACCTGGCCGTCCCAGCGCCGGTCAATCTCGTGTTACTCCCTAGATGGAGTATTTATGTCTGCCCAGCAGCTTCTTGATCTTGTAAGGAATGCTCAAGCAACCAAATCTAATCCGGAGTCTACTCACCCTAGGTCTGGATTTGCACGTTTGTGCAGCGATTACACCAATTTGGGTGGAAAGCCATTCAAAGGTTCTGAAACCATTATTGAAGTCCAGGCTTGGATGAGATCGTGCGATCGAATCTTTTCTCGCATGAATCTTATTGATCTTCACCGTGTTCAGGTGGCCTCTAGTATGTTCCAAGAAAGAGCATTAGACTGGTATCGGCTTCTGATTTCTAAAATAAATGAAGCGGATCTTACTTGGGAGAAATTCCGGGAACGCTTCGAATTAAAATTTGTGCCAGAAGCTGAGAAGGTGACTTTGGCTAGTCGATTCATTGACCTTGTTCAAGGTGAATCCTCCGTGGCAGATTATGTCGCATCTTTCGAGTCACTTTCTAAATACGGGGTCGAATATATAAACACCCCATTGAAGAAAAACCAACGATTTGTTTATGGCTGGAATAAAAATCTCAAGAAGCCATTACTTCTAAAGTTAGAAGTTTCTTTTGATCAACTCGTTGATATCGCTCTTCGACTTGAAGAGGCCGATAAAGAAAGTGACATTGAAGTTATGTGTGCCAAATCGAACTTCGACAACCAGAAAAGGCCTAATAAATTCGAAGGTCCTTATCCCAACAATAAGAAAGGGAAGCAAGCCTCTCCGGCAACTAAGACTTCTACCTCAAGTAATGGGCATTGCTACAACTGTGGTTCTAAGGACCATTATGCAAACAAGTGTACAAAGCCTCGTACTTGTCACTATTGCAAAAGCCCGGATCATTATTTATCTTCTTGTCCCAAACTTCAAAATAGGAAGGAGGGAAAGCTTAATGTTGCTCAAGTCCCTGGCAACACATCTCATGGTAAAGGTATTTCTCATTCTATCCTTGATGGCATTATTTTATTTCGTGATCATCCTATTCGAGTTCTTTTTGATACGGGCGCGTCCCATTCTTTTATTTCAAAAGAACTTTTTGATACTTTTTCTTTGGATGTTTTTTTTAATGACTTCTTTGAGAATTGCGAATCCAGTTGGTGGATCCGCAACAATCAGTTTATTATGTAAAGATGTCGAGATTATTTCGTGTGATTTTTCTTTCCGAGCCGATTTGCATGTTATGCGCTACTTAGGCTTTGGAATGATTTTGGGAATGGATTCGCTTAACCGCTATAAAGCCCAAATCCTATGTCCTGAGCGGACTATTTATCTTCGACATCCTCAATCTATTAAGATGATTTCTATTGACCTTAAAGATTCGGATTCCAGCTTAGTTGCATCTTTATATTCTTTGAATCCTCAAAATGACAATAATGATGATGAGGAAGATATTATTTCTCTTATTCACATTGTTCGTGAATTTTCCGACATATTTGAGCCCGTTTTAGGATTACCACCTAAGCAAGCAATTGAGTTCAGAATTAATCTCATCCCTGGAGCTCAACCTATTACTTATCCTCCTTATCGTATGTCCAATAAATAAAATGAGGAGATGCATAAACAATTATCTGAATTGGAGACGAAGCAATTTATTCGCTCTAGCTCCTCGCCTTGGGGAGCTTCGGCTATTTTTGTGAAGAAATCTGATGGTACACTTAGGCTTTGCGTTGACTATCGCAAGCTTAATGATCTTACTATCAAGAATAAGTATCCTTTACCTCGGATTTATGATCTATTCGATC
The DNA here is from genome assembly GCA_030765085.1 of Allium cepa. NCBI lineage: Eukaryota > Viridiplantae > Streptophyta > Magnoliopsida > Asparagales > Amaryllidaceae > Allium > Allium cepa. The sequence continues at coordinate 91,475,805 of CM060944.1, forward strand.
AACTTAGTGGTGCTAGAGTCTTTTAACAATTAGACTTAGCTACCAGTTTTCATCAGTTTCGTGTTGCAGAGGGTAGCATTCCTTTGACATCTTTCCATACTCGTTATGGATCGTATGAATGGCTTGTTATGACATTTGGTTTAACGAATGCTCCGGCTGTTGAATATGCGCTTTGCGCTATATGATTTTTGTTTGATGATAATAAACATATATACATTCATATAAATGTATTTGGTAATGTACTATTTTGTTTTTCATACTTTAAATAAATATTTGTTGAATAAAATTAAATTACACAGAATTCGAATTTGAATTCAAACAGAACAAGTTAAACAGATTTTGAATTCAAACAGAAATTTTATTCAAACAAATATTTTGAATAGTATGTATTTGGTTAGATAAATATCTGTTGAATAAAATTAAATTACACAGAATTCGAATTTGAATTCAAACAGAACAAGTTAAACAGATTTTGAATTCAAACAGAAATTTTTATTCAAACAAATATTTATTACAATTTTAAATAGTACAATTTCATGCTCTCACTATACATATACAATTTTGACTACAATACATGACATTTCACATCTACATCAGCACCTCACTACATATCACTCACACTCGTATCTATCTTCAACTGCATTCCAGTTTGAATCCAGCATCTGAGCAATCTGCAAAAATATAAACTAACGCAGTAAAATTGAAAAAGAAATATTTTTGCAATTCAAAAATAGAAGATAATTTTGGAATATATGATTTGCCTCAGTTATTTGGGTTGTTCGTCATAATTTAAACTTGAATTCATCATACACGAACAACTTGTGACATACACAGTGTATCACTGTATATGCCACAAGGCCGTGCACACCGATATACACTTGATAATGCTACAGGGACAGGTGAGCACAGGTCAAACCCAAATGCAAAGCCGGGTTTCAACTCACGTGCAATATATTTAAAATCACGACACGAGCACAAGGTCAAACCCGAGCTGTAAAACTGGATTCAACACAAGGCGACATGACATGAATGCTATGTTCAAACATGACACAGCCTCAAACCAGCAGTATACAAGTACAAGACCACCAAGCAAAATCAGTTCACAGCCTCAAACCAGCAGTATACAAGTACAAGACCACCAAGCAAAATCAGTTCAACATGCATGAAATGAAACAGCAACATGCAATACAACAATCAGATGGTCAGAGCCATAGCAAACAGAGGCATCAATATGGTAACACAAATGCAACTCGACAAACAGCAAGACCAAACTGCATAAGTGACCATGCAAACTGACTCGAACCAATACAGTGACAATATGCAGCATACCAGAGGTTACAACATCAAAGAATCAAGTACACATGTATGCAGTGACACATCAATGAAGACACAGCCCAACAAAACAGCGTCAAATAAAATGTCAACATAAAGTACTACAGAGATCAATGCAACTTCACAGCAATCATAACACAAGCCAGAGTGAATGCAGACAAGCACATGAATACATAAAGCTACAAGTGATGCAGCATCAATCAAAAAGTGATATGGTGAAGCACTGACTCAAATACAACTACAAGGCATGAAACCATAGTGAAACAGTTCAAGTGGACAGTGAAGGCAGTACACAAGTGAAACAACAAAATGAATGTTATGTTCAAACATAAGATGAATAATACGACAGCTACTCAATGATACAGTAGCAAACTATAGTGATGCAGCCAGTACCAACATGGACAGAAGGCAGTGAAACTCAAAGCAATGATCAAGTGCAAATAAATGGAACACAAGTCAGTGGCAAGCTACAAGGCATAGCAACTGCATAGCAACGACAACAAGACCAGCTTCAAATGCATCAGTGATCAACACAGCAGTTCATACATCATATATAGGACAGTAACAAACACGAATGAAGACTGCATCATGATACAAGGCCAGAAACTGCAATATCAAGTACAAATGCAGACAACAAAGACTACAACAACTCCATAAGTAACAAGTTGAAGCAGTAGTTAACAAGCAGTGTGCAACTCGAGAATATATCACAAGTAACAGTATGGTTAAATGTCAAAGCGAACAATGTCGAATACATGAACAAGTGTAGCATCTGTATCAGAGCAAGAGCAAATGTCACAGTGAAGCCAAAAGAAATTCGAAGGGATAACCAAGTCAAAGCCAGTGGCAGTCAAACATAGCAAGTATCGAATACAGAGAAATCAGTAAAGCAGTAATTGACCAGTGAACACAATGGTAATGGCAAGTCACGAAGACAGATACTTCTTTGAAAAAGTCAAATTCAAGAAAAAGTAGAAAGTCTCTGCCGTATGAATCAAGGAATCGAACAAGTCATATGATCAAAGCCGTGACCATCAATATACGATTTGAAGTAGTCAGAATCAATCTCATTCATTCAAGCATCATCAAGTGGCCGAAATGATTCAATGAAAAATTCAAACACGAATATACGAACGCAAAAATAGGAAATCAAATCCTATTAAAACCCTAATCATCATCGGCATTTAAAATTTGATCGAGTTCAAGTATCAATTTAGAAAAGAAAAAGGAGACAGTACATACCGAATTCACAAGCATCAAACTCGATCGAGCAACTGCAAGCAAGCTAGGGCAACCAATCACAGATCAATTGAAGAAACCAAAGCCCTAATTGCAACAAAGAACCAAAGCCCTAATTGCAACAAAGAGCCGAAGCCCTAACTGGAACAAAAGGGAACGAAGCAAGCCGCCATTATTCTCACGAACGAAACAAAAGGGGATCGGGCTGGAGATAACAAAGAAAGGAAGTGGGCCGGTCTTAAAAATAAAAAGGGGGTTTTGTTTAATTATAGGCTTTTATTAATATTGTTAATTAGTTTAGGGTTATTTTTGTTCTTAATTATTGTTTTTATTTACGAATCAAAGAATTTAGGTAAATCACCACCTAGGTTTAGGTAGTGTCAGATTGTTCTTTCTGAATTAGTTCAGTGAGCAGGGTGTGCGAGTTTGCAAAGCTCTATAGGCGGGAGCAGTGTTTGCGAGTGAGCGAAACTCTATAGGCAGGAGCAGGGTGTGCGAGTCTAGTAGAGTGTTTGTGAGCGGGAGCAAAAGGGTCTGCGAGTCTAGTAGAGTTGTTGTAAGCGTGATACTGTTTAATTCTAATAAAAATCTGTGAATGCAGCAGTAGGCAGGGGTTGCCGAAGCTGGGTAAATTTTATGTGTGATTTACTTTTCAGCATATTTATTTCTGCAGTTTATTTCTGTGTTTAAATCGAGAAAATTTGCTATAACCCTATTCACCCCCCCCCCCCCCTCTAGGGTTAATCTAGATCCTACAAGTGGTATCAAAGCCCGGTATATATCTTTTAACTCTAGAGTCATGAGTCTACAAAATAATGCTTTTTCTGAGGGGCAATCTATTGCTAGGCCACCCATGTTTAACGGGAACGATTATGCTTATTGGAAAGTTAGGATGAGTATTTATCTTAGTTCCGTTGATTATGATGTTTGGGATATTATTGAAACTGGCTATAAACCTCCCACTATAATCGTTGGTGGTACTGAGATTCCTAAACCTAAGGATAGGTGGGATGTAAACGATAAGAAATTGAAAACGACAAATGCTAAAGCCATGAATGCTTTGATATGTGCTCTTGATAAAAATGAATTTAATAGAATTTCTCATTGTACAACAGCACAGGAAATATGGCATACTTTGGAGGTGACACACGAAGGAACTTCTCAAGTCAAGGAGTCTCGGCTAGCCCTATTCAGCAATGAATACGAAAACTTTGTGATGGACAAAGACGAGAGCATAAAGGATATGTTTGGACGCTTTTCAACCTTGGTATACAATGCTAGAGCGCTTGGGAAGGTATTCACTGAGGTAGAGCTTGTGCGGAAGATACTACGAGTTTTACCAATGAACTTTGAGGCAAAAGTCACAGCAATCCAAGAATCGAAAGATCTGAGCAAACTAAGCATGGAGGAGTTGATTGGCAACTTGATGACATATGAGCTTGAGTTAAAAGCAAAGGAAGAACGCAACAACTCCGAACCAAAGAAGAAGACGATTGCCTTAAAAGGTAAAGAAGAAAGCGATGAAGAAGATCCAATTGAAGAGCTTGCAATGGCTGTCAATAATCTTAGAAGATGGTCTAGATTCAAGCCACGCAAGAAGAAAACAAAGGGCAATAGGTCAAAAGATTCCGAAAATTCCGATAATGAACTGATATGTTATAACTGCAACACGCCTGGCCACATCAAACCAAAATGCCCACTTCTCAAAAACAACAAAGAAAAGAAAAAGGCGAAGAAGGTATTTGCAGCGACTTGGGATGATGAAGAAGGAGAGGAAGCTTCGGATAGCAGCCCAGAGGAGGCTAACTTGTGTTGCATGGCAAAATCAGAATCAGAAGCAACCTCCGACGAATCTAGTGAGGCAGGTGAGTTGTCTTATAAAGAACTTGTTTTTATGTGTTCTGATCTTACTAAGGTAGTGGATACTCTTGAATCTAAAATTGAAAAACTGAAATCTGATAGGAGAGAATTTGCTCGTGAAAATTTTAGGTTAAAAACTGAACTTGAAAATATTCAAAACCTAGAATGTAAAAAATGTAAGATTTTAGATTCAGAATTATCAAAACTGAGGAATAACTTTGAAAGTCTTGAAAATGAAAACTTGAATCTTAAAGAAACTATCGACACTAGGAGAAAGGATTTTATTAATCGATGCACCTCACTTGTCACTGAAAATTCAACATTAAAAACCAAAGTCCAAAATCTTGAGAAATCTTTGAATAACTTTTCAAGAGGCGAAAAATCTTTCAAAATGTTATTTGGAAATCAGATTTTTGCTAACAATAGAAAAGGACTAGGCTTTGGGAAATCACAAAATGATGATAAAGGTAAACGTGTTGCTCGATCTGAAATAATTGGAAATCATGTTGAAAATCATAGTCATAGGAACACAAAATTTAATCAAGTCAATTTAATGAGCATGTTTTGTAGAGAATTTGGACATAATCGAAATAATTGTCGTTATAGACCCAAACACGTGAAAACTATACCAATTTGGGTTCCAAAAGGCACAAATATAAAATCTTTGAAAGTCAAACAAATTTGGGTGCCAAAAGGAACATATATAAACAGTTTTGAGTCTCCAAAAACATATTTCTCATATTCTGCCGCTAACAACAATGGACCTATAAAAACAAATAGGTCACATAAATCTTTTATCGTGTAGGTGTGGTGGCAGGCTAAGGAACAACAACAGTGTTCTCTGGATTTCGGCTGTTCCAGAAACACAACGGGCGACAAAGCAAAGTTCCTTAGCCTAATATAAAGGTGTTAGAATCACAATGGGCAATCACGAGAAATTATCGTAAAGGTAAAATAGGTGAAGGTATATTAAATGTGATAATCTGCACCATATTCTGAATTAAATCAGCCAAAATTGCGATAATGATGTGATGTCTTTAATTCTGATTTATTGATATGATTTTTCTTTTGACTTCTTCTTATTTATGACATTAATTTGTGCTTAATTGATGGCCAATCAGATTTTCAAATTTTGAACTAATTTATATAAATTTGTTCGGTCAAATGCTGGTTACTCATGCTACACGTAGATATATTGGTTCTGACATTTTGATCACTGCTTGTAAATTTGCACGATTTCAAATTCATGAGAAAAAGGATTTTTAAGAAATTGTTTTTGAAATAATTATGATGTTGATTGACTGTTGATTACTCATGAAAATAATTGTTTATCTTCTGGTTTCTGAAAATAACATCATGATATTTGTTTGAGTGTTAACACGGCTTAAATTCAAAATTCAAAAGAATGATGTTTTGAAATTTTTGGTGCACATCTCATGGTTTGATTCAAAAAGTGAATATTGAGTGAAATTTAAATTCAGATGCGGATTACACTGGTAATATAGTTGATAGAAAAATTATTAGTGTAACGTGATTAATTTGTGAAACATTCATTTGCTGCATCGTTTTTTTTTTAAAGAAAAAGTCTGCATATTTTTCACTTGAAATAATTTTCAAATAGCAGAAAATTTTCTTATAAAACTCCCCTCAAGAAATCATGTTTGACCATATTTACAGCTTAATTATTTTTGAAAAATTGATTTTATAATTTTTAATTTGATCTTAAATGACAAATTTGACTAATCTGACTCCCTTTGATTATCGAAAAGATGAATAGTGATTGAAAAAGAGATGAGTGTTGATATTTATCATATATTATAAATAATTAGAAAATTTCCTTAGAATTTCATAACAAGAGTTATAAAAATTTTTTGTTGGGTAATAATTCCATGACCATTTCTAATTCTATCATCTTTCTATCGAACATCACTCATATTTAGTATGTAAATTTGTGGTAGTTTACAAAGGAAATCATTTGTTCTTCAATATCTTTAAATCGGTGAAGGAAATTATTTGTGCTTCAATTTATTATATTCAGCAATTAAAAATAAATATCCAAAGTATTCACTCTCATTTAAAAGTCCTCACGGTTATGCATGGGTGAATTACTTGGATTTTTGATTATGTGCTTCCATGCTCATTTAAAAGTCCTCACGGTTATGCATGTATGGAACGCATATTAAAAATAATTGATTTAATAGACAAGTTGATTCTAATCCCATTTAAAAGTCCTCACGGTCATGCGTGGTTAGAAGATACTTGATTTCATTTTTTAAAATTAAATTGGAATACTACTAATCTCATTTAAAAGTCCTAACGGTTATGCATGGTTAGTAGATATTCAAATTTCCAGAAATAAATATACCACAAATAGACATATCTATATGAATTTTTGATGATTCTATCTCCATCACTTCTGAAAGTGGAATATGCACTTGACAAGGGTAATTATGATTTTTGTTTGAGTTTTATTGAAATTTGATATTTATATTTAATTGAGTTAAATGTTTGATTCATGTCTATCACTTCATCCCTATTTTTATAACACTGTTATTCTTTTGCTGATAACAAAAGGGGGAGAGAAAAGTTAAGATTTTGTCAAATAGAATCAAGCAAAGGTCAAATAACTTTCAATTTGCATATAGGCTCATTTACATATTTTTTGCATGCATATATGTAGGGGGAGCCATATATGTAGGGGGAGTATCACATAAAAAGGAAGCATTCAAATAGGGGGAGCAAATGAAATTATCAAATACATTTAATTCAAAATCTTAAATATATGTTTGTTATCATCAAAAGGGGGAGATTGTTGAATATGCGCTTTGCGCTATATGATTTTTGTTTGATGATAATAAACATATATACATTCATATAAATGTATTTGGTAATGTACTATTTTGTTTTTCATACTTTAAATAAATATTTGTTGAATAAAATTAAATTACACAGAATTCGAATTTGAATTCAAACAGAACAAGTTAAACAGATTTTGAATTCAAACAGAAATTTTATTCAAACAAATATTTTGAATAGTATGTATTTGGTTAGATAAATATCTGTTGAATAAAATTAAATTACACAGAATTCGAATTTGAATTCAAACAGAACAAGTTAAACAGATTTTGAATTCAAATAGAAATTTTTATTCAAACAAATATTTATTACAATTTTAAATAGTACAATTTCATGCTCTCACTATACATATACAATTTTGACTACAATACACGACATTTCACATCTACATCAGCACCTCACTATATATCACTCACACTCGTATCTATCTTCAACTGCATTCCAGTTTGAATCCAGCATCTGAGCAATCTGCAAAAATATAAACTAACGCAGTAAAATTGAAAAAGAAATATTTTTGCAATTCAAAAATAGAAGATAATTTTTGAATATATGATTTGCCTCAGTTATTTGGGTTGTTCGTCATAATTTAAATTTGAATTCATCATACACGAACAACTTGTGACATACATAGTGTATCACTGTATATGCCACAAGGCCGTGCACACCGATATACACTTGATAATGCTACAGGGACAGGTGAGCACAGGTCAAACCCAAATGCAAAGCCGGGTTTCAACTCACGTGCAATATATTTAAAATCACGACACGAGCACAAGGTCAAACCCGAGCTGTAAAACTGGATTCAACACAAGGCGACATGACATGAATGCTATGTTCAAACATGACACAGCCTCAAACCAGCAGTATACAAGTACAAGACCACCAAGCAAAATCAGTTCACAGCCTCAAACCAGCAGTATACAAGTACAAGACCACCAAGCAAAATCAGTTCAACATGCATGAAATGAAACAGCAACATGCAATACAACAATCAGATGGTCAGAGCCATAGCAAACAGAGGCATCAATATGGTAACACAAATGCAACTCGACAAACAGCAAGACCAAACTGCACAAGTGACCATGCAAACTGACTCGAACCAATACAGTGACAATATGCAGCATACCAGAGGTTACAACATCAAAGAATCAAGTACACATGTATGCAGTGACACATCAATGAAGACACAGCCCAACAAAACAGCGTCAAAGAAAATTTCAACATAAAGTACTACAGAGATCAATGCAACTTCACAGCAATCATAACACAAGCCAGAGTGAATGCAGACAAGCACATGAATACATAAAGCTACAAGTGATGCAGCATCAATCAAAAAGTGATATGGTGAAGCACTGACTCAAATACAACTACAAGGCATGAAACCATAGTGAAACAGTTCAAGTGGACAGTGAAGGCAGTACACAAGTGAAACAACAAAATGAATGTTATGTTCAAACATAAGATGAATAATACGACAGCTACTCAATGATACAGTAGCAAACTACAGTGATGCAGCCAGTACCAACATGGACAGAAGGCAGTGAAACTCAAAGCAATGATCAAGTGCAAATAAATGGAACACAAGTCAGTGGCAAGCTACAAGGCATAGCAACTGCATAGCAACGACAACAAGACCAGCTTCAAATGCATCAGTGATCAACACAGCAGTTCATACATCATATATAGGACAGTAACAAACACGAATGAAGACTGCATCATGATACAAGGCCAGAAACTGCAATATCAAGTACAAATGCAGACAACAAAGACTACAACAACTCCAGAAGTAACAAGTTGAAGCAGTAGTTAACAAGCAGTGTGCAACTCGAGAATATATCACAAGTAACAGTATGGTTAAATGTCAAAGCGAACAATGTCGAATACATGAACAAGTGTAGCATCTGTATCAGAGCAAGAGCAAATGTCACAGTGAAGCCAAAAGAAATTCGAAGGGATAACCAAGTCAAAGCCAGTGGCAGTCAAACATAGCAAGTATCGAATACAGAGAAATCAGTAAAGCAGTAATTGACCAGTGAACACAATGGTAATGGCAAGTCACGAAGACAGATACTTCTTTGAAAAAGTCAAATTCAAGAAAAAGTAGAAAGTCTCTGCCGTATGAATCAAGGAATCGAACAAGTCATATGATCAAAGCCGTGACCATCAATATACGATTTGAAGTAGTCAGAATCAATCTCATTCATTCAAGCATCATCAAGTGGCCGAAATGATTCAATGAAAAATTCAAACACGAATATACGAACGCAAAAATAGGAAATCAAATCCTATTAAAACCCTAATCATCATCGGCATTTAAAATTTGATCGAGTTCAAGTATCAATTTAGAAAAGAAAAAGGAGACAGTACATACCGAATTCACAAGCATCAAACTCGATCGAGCAACTGCAAGCAAGCTAGGGCAACCAATCACAGATCAATTGAAGAAACCAAAGCCCTAATTGCAACAAAGAACCAAAGCCCTAATTGCAACAAAGAGCCGAAGCCCTAACTGGAACAAAAGGGAACGAAGCAAGCCGCCATTATTCTCACGAACGAAACAAAAGGGGATCGGGCTGGAGATAACAAAGAAAGGAAGTGGGCCGGTCTTAAAAATAAAAAGGGGGTTTTGTTTAATTATAGGCTATTATTAATATTGTTAATTAGTTTAGGGTTATTTTTGTTCTTAATTATTGTTTTTATTTACGAATCAAAGAATTTAGGTAAATCACCACCTAGGTTTAGGTAGTGTCAGATTGTCTATTCTGAATTAGTTCAGTGAGCAGGGTGTGCGAGTTTGCAAAGCTCTATAGGCGGGAGCAGTGTTTGCGAGTGAGCGAAACTCTATAGGCGGGAGCAGGGTGTGCGAGTCTAGTAGAGTGTTTGTGAGCGGGAGCAAAAGGGTCTGCGAGTCTAGTAGAGTTGTTGTAAGCGTGATACTGTTTAATTCTAATAGAAATCTGTGAATGCAGTAGTAGGCAGGGGTTGCCGAAGCTGGGTAAATTTTGTGTGTGATTTACTTTTCAGCATATTTATTTCTGCAGTTTATTTCTGTGTTTAAATCGAGAAAATTTGCTATAACCCTATTCACCCCCCCTCTAGGGTTAATCTAGATCCTACACCGGCTTATTTCGTTGACCTTATGAATAGAGTTTTCAAAGACTTTCTCGATTGGTTTGTTCTCATCTTTATTGATGATATTCTTGTGTATTCTAAAACCGAGGAAGAGCATGAAAAACATATTCGGATTGTGTTGGAAACTCTTAGGAGCAATCAATTAAAAGCAAAATTTTCTAAATGCCATTTTTGGCAATCTGGTGTGAAGTTTCTTCGTCACATTATTTCCGAATCCGGAATTTCCGTAGATCCTTCAAAGATTGAAGCAATTCAAAATTGGAAGAGACCGGAGTATGTGACGGAAATTCGTAGTTTCCTTGGATTGGCCGGTTATTACCGCCATTTCATAAAGGACTTTTCCAAAATTTCCGTGCCTCTTACTAGCTTGACAAAGAAGGGAGTTAAATACATTTGGTTGGACAAATGTGAAGCTTCTTTTCAGAAATTAAAAGAACTCCTTTCCGATGCTCCTATTCTTGTGATTCCCGAAGGAAACCAAGATTTTATTGTTTATACCGATGCTAGTCGCGTTGGTTTGGGTGCCGTTCTTATGCAAAGAGAACGTGTTATTGCTTATGCTTCTAGGCAATTGAAGCCAGCCGAGACTAGATATGCCACTCATGATTTAGAACTCGCGGCTATTGTTTTCGCCCTTCGTATTTGGCGTCATTATCTTTTGGGAGAAAAATTTATTCTTTATACCTATCATAAATCCTTGAAGTATCTATTTTCTCAAAAGAAACTTAATTTGCATCAACAACGTTGGCTCGAATTTCTTGCAGCTTATGATCTTGATATTCTTTATACTCCTGGAAAGGGAAATCGTGTTGCGGATGCACTTAGTCGTAAGCAACAAGCGGTTGTTTCTACGATGATATCCGAATGGAATGATCTTGGAATTCTGTCCACTTGTGAGATTCGAGATCGTGTTTCCGATTTATGCTCATCACTTGTTTTATGTAGCCTTGAGGCTCATCCTTCTCTTTTGGACCGCATTCTTGAAGCTCAAAAGCTAGATCCCAAATTGGCTCTTCTTGGCCAAAATCTGAGGGATAAAATTGATATTGAAGGTTTGAAAGACTTTGATATTGATTCTCGTGGCGGTATTCGAAAATTTGGTAGACTTATCGTGCCAAATATTAGTATTCTTCATAAAGACATTTAAGAAGATTCTCATCGTTCTAAATTTACCATTCATCCCGGTAGTAGTAAAATGTACGCAGATATGAAGCGACTTTATTATTGGGAGGGAATGAAATCTAATATTGCTAACTTTGTTAAGTGTTGCATGACTTGCCAACTTGTCAAGGCCGAACAACAAAGGCCCGGTGGGTTATTGCAACCTTTAGAAATTCCAATTTGGAAGTGGGACCAAATCTCCATGGATTTTATAGACGGCCTTCCCCGTTCTCGTTCGGGTCATGATAGCTTATGGGTGATAGTCGGCAGACTTACTAAATCCACCCATTTTTTTCCCGTTTGGTCCAATCGAACCGTTCCTCTCTTGGCCAAACTCTTTATTAAAGAAATTGTAAAATTGCATGGAGTTCCTTCTTCTATTGTTAGTGATCGTGATCCATTGTTTACTAGTGGATTTTGGAAGAGTCTTCAAAAAGCTGTGGGAACGAAGCTTAATTTTAGCACCGCTTATCATCCCCAGTCCGATGGACAAACTGAGCGTGTGAATCAAACTCTTGAAGATCTTCTTCGTGCATGTGTTCTTGATTTTGGTGGAAGTTGGGAAGATCATATTTCTCTTGTTGAGTTTTCCTATAATAATAGCTTCCAATCTAGTATTGGTATGGCACCTTTCGAGGCACTCTATGGAAGGCCATGCCAATCTCCTTCTCGTTGGCTTGAGGCCGGTGAGAAGCTGGTTTTAGGTCCAGATTTTATACGTGATTCCACAAAGAAGATTGACCTTATTCGTCATAGGATGAAAGAAGCCCAGAGCAGGCAAAGATCCTATACCGATAACCGAAGAAGGAAATTAGAATTTTCTGTGGGAGATCTTGTGTTTATCCGTGTTTCACCTATGAAGGGTGTTGTACGTTTCAGTCGATCGAGAAAGTTAGCGCCTTGATATATTGGGCCATTTCCTATCACCGAACGTATTGGTTCCATGGCTTATCGCCTTTTATTACCGGCTCAATTTTCTGCTATTCATGATATGTTTCACGTTTCTCAATTACAGAGGCGCCTTCGAGATTCCGATTCTATTCTTGAGCCCGGTGTTGTGGAAGGAATTGAAGTTTCACCAAATTTAACTTATGAGCAACATCTTATTCGTATTATTGCTTCGGAGGTCAAACGCCTTTGAAATAAAGATGTTTCGCTTGTTAAAGTCCAATGGTCCTCAAATCCTAAGGATTGCTCTTAGGAATCTAGAGAGTTCATCGAGCGAATTCATCCGAACTTACTTTCTCGTGCTCCATGAGGTGAATTTCATATTTCAAATTTCTTTTGTGTTGATATGCTTTCATGGTTGTTACCTTATATTTTCTTCTTAAATATTGCGAGGACACAATTTCTTTAAGGAGGGGAGTCTGTAACAATCTGCATATTTTACGATTGAATATTTAGACATTTTATTTTAATATTTTATCGTTAGTCGGGTTTTAGTCCGAAAAGTTACTTTTTGCATACGGTCAAATTTGGACTCGGAACCACTTCCGTTGAGTTCAAAACACCATTTTCGATCTTTTTGAGTATAAACTTTGATATGTTTGAAGTTAGTGGAATTTTGCCGCTTTTTCACTTTGGGCTTTGGGTTTAGTTTAGCCCATTAGCCTAAACTATTTACTCTAGCTCAACCCCCTTCCCTTCATAACTTTACTTTCATTTCCTAACACTCAAGCTTCATCAAAAATGGAGGAAGGAAGAAATTAAAACTCCAAGCCCTAGTTCATTTGCAAATTCAACATTCAACTCCAAATTCAAAGAGAAGCCATTGATTCAAGCTTCTTGTGTAGAGATTCAAGTGTGGTTGATTCCTCCTTTGCTTTTAGGCTTCACCTTCATTGATTTTGTGTAAAGGTGAGATTTTTATCTCACACCTTTGTTTATAACTATCTTTGATTATTGGGTATGAATTCCTAACACTTACTCATGTGCATTTGCTTGTGGTTGGGATTGAATTGGTGAAAATCCCAATTTTCGGTGTTTTGGGTTCAAATCTTTAAAAATCTAATCTTTGATTTTTGAACACGTTTTTGGTGATGAATCAAGGAGCCAAAAGGACCGAGTAGCCGATAGGCGTAATCCCCTAGCGTTCATGCCCGATCGGTTGCAAATTGAGTGAGTTTTGCACTCCAAAACCCTTAGGTCGTTCGGCCTGCATAATTTGAAGTGCTCGGCCTGCAGCTAGTTCGCACCTTGCTTAGGTCGCGTCAATTTAGGTCGCTCGGCCTTCTTTACTCCTTAGGTTGTTTCGTCGCTAGGTCGCTCGGCCTATCCTTACCACCATAGGTCGCTGGTCCTAGGTTGGCCTTCCTTTGTTCGCTCGGCCATGATATGCCGCTTCCCTCATTTAGGTCACTCGGCTAGGTCGTCTTGCTTAGGTCGCGCCAAATTAGGTCGCTCAGCCTGTTAAGACGTGACATGCTTTAAGTCACCTCGCAGTTAGGTCGCGATCCATTGGTCGCTCGGCTTGCTTGCATAGTTAGCTCGCTCGGCCCAATAAATCGCACGTTCATCTTAGGTCGCGTACCCCTTAGGTCGCACCATTTTCTAAGTCGCTCGCCCCTGCACTTATGCTGCAACCACTTAGTTCGTTTTCATCATTAGGTCGCACCATTTCCTAGGTCGCTCGCCCCTGCACTTATGCCGTTACCTCTTAGGTCGCTCATCTGCTAGGTCGCACCGTGTCGAGTAGCAAGGGTATTTCCACTTTGATGTATTTGGAATTGAATTCTTTGAATTGTATTCACGTCTTCGAATGTGAATTTTTGTGATTCATTGTTTCTGCAATCATTTTTGTGATTTGGAACTCCATCTCACTCGTACGAGAAATCTAATTAAACGGCTTAATAAAACAAATGGTATGAAACGCTTGCATTTACTTCGCCAGTTAATTCTTGGACTTGTTCGAATAAGTCTCTTATGACAATTTTCGAGTGAAGATCTACAATTTGTTCGTAAATATTTAAGTTAAGCTAGTGGTTATGGGATATGAGGTTAAGCTTATATATTTACTAGCTTACTGAATTGACACTTCTTGACGATCGCTGATGATCATTTTTGTGATTTAGGCTGGCAAATGTGTGATGTCTCTTTGTCTACGAGGGATACTAAACCCCGTTTCTGTGGAGCTTCGGCTCAAATTGATGGGGTAGCGACCCATGGTCTTCGCGCTGCTTTGTGGAGCTTCGGCTCAAAATTAACGGTTAGCAACCATGGAATAGCGTTCCATTTTGTGATACACGTGTTGGTGAGTTTTCATGCTCCCGTTTTGTGATAGGCCTTCCCCCCTTTTTTATGATTTATGGATTTCCATTGATGATTTCTGGAATTTGTTTTTTCACCAATTTTCATGATTTACATTGATAAGTTTTATCAATATTTGTGCATTGGTGAATTTGTGTGTCATTAACTTTTGCGATTGGCATTGATATTATTGTCAATATTTATAGTTTGGTGAATTGGTAAATAAGGAGTATGACATTCCTTTGATCTTTGAAAAGATTCTCGTGATATTGATTAATCTCTAGTTGACCTTCAATTGCATACTTATCACAGTATGGCTTTATGTTTATCATATATTTATGTCATATCTCTTATTCTATATCCTTTTATCTGATATTTATAGCTAGACTGATCCATTTTTATTTTCTTATTAAATAATACTCGGGTCAGACCGAGATGTTACAGGTGCTTCTGCTTGACTTCACATCTGGGATTATCACCCTGAATTTTGGCTAACTTCTTAGATTAGTGGTTTTGTTGCATACATTTTAGATATAGACTCATAGATGTATCCTTATTCTTTTGTCTAGCTCTTGTAGCTATTCTTTTGTGACATTGTGGATCTTGTTTGACCACTACTCTGATGTACACTTTCATGTGTTATATATTCATATCTATTTCCGCCTTTGTGATATGGATGTCTGTGACTGATTTGTGTTATGCTTATTTCTATACTTGTCTCCGAAGAATATATCTAGCTACTGTGTAGTAGCTTTTAGTTTGTATCGGTATGTCGGACTTTGAAACCAGATGCATGTTGTACTATCTGACATATTGTTGCTCGCACAAAGCAATTACGCGGATGGTCGCTCCTCAACAGCCTTATCCTCCACGCTAGTTGACGGCATTACCCCATAGTTTCCTTGGCTAGTGTGGGTGTATAGGTGGGGCGTCACAACCACAACCTTGACATAACCCTAACCGTCACCTCCTACCTTTGTCCAGACCTGTACATGAAATATCCGAACCAAGATGGGACATAGACCGAGCCTAAAGTGACCCAAAACTCCTCTATGTTGCCTAGACCCTTCACATTCCTATGTTGTAACTCCTCCATTTTTTTAGCCATGATAGCCGTACATTATAGGACCCAAACCTAAGCCAAAGCCACACCAAAACCTGACCATAAACACCTTTAGGCCGTGTAAAAGAATAGAGAAAGCAAGGCAACAGTCGTTGCATTCATATCTCTTTTTATTCCATTTTATTTCAAAGTTATTTCATTTCTAGTTGTATTGAATTTGTGTTTGTTTGGATGTTTGTTTTGGGTTGTAACATAAGTTCTAAGCTTGGATCTCTTCCGACTTGAGCCTATTGTTGTGTCATCATGCCTTCTAGAATCCGTTGTGTCATTTGGATTGCAATCTCCATCCATAAAAGTGAGTAAATCTCACCAGACGTCTATACTTATACAAATGTGAATTGACACCATTTGAATGTGTAGAACTATTGTGTGATGTTATAACTGCCTGTGATCATTTATATATGATGTTAAACTATTAAATTACCTGTCATATCATCTGTTACTGTTATATAATGCTATTCTGTTCATTTATATCTATTTATCACACTGCAAGTTCCCTGTAGATTAGAAATCACTATGGGTTGAAATGATACATACCCGAACGGACTTTAGAATAGGAAAAAATCATTATGAGCTGAATGATAGGCCTGAACGGTTTTATTTAATTTATTTAACTTGGGATTGCAGGTTTGAAATGATAAAACCCGGAATTTTTCTTTTTAAACTGCGGATTGAAATGATACATATCCGTATCACTTAATCTAGGTTAGAAAACTATGTACAGACTCGTGGTTATTTATAAAGTGTTTTTGGATATTTTTAAGTATTTTAAAAATATAAATTTATGAAATTTAATTTAAATAGATTTTGAATGTTTTAAAATAAAGAAATTATGATTTTTCTATGAGTGAAAAATGTAATTAATGAATGGTTAAATTGGATTATTGAAATATAACTTAAGTTCAGAAATTGAGAATTTTGGTTAAAAAAAATGATATTTAAGTTATATAAATAAAATGGAAATTTAAATTTTTATTTGGAAAATGGTAAATATGATAAATTGATTTAAATTTGAATTTAAGTGATTGATTGAAGTATTATTGATTTTTCTATGAATTTAAGTGGTTAAATAAATGAATGCTTAAAAGTGAAATTTTAAAATATAACTTGACTTGGAAATGTGAAATTTGAGTTTTAATTAAAGATTTAAATTAATTAAATAAATTGGAAATTTAGTTAAATTTGTGAAATGGTAATTTAAATCTAAAGTGTTAAGTTTATTTGTTGAAAAGTGAAAAAAGGAAATTATACACTTGAACTAATAAGTGGAGTTATTGAAATTTGGATTTATTTAAAGAAATTGGTTTTATAAAAATCAATATGTTTAATGATATGTTAATGAACATTTTTAATGTTAAATTATGATTTTTAAAATGTTTAAAGGATTTAAAATGAAGTTTATTATTGGCTGGAAATACACTAAAACCTGTAATTAACTTTTAATAGCATTCAGAAATGCTATAGTTTCTGAATTGAACTAAAATTGTGTAAAAAGAGCTATTACAGCCTTTCTGAAATGTTGTAGCTGCTGTAATTGAACTGATAGGCTAATATTGGACTCAGGTCTATTATAGCATTCTCTGGAAATTGTAACGATCCTGAATTTTGAACAATTTAAATTGAAAATATTTAATTAATTTTAAATATTTGAATGATAATTTAAATTGAATTCTCAATATAACTATGAATTGGCGATTAAATTTTAAAATTTAATCTATTGAAAGTTGAATAAAGATTTGAATCTTCAATTTTAAGCTGATTAAAAATATGTCAAAGGTTTAGAAATTCATATTGATAATACTGAAGATAATAAAAGCTTCAAAATTGAATTTGAAAATAATTTGTTCAGTTTTGGAATTTTTTCGTTCAATTTGAATTTAAAAATAGCCTTCCGAGGCACGATCTCGAAATTCGACGAAACCAGTTCCATTGGGTCCGTAATATTGAATTATTATCGGATTTCAATTTTTGTGGCGTTCGGAGTTGATATGTGAGCAAACGGCACCTAAACGCGTTAGAATTCGTGTTGAAAACAAATTGTATTTGAAAAAAATGAAAATTAAAATGATAATGAAATAAAATAAGAGAAAAAGGAGATTACAAAATCTCTAGTACACTGCTATGTATCTCCTCTGCAAAAATCGCGTACCTTCAGCCACCCTACCCTATACGCCGTCGTCTCCTTTTATTTTATTTGTTCGAAAACCCTAAGCAAAATCATTCAGAGGAAAAAAAAAAGCGAGCAATAATGGCGGCCCCGTCCCATTTCTTCGTCTTCACAAAAATTTAGGCTTTCGTGCAAATTGGGGATGCCGACGTTAATTGTTTCGATCGTCTTCATGATGCCGGCTTCGACTTCAAATCGTTCGCCTCTGGAGACGCTTGTCGTTGCTGGGTTGAAGTTCGCCTTCGCTTGAAACTGTTGCTTTCATCGTTTATTTGGCCGCATCATCTTCTACTCCAGCTAGCAACAGTGAGTTTTCTCACGATTAATTTTATTTCAAGTTTTTTTTAATTTGTTTGAATTGGGGGTTTGGTTGCATGCTATGATTTGGGGTGTTATTTGTTATCATTTGCTCGGTCAATCCAATTTAAACTAATATGGACAAGATAAGTCACTGCATGTTGGTTGTTGGGTGTTATCTGTTATCATTTGCTCGGTTACTTGAATCTAAACTGATAAGAATAGATGCTTTAAACTAATAAGAACAGATGCTATTAGTAATTTGTTTTTAAATTGATAAGAACAGATGCTATACCAAATCCTTTTTCTCTGTTTACCTGTAAATAAATGACTTAGGCCTAGTGTGTGTTATGATTTCGGGTTTGGTAGCTGGAATTGTTTTGTATAAGTGATAATGTACATGTATGAATGTGAATCATTTTTGGCTTGTGAATGATTGTTATTAAGCTATGAATTCTGGAAGTTAAGATGACGATATGGATGTAAATCTTATTTTTGAATGTTTATTTACAAAGTTTTCTGGCTTGGGTTTTAAAAATCTAGTCTTGGGTATAATTTGTGTTTAGTCTCAGATTTTGAAACCCGTAGTGTTTTGTTCTAAACAATTTTCGAATTAAGGTTCATTAAAGATATGAGTAAAAGTTTTAGATTAAAGTTTAATCTAGAATTAAATTTAAGTTGTATCCAGTTTTGAAATGAGAAATTTTGTTTTTGTTTTTATTTAAATTTTATTCATTTTTAACCTTAAATTTAAAAAGGAAATTTGGAAGTACTTGGAAGTGAATTATTTCAATACTTATTGATCTCTGCTTGTGGTGTTCTTTGTTGTTTGCAGTGTATTATGCTTGCATGCCATATGTGAATGATTCCAGTTCAAAAGCCTGAGAACCCAGTTTTTAAACCTCTGTAAAATGTCCTACATCCTGAAAATAACAAAATTTACAAGCTTAAAACATTTCTTTGATGAATCTGATGCATTGCTATAATCCTTGAATCCATTGTGTGATGCTCGAATGTTTGTTTAGGTATGGGATTGAAAGTATATATGTGAATATGAGTTTATGCATATACATGTTACTGTATATATTAAGTTACCTCTCTGTTGTAAATTGCTACATCCAGATTCTTTTTGCTTCTTTAACCAGTGAGAAAACTCTTACACCCCTTTCTTTTACATTGTTTGGAATGTGGTTTATTTTGATTGTTTGTTTGTGAAATATAACTGCATGTCTGAGGTGAAGTTGAAAGTCACTTACATGAGAGCAAACCTTACCTTCTGATCTGATTTATAACTTGAATGCATATATTGAAATCATGATTTTTAAAACTAAAATCACATTTTTAATTTGGTATGGAGTGAGTATGGCAAGATTGATATGTGGGTGCTCCTGTACACTTATTTTCTCAAACTGTCTTGGGTCACTATGTTGAACCCAGTTTCATTGTCTTGACTTGATCAGTGCTTTGAGTTCACTGTCATACTCCCATGTATTCAGTTGAGTTGTCTGCACACATGTGCACTTTTTGTTTGAACCCATGTATTTCATTTGAAGTAAGTTGAACTAGTTGCCTGAGTTGTTCAGGTGATATACTTGAGACTTTTAGACCTGATTTTGCTGTTGCATGCAGTGGCAGTTCCATATATATATATATGTCCATGTACTTGAAACTACTTGATGCTGCACACTTGTGTTTTGCCTTGATCACTTCTGCTGTTGTCACTTTTGTAGTTTGGTCTTGCATTTGATGTTATTTATGTCTTCATGTTCATGTATGTCTTTCCATTCACTGGTATCTTTCATTTTTGTCTGCACTATCCACTGCCCTTGCGTTGCTCATCATGTTGTTAATATTCACAGTGGAGTTCTGTTGCACTTGTACCATTCTGTTGCATTTGGACTTGATGTTTCGGATCTGCATATTATTCAGTGCTTCATTGTTGCACTATGTTGGTATAACTGTTGCATTTGGGTTATTTTGTTGCACTCAATTGTAGTCTGCACTACCATATATGTCATCATTAAGATTGTCATTAAGATTTTTTGAATTTTGTTGCATTGGTGCATTTCTATAGTTCCACTGCACTTAGTAGTTGCTGATCATTTTTATACATACATTCATGTATGCTTGTCTTTGGTCTCTGTTGTATGCACTATTGTAGTTCTACTGCACTTTGAAATTGCCATGCACTTGGGTGGCTCTGGCTTGATTATCTGGACTGTATTTAGTTTGTCACGTAGTTTCTACTTGGCTTTGACATTGCTGAGTCTTTGCCTTTAATGCTATTTTGTGGTTTGCAACTGTGTCACTTGAGACTGCTGCCTGTACTTGTGTTCTTTGTTCATTGCACTGGCTGTTGTTGCGTACTGTACTTCTTTTGCTACTTTTTGGTTGATGACACTCGAACTTGATATGTAGCTGACTTTGTTTTGGTCTGATAGCTGTGTTTTTGTTTGGTGCACACGAGTTAGCGAGGCAGTGCACATGTGTATGAATATATGTGTGTACTGCAGCCACACAGGATTGACAGATTTTAAAAATTGAAGTTATTAATATGGAAATCCATAATAGATTTAAATTGATTCATGTGATTCATCATCTCTGTTGCATAGTTTACACACTGTAATTTGGGCTGTTACCATTTTATTTCAGTTCATTGCAAATTTAATTACTTGAATTAAGATTAATCCTGACTCGAGTGTTTTTGTGTTTTGCAATAAACGCTCGGGTCAGACCGAGTATTTTTACAGCTTGAAGATTTTCAAGCAGCGAAGTTAGAGAGAGGGGAATTACCGCATCGCTAAAGTTTTTCAAGAGATTTTTCCTGTACTTTAAAAAGATAAATTGTTCCGCTGTATTTAAATGTATTTCATTGTATAACTCTGATATTTGTATATAAAAAGAAAAGTTCATTTATGTGAAATGTTATTATTATTCTGTGATTCTGTGGCTGATTCTGTTTAAACTCTATAAACTAAATAACAATCCGTCATTTTGAACGTTTCTAGTTGGTTTTGTTACCGACTGGAGGCGGTCAGAGCGGCGGGTCGTTATAAAGTGGTATCAGAGCTTTGGTTTACTCAAAGCTTAGTTTATGGCGTTTAATATGAATAGTTACTAGAATCACTTTAAAGAAAGTGTTTTCAAATCTAAAGAAGTATAATTTTTTTTTAAATAAAAGGGTATTTTGAAATTCAAATCGTTTCCGGAAATTCCCCTCTCTAAAAGTGAGTTTGCGATAGTTTCTTTTCGGTGAGGTCTCCTTAGATTTGAGTTTCGATTATTCGGAAACTCATTATCGAATTATTGAGATTTAGGGAAAATGAAATATGAGTTAAGTGAATTAATGAATTGGTTTAAATCGAATATTTTGAATATCTCCAAAGTAATAATTGGGAAATAAAATGATATATCAATTTGATTATAATCAAATGGATTATTGAATTATAACTTGAGAATTTGATTTTGAATTCTTTTGAAAATTGATTTCAAATGTTCTGAAGAATGATTTAGTAAATAAATGGATTATAAGTATTTAACTTATAATATGGACTTTGGTATATAACTAAGTTATATAGATTGAATCAAATTATTAAAGGAGATTATAAATCGAAGTTTATAAATGGAAATGGAATTTGCAAAGAATGTTTATAAATTCCGCAAACGACTTATTTTGATAAGTAAATTGTTATAGCTTATTTATGGAGTTATATCTATGATTTGAACAGTGAATAAGATATAAAAGGAATGTTTTTGGGAAGGAAATTTATTTGTCAACTTAACTGTATGAATAAAACCAGTTTTGATGTAAAGCTTATATTTCAAGTTTAGACTAATGCCTAAAATCGTTAATGTGGAAATATAAGATCTAATGAAACCAAGTCGATGAATAATTTACTAAAGAACTAGTTGATTATTTTGAAATAGAAAGCAAGTGCAAAGTTCAAATGAGATTTAGATTTCAAATTGAAGTTTGTTAATATGAAAATCCATAATAGATTTAATAGATTCAGTGATGAATATGAATTTGAACGGGCAGAGAATTAAGTTAAGTGGAAAACTTAATATTGGAGATTTGAAGTCAGGTTAAAACCAATATTTTGAAATGTATGCGGAATTCAAACTATGAGTTAAGTCGAAGTTGAAAAAGTTAAATGGGAATGTTTTTGGGGAAATAATATTATGAAATGCAGTTAATCCATTTTTAAGCTGCTTTGAAATGTGTTAAGAATCGAAAGCATAGATTTCAACATTCATCGTTGAAATAGACGCTTTCGAGAGAAATGAAAGGAAATGGTGGACTATAACATTGTTGTTATAGTAAATGATTTCCAAAAGGAAATGTTTTATTTAGTATTGGGATTTATATATCTATCTTAAATTCGAATCCCTATACTAGTGATTTTGGGTCGTCGTAACGATGTTTTACGCAACATTCGTTTTGACTCAAACAAATGTGTTTAAAAGAATGATTTCCTTAAGAATGGAATATATACTTGATTTTGGTTTAAGTATATTGAATATTTTCAAAGTGTTGAAAATAAATGGATTTGTGAATTACTTATTATTGAATAAGTATGGAAATATTTTCCAATATGAAGTGTAAGGGTTAAAATTTTATCTTTTGAAGATAAATTGAAAAATGAATATTTGAAATTTGTTTCAAATGGCTAAGTGTGAAAATTATATATCTTGTAAAGATATTATTTTTGGGAAATTTGAACAATTAGTTCAACTTGGAAATTTTTCAAAGGATTGAATTTTGAGTTAAATTGAGTTTAACTTTGACACCCAAAAACAATTTAAGTTGAACTTTGAATTTTGAATGGTTGATTGGGATTGTATGTCTAACATTGTGAATTGATGACATATCAATTGATCTCTATTAAATATATATCTGTTGGTGGCGGAGAATTTATTCTTTTAGCTTAACACCCTTCTCTGAGACGTACGAGCTTAGAGGTTATATATCGATAGACATCAATTATGTGTTGAGAATTGACGATGTAACGTGAAATCCAAATCGAGTGTGAAGTCGATAATAAATTGGATTATGAATGTGAATTGGATTTGAAATAACCTTAAATTTTCAAATCGACTTGGAGTAAAATTTGAAATGGATAATGAAATGGAAAATTTTGGAATCCTCTATTTATTATGGATATGAAATATTGTGGTTTTCAGAACGTATATATGAGAATACGATAAATTCGAAAACCATTAGTTTGGAAAGAAATTGTTATGTAAAACTTATGTAAGTTCACATAGGTATGATATGTACGAACTATGAAATGAAGTACTATGTATGTATGATATTATGTTTTCCAAACCGAGGATATGGAAAAGTACCTTCCATTTAAAATTGGAGAAGGTATTGGAACTCGATATGAGTGTCCATTTGAAATTCGTAGCTACGTTGAATTTCCATATGTGGAATGTCCATTCGGACTAAAATCCCCCACGATGGATCATCGTGTTTGGGATCGGGAACTAGCGGAATTCGAGGGGCGAGATGCCTATGGGTACAAGCGATTCTACTGGGATAGTAGCATAACCGCCGGTTATACCGCGATCTAGATGATATGAAATAGCGTAATTCGAGAGGCGAGATGCCTAGGTTTACAAGCGACTCTACTGGGATAGTAGCGTAACCGCCGTGTAAACCGCGATCTGATGGTATAGCGTAATTCGTGGGGCGAGATGCCTATAGTTACAAGCGATTCCACTGGGATAGTGGCGCAACCGCCGAGTAAACTGCGAGCTATGCAACAACCATGGCGAAATTCAAGAAAGATGAGAAATCTACAGTTACAAGCGATCCTACTGGGAGAGTAGCGAAACCGCCGGGTAAACTGTGATCCATGGGGGAATGTGCTTTCCATATCCATTTTTTTTAAAAAGAATTTTTAAAAGTATTTTCACTCGGAATTGAAGCAAGTATATTTAGTACTTGGAGATTTTTAGACTTGCGCCTGGCCAGCGTATGCCTAATGTCTGTAAGAACGACAATAGACTTGTTAAATTTCGAGTTAGCAAGTATTTTCGAACTTTAGATGGCAAATCAATAATCTGGAATTAAAAATTGCATAATTCCAACCTAATAAATTAAGGAAGAGGATTTTTGAGATATTTCGAAAGTCCACAGCTTTGGAAAAGTTATACTATGTAGATTTTTAACAAGAATTTAAAATTTAAAATTTGGGTTTTGTAAGTTGAAAACTTTAGTAAAAGACTTTTGCGCCTTGATTGTAGAAATAAATGAAAAAAAAGTTAATTAACAAAGCTAGTGAAATAAAACAAATGGAACGAATCCTATACTTATTTATTTTTATTAAGTTTTGAGCTCGATAAAATTGGGTAGGGTATAAACATCAGTGAAATTTTAACAATCATTTCTCCTAACTTGTAATTTCGGGACGAAATTCTTTTAAGGAGGGGAGATTGTGTAACGACCCCACTTCCTACTCCCAGGAAGTAGCATCGTTAATAAGAAAGAAAGAGGTGAGAAAATAGAAAAAGATAGAGAAGAAAGAACAACAACATCAGAATCTCACAGCGGAACGAATAAAATATATTAATTACATAAGTATTTACATAATATATACATCAATCAGAGCTATACAGATAATACATCACATACTAGACAGTTATAAACACCTGTCTAGTTATACAACTCAATACACAATACAACTCAAACAATACAGAGATACCAACACAGCGGACCTATATATATATCTATAACGCTGAAGCCTCCTGCTCCATTGCTCCTCCAGAATTCGTCAAAGCTAAACCTGAATCCCTTGGCTACCCGTAAAAATTTGGGTACCCGAGAGTTTATGAAAAACAAAATAAACTTCGGGTCAGACATGGGTCTGGTATGAGTAACAGGTTAAAGTTGCTTAACTTTGAAAATCTTTTGAAAATAAAAGATATCACGTAAGACTTCCCACACATAAACATGGAAAAGTTTTTACCTTACGCTAACCAAAACATTTGATAGGAAATTTAGTGATATTATAATAGTGTCTAGGGTTTTCAAGTAAAATACAGAAATAGCTGAAATGCTTACATCTCACATTCCAACATAGTTGGG
Organism: Allium cepa; assembly: GCA_030765085.1. NCBI lineage: Eukaryota > Viridiplantae > Streptophyta > Magnoliopsida > Asparagales > Amaryllidaceae > Allium > Allium cepa. Next base: position 91,501,311 of record CM060944.1, read on the forward strand.
CACAACTAATTCGTACGGCACTTATTGGATTTTGGATTCCATACAATGGCAGGGCTACTGGGGTACCGCCCGTCACAGTACGGGGCCTAGATCACCGTACCGAGGATTACTCCCTTCATCCCCTGCAACACAAGGCCGGAACCATTCCTTACTGAACAGTCCCGAACAAGATACACCCCGCAGTTGGCTGCAGACCAACCGCCCACTAAGCCGAATAAAAAGGGACATCTAGACAGGGGAATATCCTTGTCCTGCTTGGGCATGACCCACCTAACCTTGCTGCACCTCCCCTGTTTTAGCCATTCCCGGTTGATGAGGCTTGAGGTTACGATTACCTTTATAGAACATATTTCTTAGAATGCTCATCGTCCGCCTGACGATGTGTTGAAAGCATTCAATCCATACAAGTTCGTTCCGGGTTCGAACGAAACCGAAGGCATCATCTCGTTACACTCATTTTGGAATCACCCTCAGAGTTAACAACGATAACCCTTGCATTCTGAACCTTCATCTTCACTTCAGATTCACGACCTATCGTTAATTTGGAAACGATGTGGTTTTCGGATGTTCCTAATGCGGAAAACCCGATCCCGGTCTCATCGAAATCCAAAGCGTGTCTTTTAAGGCCAAGTTGTCTATTTAGTCTTAACAGTGAATTCAACACAGATAGATAATTCACATCTCATAATAGATAATCACAATATCATCATAACAGATAATTAATATCATCATCCAAACAGATAATTAAACATTATCATACTTAAACTAAGCATCCCATATCACATAGACATTATCCAACTCATTTCTGAGATCACAATCAATCAATGAAAGATCAATATCATCCATAAGCATGATTTATGAATCACAATCTATAATTAATTTAAAATGAATTAAATTAACTACTTCCATTTTTAATTAATTTAAAGTAAATTAAATTAATTTCTCATTCCACAAATCCTTGCTCTCACAATCATTAATTAAATTAATTAATCATTCTCTAATTACAAGAATACATTAGTCTTTAATAAATTCCTTAAATGAATTATTCTAAATCATTTATAGCAGATTAACATTTAATTACTTACCCATTAATTATTCCTTAATTTACAATTCTTAATTACATCATTAATTATATTAATTAATGATCTTCAATTTATATTCAATTACTTATCTAAAATAATTGAGTGATTAATCTTTACTTAAACACAATTATTAATCACCCCTTGATTAATAACAAACCAGTAATTAACTACTCATAATTACTTATTAACAAATTAATCATTCCATGATTAATTAATTCCATAAATTAATCCTTTGATTAATTATAAAAGAAATTACTCAAATTACTTTACTTACAAATCATCTTGTATGAATTTCATCAAGTAATTATCATCTAATTACTTTCTAAGTAATTATACTCCATTAATTACACAAAGTAATTACACATACCAAACCATCAAATGATTTCTTAAGTAAATTAATTAATTCACTTAATTTAAATTTTATCATCCATTACTTATATATTCAAATTAATCATCTTGATTTACATATCTTTTACTATATTCCAGAAGTTTTCCTCAATTAATTTACAGAAATAAATCTTGAATAAATCCATTAATTAATTACATTTATATAGATTTATTACCTTTCTAATTATCTTGTTGATTTATTATTCTCAAATAAATCAATATCATCATTAATTATTAATTAATGATTTCTAATTACATCTTCATTTGTTAATTTATATTAAGAATACACATCTTCAAATCATAAATATTAATCCTCTTGATTAATAACAAACAGTAATTAATCATTCAATATTAATTACTTCTCAATAACACTCTAAATTAATCCCCTGATTAATTTTAAGTAATTATATTTCAATTACTTCCATTAATAACATCACCCAATTAATTACATCCCGTAATTATCCTTCAATTACTTCTCTAAGTAATTCAATTCCAAATTATCAGTTAATTAAACTAAATTAATTAACTCGAATCAATTTACATAATTAATAAGTAATTAATTTCTTAATTACTTTTCAATAAATAATTTATAATTAAACTATTGAATTAATTAATTTAATTAATTTATTACTAAATCAATCATATTAATTAATTATAACATCATCTGGTTAATGAACTTCATTAATAATTATTTAATTATCTCCTTCTAACATAATCAACTTATACTAATTATCATTATTTATAAGTTAATTAACCATTATTAATTTTAAAAATCTAATCTATAGTTCTAAATAACATATTAGTTAATTAATTTATTAATTAACTTTAATTACTACTTTTACACTATAATTACGAAATTAATTAATATCCATCATTAATAAAGTTTAAAGTATGTTTAAACATTTACTTCAAATTACTTCTTAAACATATTCAAATTTTATCCTTAAATAAGTTTAAAACTAAATTTTCAAAACACCTTTTTAAATTCACATATTTGAAGGCACTTAAAAATATAGTTGAAACAATTTATATTATAAAACTTATTTTAGTTCCAAATCTTGAAGTTCAAATCGAAGTTCTAGTTTAAGTTGTGGATTTTACTTGTCTAAATCCTTTCTTAACAATTTCTATTTATTTTTGAATTTAACTCCTTTTTGAATACACTTAAACATTTAGTACTTTTAAATTATTAAAATAATTTAAATTATAGGACTTTATTATTCCCAACTTTATTTTCAAATCTAACTTAAAGTCACCATTTAAACTTGTTTTAAAACTAAGTTTAATCTTTGATCTTAAATTTTAAAACAAAAATTAAAAAAAAACTGTCAAAACCTGTAACAGTTTTGAAACAGAAAAACAACAGCCGAGCCTCCTGCGTTGCTTCGAGTAACACGCGATACTTCCCCGAGGAAATATACGAGCTGCTACGAGTTTCCCAAGCGCACGCGCGAAATCAAATACAGAACCTGGAAAAAAACACACTACCTCACCTCCCTCACCTGTCAACGGCACGTACGCAGCGGTCCCACCACCGGAGGCCACCAAACTCCGGTCACGTCACCGTCCATCTACCCTCTACCTCCCCTAAAAGCCTCACGTCACTCGGTGCATTCAATAGGACGAACGAATCACAGGTTCTCGACCCACTAAAACTAGGTTTTCGAGCACAAGTTGCTCAGAAATTTGGTTCCAGAGAAAGTTTTAAGTTGTTTTATCTTATCTAAATTTTTAAACTTACTTCATAATGTTACAAACATCCTTTGTTCAAACCTTAAGTTCATTCATTAATCAGCAAAGTTGTAAATGATTTATAAAAGTAAAGTTTTGTTTCCTGAGTAACAGAGAGCAAAACATATACAACACTTCCAGTTATGTTTTTGTTTCCAGATAAATTCTTCTTGTATTTTTTTTTAGTTAAATAAGTTTTAAACTTAAAATCTTTAAGTTTAAATAAACAAGTCCTGTTAATTTCTATCAATGAACAGCCATCAGAACAAAAGAAATTAGGTTCTTTGTTTAACAGCCAAGCCTGAAACTAAAACAGGCAGAAAAAGTATAATCACATCAACCCATCCATATATACACATGCATTCTCTAATATATATACTCATACTTCACACTTCATCTCAGATAACTGACATACAACCCTATATGAATATACTTGGGTATTTTAGAAAAGAAGTTACTCACAGTAACTAATAAAGAAAAGAAAAAAAAAACAGAACAAGTTTACAAATGAAGTCAGTTGAATTTGCAGGTTGGAAATACACAGAATCTCATCACACAAACACACAGATAAAAAAAAAATGAATATGTATAAATATTCACACAATGCATTTAAGCAGCCAAAAATTATCATGCAACAGATTTTTAAAACTTAAGAGATTTTAGAAAAGTGTTACTCACCAATCTGCAGAGTAGAACTGAGATACTTTTGATAAATGAAACAACTGTAAACTTCCTTTTTGCTTTCTTCCTGAATTTTGTTAAGTATGGAGTAGTTTCATTTTCATGTTTTAGTTGAAATGAAGTTTTATTTTAGTTTATGCCTAGTTCGAACTGAATATGCAGCCAACATATAGAAAAAGAAAAGAGCAGGGTTATAATTATGTTTCATGAAACTGTACAATATTGTATACAGTCTTGTGTTGTACAGATTTATTTCCAGAGATATTTTCTTTAATGGTGGCTGATATAAATGCTTAGTGTACTAAAAGATTTTTTTCATTAATTACTTTTTGTTTGTTAGCTTAAGGATATTTAACACTATCTTTCTAAGCAAGCTTCACATATACACAGTTCAGTTATTTAGCCTGCATACAAATATGTCTTAATATCTTTATTTTGTTACTGTCCTTATTGCTTTACACTATATACAGTTGTGTATTTTTTTAGCCTGCACACATAGAAATTTTTGTATCTTTCATTTTGTTTGTGTAAGACATGTGTATTCTTATTACTGTCATTTGCTTTGTTTCATACAATTTGGCCTGCACACATATATTTGATTTGCTTGTACTTAGCTATTTATGTGTTATGCATAAATATGTTACTTATCTTATATTTTACTTCCTTTCGAAAACTCAGCCTGCACATATATATATATTTTCTCATTGGCCTGCATATTTATCTAGATGCTTTAAACATATACTTATATGTATATACTGCAGTTCATATATGGGTTTACAAATTTGAAAATTTATTTGTTCTAGTTTCATTGCTGACTTGTTATATTTTGAAATGCATGTGAATGTTGTTATTTTTGTTCTGTTATTTGCAAACTAAATGAATTTATAGTTGTTAAGCTATTATAATGTAACCAATGTACTACTTTACATTTTCCTAATTTATCTTTTAGTCTTATATTTATATTTATTAATATTATTTAAGAGTAACTCATTTATCAATTTATAATGGTAAATAAATTAAATTATCCTTTTATCATAAACTACATATTTTATTAATGTATGTTGATGTATTGTTTGACAAAATTCTGTTAAAAACTCATATATCATTTTAAATTCATATTTTAAATCAAACCATACTAAAAAGAAAAGGAAACAAATCAATTTGTTAATAATTTAAATTTAAACTTAAGTTAAAATAAGTTTTCAAACTATTTATTTATTTAGCTTTGAAATGTTTATATTAAATAAAACACAAATTTCTAATTCACTAAAATATATATTAGTATTTAAACATAATTTATTAGTTAAACTTTAAAACAAATCTCATCTATTTACAATGTATACAAATATATACATATATAAATAGAAAACAAACAATTAATTTTTAACAGATTAAATTTATCCATTAGATATTTATTAAAAGAAAAGTATCAAATTCAGATTTAATTAATAAACATATATCATATCAATTTAATATTTAATGCAGATTATTAAATTGATATTGCTAGAAAATTCCGGGTCGTCACATTCCTCCCCCCTTAAAAGAATTTCGTCCCCGAAATTTAAAAGCAAAGGTAATTTAATAATATATTTAAGATTTTAATTTAATTTAAACCATAAGTATATATCAATCACATGCTAACAATCAACACAACCAATCTACTCAATCGACAAAGCTAACTATCCATACAAAATAGAGTTCTCTAGAGTTTTCCAGTATAATACCGGAATACTCGATCTATAGAATCCAATCAGTCTATACTCCTAATCTATAGAACTCCTCGAATCCAAGAAAATTCATACAAAATGAAATTTCCGACTCCCAAATCCAAATTCCCTCATCTTTTATCCACCAAATACTTCTGACAGTCCAGAGCTGCCTTCAACCCACTGATCAGCTCCACCTTCGCTGATAACTCCTACAATAATCTGAATCCAAAAACAATCCAGTAGAATAATTTCCTCAAAATCAACTAAAACCAAGAACTCAACCTTTTTCTAACCTCAGTAGAAAACAACTTCTCTTTTGCAGAAAAGAAAAACAAATGCACTTCTAACTGCTTCCGCTGCACAACTCTGATCTAGATGGATGAAAATGCTGATGATGCACATAAGCATAACTAGACAACACATTACAAAAATATGATTCAGCAGATTCAAAATAGAACTTAGAAATTCCTCCGAAACTTGAGCTGCTATATCAATTCCTCTCTCTAGAAACCATTCTATTACTAAGCTGAACCATTGGCACTACTTCTGAAATCCAGTCGATACCAAACTCAACTCCTCAGATGCTAAGACAAACCATTGACTTCTTCAAAGATATTCAGAAAAATTTCTGCCATCCCAGAGAATACTTAACTATCGCAAGTCTCTTTTGCGATCAACCCAGGCTAATATCCAAAGAAAACTGTACTCTCCTTACCAATCTGAACAGCTTAAGCTTAACTAGCCAATCCATTGAAGAAATGGATTCACAAAACTTCTTCTGGACTTCACTTCTAAAGAACTACTGACAGATGACTTCCTCGCGTGCCAACAGAACAATCTAAGCTGTAACACTGCTGCTGATGCCAAAACTTCTTAATCCATAATTCTTCGAAAAACTCAGGCTTCAAAGCCAAACACAACATTCAGCTGGACTCAACTTCAAAACTAATGCAGACATACTTCCTTATCCAAAAATCTTTGAGAACTTCTTCAGAAACAATCCTCCGCTACTGCATCTCAACACACAACTACTACTTCTCGAGTTACCAAGATAATATTCTAGCTTCTGCTCACTCACACAATCCAAATCTACTCATCCAATCTTGTACAACAAAACGGACTCCAAATCTTAACAGGTTTCCTCAAGAGATTAGGTGAAATCCTTACACCACAAATTTACTCGAGACGGTATTAGGTCTACAGTCTCGCCAAATATACTTCTAACCACAGGTAGTCGTGTTACACACACCACTACTTAATCTATCCTTATACATATGTTGGAAAACCCAAACAAGTAACCCAACAAATAGATAGAAAATAAATAAATATATATATATATATATCAAAATTACAAATACGCTCTCTCAGGAAAGAAACCACTTAAGAGCCTAGGTATTCACTCAACCTAGCGCTCTGATACCACTGTAACGACCCCACTTCCTACTCCCAGGAAGTAGCATCGTTAATAAGAAAGAAAGAGGTGAGAAAATAGAAAAAGATAGAGAAGAAAGAACAACAACATCAGAATCTCACAGCGGAACGAATAAAATATATTAATTACATAAGTATTTACATAATATATACATCAATCAGAGCTATACAGATAATACATCACATACTAGACAGTTATAAACACCTGTCTAGTTATACAACTCAATACACAATACAACTCAAACAATACAGAGATACCAACACAGCGGAACTATATATATATCTATAACGCTGAAGCCTCCTGCTCCATTGCTCCTCCAGAATTCGTCAAAGCTAAACCTGAATCCCTTGGCTACCCGTAAAAATTTGGGTACCCGAGAGTTTATGAAAAACAAAATAAACTTCGGGTCAGACATGGGTCTGGTATGAGTAACAGGTTAAAGTTGCTTAACTTTGAAAATCTTTTGAAAATAAAAGGTATCACGTAAGACTTCCCACACATAAACATGGAAAGGTTTTTACCTTACGCTACCAAAACATTTGATAGGAAATTCAGTGATATTATAATAGTGTCTAGGGTTTTCAAGTAAAATACAGAAATAGCTGAAATGCTTACATCTCACATTCCAACATAGTTGGGCACAACTAATTCGTACGGCACTTATTGGATTTTGGATTCCATACAATGGCAGGGCTACTGGGGTACCGCCCGTCACAGTACGGGGCCTAGAACACCGTACCGAGGATTACTCCCTTCATCCCCTGCAACACAAGGCCGGAACCATTCCTTACTGAACAGTCCCGAACAAGATACACCCCGCAGTTGGCTGCAGACCAACCGCCCACTAAGCCGAATAAAAAGGGACATCTAGACAGGGGAATATCCTTGTCCTGCTTGGGCATGACCCACCTAACCTTGCTGCACCTCCCCTGTTTTAGCCATTCCCGGTTGATGAGGCTTGAGGTTACGATTACCTTTATAGAACATATTTCTTAGAATGCTCATCGTCCGCCTGACGATGTGTTGAAAGCATTCAATCCATACAAGTTCGTTCCGGGTTCGAACGAAACCGAAGGCATCATCTCGTTACACTCATTTTGGAATCACCCTCAGAGTTAACGACGATAACCCTTGCATTCTGAACCTTCATCTTCACTTCAGATTCACGACCTATCGTTAATTTGGAAACGATGTGGTTTTCGGATGTTCCTAATGCGGAAAACCCGATCCCGGTCTCATCGAAATCCAAAGCGTGTCTTTTAAGGCCAAGTTGTCTATTTAGTCTTAACGGTGAATTCAACACAGATAGATAATTCACATCTCATAATAGATAATCACAATATCATCATAACAGATAATTAATATCATCATCCAAACAGATAATTAAACATTATCATACTTAAACTAAGCATCTCATATCACATAGACATTATCCAACTCATTTCTGAGATCACAATCAATCAATGAAAGATCAATATCATCCATAAGCATGATTTATGAATCACAATCTATAATTAATTTAAAATGAATTAAATTAACTACTTCCATTTTTAATTAATTTAAAGTAAATTAAATTAATTTCTCATTCCACAAATCCTTGCTCTCACAATCATTAATTAAATTAATTAATCATTCTCTAATTACAAGAATACATTAGTCTTTAATAAATTCCTTAAATGAATTATTCTAAATCATTTATAGCAGATTAACATTTAATTACTTACCCATTAATTATTCCTTAATTTACAATTCTTAATTACATCATTAATTATATTAATTAATGATCTTCAATTTATATTCAATTACTTATCTAAAATAATTGAGTGATTAATCTTTACTTAAACACAATTATTAATCACCCCTTGATTAATAACAAACCAGTAATTAACTACTCATAATTACTTATTAACAAATTAATCATTCCATGATTAATTAATTCCATAAATTAATCCTTTGATTAATTATAAAAGAAATTACTCAAATTACTTTACTTACAAATCATCTTGTATGAATTTCATCAAGTAATTATCATCTAATTACTTTCTAAGTAATTATACTCCATTAATTACACAAAGTAATTACACATACCAAACCATCAAATGATTTCTTAAGTAAATTAATTAATTCACTTAATTTAAATTTTATCATCCATTACTTATATATTCAAATTAATCATCTTGATTTACATATCTTTTACTATATTCCAGAAGTTTTCCTTAATTAATTTACAGAAATAAATCTTGAATAAATCCATTAATTAATTACATTTATATAGATTTATTACCTTTCTAATTATCTTGTTGATTTATTATTCTCAAATAAATCAATATCATCATTAATTATTAATTAATGATTTCTAATTACATCTTCATTTGTTAATTTATATTAAGAATACACATCTTCAAATCATAAATATTAATCCTCTTGATTAATAACAAACAGTAATTAATCATTCAATATTAATTACTTCTCAATAACACTCTAAATTAATCCCCTGATTAATTTTAAGTAATTATATTTCAATTACTTCCATTAATAACATCACCCAATTAATTACATCCCGTAATTATCCTTCAATTACTTCTCTAAGTAATTCAATTCCAAATTATCAGTTAATTAAACTAAATTAATTAACTCGAATCAATTTACATAATTAATAAGTAATTAATTTCTTAATTACTTTTCAATAAATAATTTATAATTAAACTATTGAATTAATTAATTTAATTAATTTATTACTAAATCAATCATATTAATTAATTATAACATCATCTGGTTAATGAACTTCATTAATAATTATTTAATTATCTCCTTCTAACATAATCAACTTATACTAATTATCATTATTTATAAGTTAATTAACCATTATTAATTTTAAAAATCTAATCTATAGTTCTAAATAACATATTAGTTAATTAATTTATTAATTAACTTTAATTACTACTTTTACACTATAATTACGAAATTAATTAATATCCATCATTAATAAAGTTTAAAGTATGTTTAAACATTTACTTCAAATTACTTCTTAAACATATTCAAATTTTATCCTTAAATAAGTTTAAAACTAAATTTTCAAAACACCTTTTTAAATTCACATATTTGAAGGCACTTAAAAATATAGTTGAAACAATTTATATTATAAAACTTATTTTAGTTCCAAATCTTGAAGTTCAAATCGAAGTTCTAGTTTAAGTTGTGGATTTTACTTGTCTAAATCCTTTCTTAACAATTTCTATTTATTTTTGAATTTAACTCCTTTTTGAATACACTTAAACATTTAGTACTTTTAAATTATTAAAATAATTTAAATTATAGGACTTTATTATTCCCAACTTTATTTTCAAATCTAACTTAAAGTCACCATTTAAACTTGTTTTAAAACTAAGTTTAATCTTTGATCTTAAATTTTAAAACAAAAATTAAAAAAAAACTGTCAAAACCTGTAACAGTTTTGAAACAGAAAAACAACAGCCGAGCCTCCTGCGTTGCTTCGAGTAACACGCGATACTTCCCCGAGGAAATATACGAGCTGCTACGAGTTTCCCAAGCGCACGCGCGAAATCAAATACAGAACCTGGAAAAAAACACACTACCTCACCTCCCTCACCTGTCAACGGCACGTACGCAGCGGTCCCACCACCGGAGGCCACCAAACTCCGGTCACGTCACCGTCCATCTACCCTCTACCTCCCCTAAAAGCCTCACGTCACTCGGTGCATTCAATAGGACGAACGAATCACAGGTTCTCGACCCACTAAAACTAGGTTTTCGAGCACAAGTTGCTCAGAAATTTGGTTCCAGAGAAAGTTTTAAGTTGTTTTATCTTATCTAAATTTTTAAACTTACTTCATAATGTTACAAACATCCTTTGTTCAAACCTTAAGTTCATTCATTAATCAGCAAAGTTGTAAATGATTTATAAAAGTAAAGTTTTGTTTCCTGAGTAACAGAGAGCAAAACATATACAACACTTCCAGTTATGTTTTTGTTTCCAGATAAATTCTTCTTGTATTTTTTTTTTTAGTTAAATAAGTTTTAAACTTAAAATCTTTAAGTTTAAACAAACAAGTCCTGTTAATTTCTATCAATGAACAGCCATCAGAACAAAAGAAATTAGGTTCTTTGTTTAACAGCCAAGCCTGAAACTAAAACAGGCAGAAAAAGTATAATCACATCAACCCATCCATATATACACATGCATTCTCTAATATATATACTCATACTTCACACTTCATCTCAGATAACTGACATACAACCCTATATGAATATACTTGGGTATTTTAGAAAAGAAGTTACTCACAGTAACTAATAAAGAAAAGAAAAAAAAAACAGAACAAGTTTACAAATGAAGTCAGTTGAATTTGCAGGTTGGAAATACACAGAATCTCATCACACAAACACACAGATAAAAAAAAATGAATATGTATAAATATTCACACAATGCATTTAAGCAGCCAAAAATTATCATGCAACAGATTTTTAAAACTTAAGAGATTTTAGAAAAGTGTTACTCACCAATCTGCAGAGTAGAACTGAGATACTTTTGATAAATGAAACAACTGTAAACTTCCTTTTTGCTTTCTTCCTGAATTTTGTTAAGTATGGAGTAGTTTCATTTTCATGTTTTAGTTGAAATGAAGTTTTATTTTAGTTTATGCCTAGTTCGAACTGAATATGCAGCCAACATATAGAAAAAGAAAAGAGCAGGGTTATAATTATGTTTCATGAAACTGTACAATATTGTATACAGTCTTGTGTTGTACAGATTTATTTCCAGAGATATTTTCTTTAATGGTGGCTGATATAAATGCTTAGTGTACTAAAAGATTTTTTTCATTAATTACTTTTTGTTTGTTAGCTTAAGGATATTTAACACTATCTTTCTAAGCAAGCTTCACATATACACAGTTCAGTTATTTAGCCTGCATACAAATATGTCTTAATATCTCTATTTTGTTACTGTCCTTATTGCTTTACACTATATACAGTTGTGTATTTTTTTAGCCTGCACACATAGAAATTTTTGTATCTTTCATTTTGTTTGTGTAAGACATGTGTATTCTTATTACTGTCATTTGCTTTGTTTCATACAATTTGGCCTGCACACATATATTTGATTTGCTTGTACTTAGCTATTTATGTGTTATGCATAAATATGTTACTTATCTTATATTTTACTTCCTTTCGAAAACTCAGCCTGCACATATATATATATTTCTCATTGGCCTGCATATTTATCTAGATGCTTTAAACATATACTTATATGTATATACTGCAGTTCATATATGGGTTTACAAATTTGAAAATTTATTTGTTCTAGTTTCATTGCTGACTTGTTATATTTTGAAATGCATGTGAATGTTGTTATTTTTGTTCTGTTATTTGCAAACTAAATGAATTTATAGTTGTTAAGCTATTATAATGTAACCAATGTACAACTTTACATTTTCCTAATTTATCTTTTAGTCTTATATTTATATTTATTAATATTATTTAAGAGTAACTCATTTATCAATTTATAATGGTAAATAAATTAAATTATCCTTTTATCATAAACTACATATTTTATTAATGTATGTTGATGTATTGTTTGACAAAATTCTGTTAAAAACTCATATATCATTTTAAATTCATATTTTAAATCAAACCATACTAAAAAGAAAAGGAAACAAATCAATTTGTTAATAATTTAAATTTAAACTTAAGTTAAAATAAGTTTTCAAACTATTTATTTATTTAGCTTTGAAATGTTTATATTAAATAAAACACAAATTTCTAATTCACTAAAATATATATTAGTATTTAAACATAATTTATTAGTTAAACTTTAAAACAAATCTCATCTATTTACAATGTATACAAATATATACATATATAAATAGAAAACAAACAATTAATTTTTAACAGATTAAATTTATCCATTAGATATTTATTAAAAGAAAAGTATCAAATTCAGATTTAATTAATAAAAATATATCATATCAATTTAATATTTAATGCAGATTATTAAATTGATATTGCTAGAAAATTCCGTGTCGTCACAGATTGTAACGATCCTGAATTTTGAACAATTTAAATTGAAAATATTTAATTAATTTTAAATATTTGAATGATAATTTAAATTGAATTCTCAATATAACTATGAATTGGCGATTAAATTTTAAAATTTAATCTATTGAAAGTTGAAAAAAGATTTGAATCTTCAATTTTAAGCTGATTAAAAATATGTCAAAGGTTTAGAAAATTCACATTGATAATAATGAAGATAATAAAAGCTTAAAAATTGAATTTGAAAATAATTTGTTTAGTTTTGGAATTTTTTCGTTCAATTTGAATTTAAAAATAGCCTTCCGAGGCACGCTCTCGGAATTTGACGAAACCAGTTCCATTGGGTCCGTAATATTGAATTATTATCGGATTTCAATTTTCGTGGCGTTCGGAGTTGATATGTGAGCAAACGACACGTAAACACGTTAGAATTCGTGTTGAAAACAAATTGTATTTGAAAAAGAATGATAATTAAAATGATAATGAAATAAAATAAGAGAAAAAGGAGATTACAAAATCTCTAGTACACTGCTATGTATCTCCTCTGCAAAAATCGCGTACCTTCAGCCACCCTACCCTATACGCCGTCGTCTCCTTTTATTTTATTTGTTCGAAAACCCTAAGCAAAATCATTCAGAGAAAAAAAAAGAAAGCGAGCAATAATGGCGGCCCCGTCCCTTTTCTTCGTCTTCACAAAAATTTGGGCTTTCGTGCAAATTGGGGATGCCGACGTTAATTGTTTCGATCGTCTTCATGATGCCGGCTTCGACCTCAAATCATTCGCCTCTGGAGACGCTTGTCGTTGCTGGGTTGAAGTTCGCCTTCGCTTGAAACTGTTGCTTTCATCGTTTATTTGGCCGCATCATCTTCTACTCCAGCTAGCAACAGTGAGTTTTCTCATGATTAATTTTATTTCAAGTTTTTTTTTTAATTTGTTTGAATTGGGGGTTTGGTTGCATGCTATGATTTAGGGTGTTATTTGTTATCATTTGCTTGGTCAATCCAATTTAAACTGATATGGACAAGATAAGTCACTACATGTTGGTTGTTGGGTGTTATCTGTTATCATTTGCTCGGTTACTTGAATCTAAACTGATAAGAATAGATGCTTTAAACTGATAAGAACAGATGCTATTAGTAATTTGTTTTTAAATTGATAAGAACAGATGTTATACCAAATCCTTTTTCTCTGTTTACCTGTAAATAAATGACTTAGGCCTAGTGTGTGTTGTGATATCGGGTTTGGAATGACTTGTGAATGATTGCTATTAAGCTATGAATTCTGGAAGTTAAGATGACGATATGGATGTAAATCTTATTTTTGAATGTTTATTTACAAAGTTTTCTGGCTTGGGTTTTAAAAATCTAGTCTTGGGTATAATTTGTGTTTAGTCTCAGATTTTGAAACCCGTAGTGTTTTGTTCTAAACAATTTTCGAATTAAGGTTCATTAAAGATATGAGTAAAAGTTTTAGATTAAAGTTTAATCTAGAATTAAATTTAAGTTGTATCCAGTTTTGAAATGAGAAATTTTGTTTTTATTTTTATTTAAATTTTATTCATTTTTAACCTTAAATTTAAAAAGGAAATTTGGAAGTACTTGGAAGTGAATTGTTTCAATACTTATTGATCTCTGCTTGTGGTGTTCTTTGTTGTTTGCAGTGTATTATGCTTGCATGCCATATGTGAATGATTCCAGTTCAAAAGCCTGAGAAACCCAGTTTTTAAACCTCTGTAAAATGTCCTACATCCTGAAAATAACAAAATTTACAAGCTTAAAACATTTCTTTGATGAATCTGATGCATTGCTATAATCCTTGAATCCATTGTGTGATGCTCGAATGTTTGTTTAGGTATGGGATTGAAAGTATACATGTGAATATGAGTTTATGCATATACATGTTACTGTATATAATAAGTTACCTCTCTGTTGTAAATTGCTACATCCAGATTCTTTTTGCTTCTTTAACCAGTGAGCAAACTCTTACACCCCTTTCTTTTACATTGTTTGGAATGTAGTTTATTTTGATTGTTTGTTTGTGAAATATAACTGCATGTCTGAGGTGAAGTTGAAAGTCACTTACATGAGAGCAAACCTTACCTTCTGATCTGATTTATAACTTGAATGCATATATTGAAATCATGATTTTTAAAACTAAAATCACATTTTTAATTTGGTATGGAGTGAGTATGGCTAGATTGATATGTGGGTGCTCCTGTACACTTATTTTCTCAAACTGTCTTGGGTCACTGTGTTGAACCCAGTTTCATTGTCTTGACTTGATCAGTGCTTTGAGTTCACTGTCATACTCCCATGTATTCAGTTGAGTTGTCTGCACACTTGTACACTTTTTGTTTGAACCTATGTATTTCATTTGAAGTAAGTTGAACTAGTTGCCTGAGTTGTTCAGGTGATATACTTGAGACTTTTAGACTTGATTTTGCTGTTGCATGCAGTGGCAGTTCCATATATATATGTCCATGTACTTGAAACTACTTGATGCTGCACACTTGTGTTTTGCCTTGATCACTTCTGCTGTTGTCACTTTTGCAGTTTGGTCTTGCATTTGATGTTATTTATGTCTTCATGTTCATGTATGTCTTTCCATTCACTGGTATCTTTCATTTTTGTCTGCACTATCCATTGCCCTTGCGTTGCTCATCATGTTGTTAATATTCACAGTGGAGTTCTGTTGCACTTGTACCATTCTGTTGCATTTGGACTTGATGTTTCGGGTCTGCATATTATTCAGTGCTTCATTGTTGCACTATGTTGGTATAACTGTTGCATTTGGGTTATTTTGTTGCACTCAATTGTAGTCTGCACTACCATATATGTCATCATTAAGATTGTCATTAAGAGTTTTTGAATTTTGTTGCATTGGTGCATTTCTGTAGTTCCACTGCACTTAGTAGTTGCTGATCATTTTTATACATACATTCATGTATGCTTGTCTTTGGTCTCTGTTGTATGCACTATTGTAGTTCTACTGCACTTTGAAATTGCCCTGCACTTGGGTGGCTCTGGCTTGATTATCTGGACTGTATTTAGTTTGTCATGTAGTTTCTTCTTGGCTTTGACATTGCTGAGTCTTTGCCTTTAATGCTATTTTGTGGTTTGCAACTGTGTCACTTGAGACTGCTGCCTGTACTTGTGTTCTTTGTTTATTGCACTGGCTGTTGTTGCGTACTGTACTTCTTTTGCTACTGTTTGGTTGATGACACTCGAACTTGATATGTAGCTGACTTTGTTTTGGTCCGATAGCTGTGTTTTTGTTTGGTGCACACGAGTTGGCGAGGCAGTGCACATGTGTATGAATATATGTGTGCATGCAGCCACACAGGATTGACAGATTTTAAAAATTGAAGTTATTAATATGGAAATCCATAATAGATTTAAATTGATTCATGTGATTCATCATCTCTGTTGCATAGTTTACACACTGTAATTTGGGCTGTTACCATTTTATTTCAGTTCATTGCAAATTTAATTACTTGAATTAAGATTAATCCTGACTCGAGTGTTTTTGTGTTTTGCAATAAACGCTCGGGTCAGACCGAGTATTTTTACAGCTTGAAGATTTTCAGGCAGCGAAGTTAGAGAGAGGGGAATTACCGCATCGCTAAAGTTTTTCAAGAGATTTTTCTTGTACTTTAAAAAGATAAATTGTTCCGCTGTATTTAAATGTATTTCATTGTATAACTCTGATATTTGTATATAAAAAGAAAAGTTCATTTATGTGAAATGTTATTATTATTCTGTGATTCTGTGGCTGATTCTGTTTAAAATCTATAAACAAAATAACAATCCGTCATTTTGAACGTTTCTAGTTGGTTTAGTTACCGACTGGAGGCGGTCAGAGCGGCGGGTCGTTATAGAAATGCTATAGTGGTCTGCAGTCTTTGCTGAAATCAATTTAAAACCTTGTTTTGAATCTGAGCTACCGCAACATTTCTAGAAATGCAGTCTTTGCTGTTTTAAATTAAAATTTAACTAAAACTGATTTTTAACAGCAGTTTTTAAGTGCCATCTTTGCTGAATTAAAATATTTTCAAGTATAACTTATAACAGCTTTTCTAAATGCTGCGAAAGGCTGAAATTTTAATAAATATGATTTTTGACTTAGTAAACGAGCTCAGAATGACTTGAAACTTTGAATTTTGAATACTTGAATTGAAAGAATATTAAACCACTTTTAAAATGATTTAAATGAATACATTAAATTGGAAATGAATCATTCTAAAAAGGGGGTTCGATTTTAATAAATGAATGTTATCTTTGGTTTTAAAAGATACTTAAATTGGATATTTGGATTTGTATTTCAAATAATGATTTGAAAAGGAAGTTTTAAAGATTGATACTTTTTATATTGAAATGATTTGAAAATGATATAATTTTTATTTGGTAAAGATTTGAATTTGAAATGATGTTCTATTTGAAGTAAAATATTATTTTAAAGTTATAACCACGGGTTATAATAACGATTGGTTGGCAAAGAGACCGGGATCGGATATCTGGCATACTCTCTGTCCATACCGAAACCATTTTGACAACTGTATACGCAGTGGAGATTCCAGAACGAAGTAGGTTGGTTGGCGAACACTAGTGTAATGAAGTAAGAGAACGCTGATGGATGGCCTAATTATGACCAAAACAAGAGCTATACGGGCTACACAAAGGGTCGCACCCTTATATCGAGCATGCTTCTTTGGAAACCATTCTATTATTTTTGTGATTCGATTTGGTGGCGGCACTTTGATTCGGGTATGTCTCGAGGTGGGAGAAAGCTACTGGCTTGCCGTCACCACCGGTCCAGGAGTGCAAACGGTGTATCCACCCTGGCATTGCCTCACGTGCCTTATCATATGTTCCTTATATCGAGCCCACTACGATGTTTGGTTTAAAGATCCGACGGCGTTAAGGTTTCACCATCCCCTTAACGCTATTTTCTATATGATTATACTTTACTGATTAGACACTACTGTACACAGCGTATATTACTATACAACAAATAGTTTAACGGATCCTTAGAGAATGGGTGGTCCCAAGCATCTTCTAAGTTACATGTACTTTTACTAAAGTTCACTTGCATTGGATTACATTGTATAAGTATGTATGTCCTGACTCGAGTGTTTGTATTTTTATTTACGCTCGGGTCAGCCTGAGTATTCACGGATTTGGATTCCACTTTCTGGAGATTGGAATCACTGGAGATTGTCTGCTTATGTAGTATTATCTATTTCAGTTCGGTTGTTCTATTCAGCTTGTACTTGGTTATCATATTGAAACTTCTGTTGTACTTTATTTCTTCTATTGTATCTTGTTTAACTCTGATATAATTATATAGTAGCTTCATGAACTACTAACTCTTTTACTTCCGTTGCATTATGAAATACTCTGTGTCTGTGATCTGTGATTATTATTTACAGTATATTCTGAGATTTTTCAAATTTTTATTTACAACGCGGTATTTAGAGCAATTCAATTCCGACATGTGTGTCTACCTATACACTTATAACAGATGCGAATGGTTGAAAATATCGGGCGGTTACAGTTGGTATCAGAGCTCTGGTTTTAGGAAAAAACTCAGTATATAGAGTAGATTTAATTTCAGAATCACTTTCGTTCGAGCTTGAATTCCTTCTTCTTCAATTCGGTTTCCTTTGAATTTTGGAATGTTCCCTGCGGTTCCAAAATCCATTCATGTCCCTCACTATTCATCTTCTTTTGGTTCTGAAGTATCCCATAACTCCACTTCAAAATGATCTTTATAATGAGTTCGCAATCCAGCCAAATCTCAAAAATTGAATTGTAAAAGGGTGAAACTCCTTTACAATTTGCATCGATTCACCAGAGAATTTATATCTATCCTTGGTTTAGATGCTAATATATTTTGTTATCCCAAACTCTAACTCTTGAGATCGAATGTAGATTTACCTAGAAAAATCCACATTGATCTTATTCTTTAAGCCACGCTTGACCCGGTTAAGGTTGCCCGTGATTTATTTAAGCTTATCTACCTCCCTATTTTGTTATTTAATCATCTTATCTTTTGTTTCCAACCTATCTTCAAACATTTTGAATTATACTTGTAAATCTAGGTTTTGTTTATATATTGTGTTGTTTGAGTTGTTGATGTTGAATTGGGTTTCTGATATATTCTTCTGATCAACGCTATCGATAAGATTTCCAATACACTTTGACAGAACAAACTGACCCAATATTATTTTAAAATTTGGTTAATGAAATAAATTTTGATATATAAGTAAATTTATGGAACTTAATAAACTGATTTAAATTGATTATTTGAATGATAATGCTTGATTTATCATTTATTGTTCTATAAATGAATTTATGAATAGTTGTTTATAAATTGATTTGGGAACTGAAATGAATTTAGAACAAGAAATTTGAGAATTTAGTTTCGGATGGTTCCAAACCTTGTGTTTAAAGTTTTAAAAGGTTATATTGTTTAAAGTATTTTTGAATAGAAATTTATTTTCAAAGAATTTTAAAAGTTTAAAAAATTAGTGCTCTTCTCTTTGTCGCTGGAAAATATCTTCGGTGATGACCGCGGCATCATCGACATTCATTTTCGAGTTTCGAAATGAAGAGACCACCCTGTAGTCTTGCTACAACATTGTTTTGGGAAACCAAATCGATTTGAATTTCTAAAATATGACTTGATTTATATTATATATAGACATATGATTTAAATTTGATTTGATAAGTTATGTACATACATTTATTTATCTCTAAATGGTTTGAAGAAATCAGAAATTTAATTCTTAAATTCAGTTATAAAAAGAAAATCAAAATTTTGGATGAATATTCAAGGATGAAATGATCTAATTGGAAATTTTTATTTGTATAATACTATTGCATTCAAATATAACTTACCTTAGTTTCAGAAGTTAACAATGTTATTGGATATACAATATAAAAATATTTTATAAATAAAATTTGAGTGGTTATAATAAATGTTATACACTTAAGTTTTAATTACAAAATGATCAGAGGTAAATATAATAAAGGGTAATTGAATAACTTACAATAAAATAATGTTAAAAGAACTAAGAATAAAAGAAAGCAGTTATAATAAGTGTAAGTAAATTTAACATAAGTGATAAATATATTGAGAGGAATAAATTTAATTTTAATTAGGAATAAAGAAGAATAAAATTTATAAGTACATTGTGAGTGTAATAAATGATTGTTTTTCAAAACCATGGTTTTAAAAATTGTTAATTTAAGATGATTGGATAATAAGATAATGAAATTTGAGATAGTTAAGATTTATTTAACTTGTGTAAAGATTTATTCTCTATTTAAGTTGAAATTTCCATGCTTTCAAATTTATTTTCTTATTTTGTTTTTCAAACTATCTTTTGGTTGTCCTTATCATCCTTATCTTGTTATAGACTGGTATATGCATCTTTCTATAATCTTCTGTTTAGAAATCTTTCTATAATCTTTGATAATCTTTGGTGCTCATTTTGAATCTATTTTTGCGTGCTTGTGTTCTTGATTTTGGAGAATCTTGGAAAGATCTTCTCCACCTTGTTAAACTTATCTATAACAACAGTTATCAGGTATAATCTCAATCTTCTGGTCACCTTGTCTTAATCTTATTTCATTTCTATCTTTTCTGTGCTTTCCCGTACCTCGATCCTTTTCGGGAACGAAAAGTTTTGAGTGGGGGAGAGTGTAACAAACCTGTATTTTACAATTATTTTTAAATTGAATTTCCAGATTTAAAAGCTTTAGTTATGATAAAGAATAAATTTTGTTATTTTAAATATAAACTTTGATTTTGATATGGATTAGAATTCCAAATATGACTAAATAGAATAACTTTTCAAAAAGTGAATTTTGGTTAAAATAGTCAAACTTCGACCTTTAAATTTGACTTTTAAATATTTTAAAATTTGAATTTTATCTTTTATTATGAAAGTAAATAAAATTTTAAGAACGCTACTTTTCGTTTCGTTGAAATCTGATTTATTATGTGAAAGTTATGCCCTTTTAACTATTGTGTGTAATTTGCTGTATTTAACAAAATGGTTTATTTTAAATTATATAAATAATATTTTATTCTTCATGTAATGTTCTAAATTATATTTATATGGGTAAAATAACATGCTATGTATATATTTTGGTTTTAAACATTTTTAAAAGTGTTATTAACATTTTCAAATGTCAGCTGCATTTTGTTTATAAATTTTAATTCCTAGTTTCAAATAAGTAAAGTAATTCTTTATTTATGTTTTTAATTTTCCTAAGAACTTATTTATTCTCATTCCTACTTTATTTTAATTCTCATTTATTTCACTTACTTGAAATTTAATTTTTTAAAGTGAAATGGAAAGTTTATAAGGATAGTGATATTTTATTTGTAATTTTCATGTCCTGTTTCCAATTTTTAAACATTTTCTTTAGTTCTTTTTCTATTTTCTCTAAATTAAATTATTTACTTCACTTTGAAAATGTTTTAAAAATCATTTTATTTCAAATTTTGTTTTATAATATTATTTAAATGAAGTAAACAATTTTCAAAGCTAATGGCGATTTATTTGTAATTTCTGGACACTGTTTCAATTTTTAAGCAATTTCTGTAATTCTTTTTCCATTTCCTTTAAATTTAATTATTTATTTTTGTTTCATATTACTTTGTTTCAGTTGTAAAAGATATTTTTGATTTTATTTTGTTTTATTAAAATTTAAAAGAAAAGGAAATACCAAAGGTTTAAAAAGTTTTCAAAACTTAAGTCTTTTCACTTTCTAGACTTTTTAAATTCACAACTCCTCATTCATTCTTGAGTTTGGCCATACATTACATTTTTTAGCCATGTGTTTTATCTCACTTTCACGTGAAAAAAATTATTCTTTCTCTTCTCCAATCATGGATAAGCAAAAATAATGGGTAATGGCCTCCTTTCTTCTCTCTTTTCTTCTTCCTTTTTCTATTGTTTTGCTTGATTTTTGCCTTGATTCTCTTGCTTAGCTTGGCCTAACACCTCCACCATCTCCTCCACCGACCACCACCACTTCCTTCCCCACATCATACACGACCAAAACCCTTCCTCCTCTGACCAGCAAGTGCCATGACCATCCGATGATGCAAAATCCACAAAAACTATGTTAAAACTCCTTAAAAAGCATGCCTAGCCACCTAGTCTTCATCACCATCACCTTAGATGACCTTGGCCACCTCCTATTGCTCCACCACCACCTTGACACAATCCTAACCATCACCTCCTACCTCTGTCTAGGCCTGTACATGAAATGGCCGAACCAAGATGGGACATAGACCGAGCCAAAAGTGACCCAAAAATCCTCTATGTTGCCCAGACCCTTCACATTCCTATGTTGTAACTCCACCACATCTTTAGCCATGATAGTCGTACATTATAGGACCCAAACCTGAGCCAAAGCCATACCAAAACCTGACCATAAACACCCCCTAGGCCATGCAAAAGAATAGAGAAAGCAAGGCAAAAGTTGTTGCATTCATATCTCTTTTTATTCCCTTTTATTTCAAAGTTATTTCATATCTAGTTGTATTGAATTTGTGTTTGTTTGGATGTTTGTTTTGGGTTGTAACACAAGTTATAAGCTTGGATCTCTTCCCACTTGAGCCTATTGTTGTGTCATCGTGCCTTCTGGAATCCGTTGTGTCATTTGGATTGCAATCTCCAGCCATAAAAGTGGGTAAATCTCACCAGACGTCTATACTTATACAAATGTGAATTGACACCATTTGAACGTGTAGAACTATTATGTGATGTTATAACTGCCTGTGATCATTTATATATGATGTTAAACTATTAAATTACCTGTCATATCATCTGTTACTGTTATATAATGCTATTCCGTTCATTTATATCTGTTTATCACACTGCAAATTCTCTGTAGATTTGAAATCACTATGGGTTGAAATGATACATACCCGAACGGACTTTAGAATAGGGAAAAATCGTTACGGGCTGAAATGATAGGCCTGAATGGTTTTTATTTAATCTATTTAACTTCGGATTGCGGGTTTGAAATGATAAAACCTGGAATTTTTCTTTTTAAACCGTGGATTGAAATGATACATATCCGTATCACTTAACCTAGGTTAGAAAACTATATACAGACCCGTGGTTATTTTATAAAGTGTTTTTGAATATTTTTAAGTATTTTAATAATATAAATTTATGAAATTTAATTTAAATAGATTTTGAATGTTTTAGAATAAAGAAATTATGATTTTTCTATGAGTGAAAGATGTAATTAATGGATGGTTAAAATGGATTATTGAAATATAACTTAAGTTCGGAAATTAGGAATTTTGATTAAAAAAATGATATTTAAGTTATATAAATAAAATGGAAATTTAAATTTTTATTTGGAAAATGGTATATATGATAAATTGATTTAAATTTGAATTTAAGTGATTGATTAATGTATTATTGATTTTTCTATGAATTTAAACAGTTAAATAAATGAATGCTTTAAAGTGAAAATTTAAAATATAACTTGACTTGGAAATGTGAAATTTGAGTTTTAATTAAAGATTTAAATTAATTAAATAAATTGGAAATTTAGTGAAATTTTTTCTTAATAATAAGTCAAGTCAAGAATAGTAATCGAACTGGAGGAGCTTGCCAGGATGGCTTGGTAAGCAAGCAACCTGTTATGTAGGCGCCAACCCCCACTTTTTTCTCTTCTTTCTTTTTTTGTTTAGTGATAGTTCATCAAAACAATTGTCCGACGATTGAGTGGACCCGGACCTGTTAAAGAGTTTAGTTGCCTAGTGGACCGCCGCCGCCCACAAGGTACATCTTGCGCCTATGGGCAGCTATTAAATTTGTGAAATGGTAATTTAAATCTGAAGTGTTAAGTTTATTTGTTGAAAAGTGAAGAAAATAAACTATACACTTGGACTAATAAGTGGAATTATTGAAATTTGGATTTATTTATAAGAAACTGGTTTTATAAAAATCAATATGTTTAATGATATGTTAATGAACATTTTTAATGTTAAATTATGATTTTTAAAATGTTTAAAGGATTAAAAATGAAGTTTATTATTGGCTGGAAATACACTAAAACCTGGATTTAACTTTTAATAGTATTCAGAAATGCTACAGTTTCTGAATTGAACTAAAATTGTGTAAAAAGTGCTATTACAGCATTTCTAAAATGCTGTAGTTGTTGTAATTGAACTTATAGGCTAATATTGGACACAGGTCTATTATAGCATTATCTGGAAATGCTATAGTGGTCTGCAGTCTTTGCTGAAATCAATTTAAAACCTTGTTTTGAAATCTGAGCTACTGCAGCATTTCTGGAAATGCTGTCTTTGCCGTTTTAAACTAAAATTTAACTAAAAACTTAGTTTTAACAGCAGTTTTTAAGTGTTGCATTTGCTGAATTAAAATGTTTTCAAGTATACCTTATAACAGCCTTTCCTAAATGCTGCGAAAGGCTGAAATTTTAATAAATATGTTTTTGACTTAGTAAATGAGCTCAGAGTTACTTGAAACTTTGAAATTTGAATACTTGAATTGAAAGAATAATAAATCCACTTTTAAAATGATTTAAATGAATATATTAAATTTGTAACGACCCGTAAATTTTCGATAATTAAAATAGCTAAATTAATAAGATTTCGTGATTTAGTGTTAGAAAAAAAATTGTAAGTCGTTTGGAATAATAATAAATGTTGAATCTATTGGGATTATAATAGAGTTAATAAGATTTTTAAAACTGGAATTTATTGGATAAATTGAATAACGGGTTTAATATGATTAAAAATGATTTGTAAAATTTTATTTTATCATATTGGAGTTATAGTGATGTTATAGAACTTTTAAAACTGAATTTAAAATTTATTTGGGAAAATTGAATATTTTAATATTTAATTATCGACTGGAAAATAGCCAATTTTTGAACAGTCTCAGAATTGGACAAAACTAGTTCCATTGGATCCGTAATAGTTAGTTATTATCGGATTTCAATTTTCGTAGCAATCGGAGTTGTCGTTTGACCGTGGCAGCTCGAAACGCGTTGAAATTGTTTTAATATTAATTTGGCGAGTTAAAATAGTCATTTTTCAAATTGTCTCGGATTTCGACGAAACTAGTTTCATTGGATCCGTAATGTGATATTATTGTAAGGTTTCAAATTTCAAGTCAAACGGATTTACCGTTCGTCCGGGGCAAGCCAAAACGCGTAGAAATTCGGTTAATCGGTTTAATGTAAAATTGATCATTTATTTCCGTAACTCTCACATATGATCGAATTAGGCCTTGAAACTAGTTCCATTGCGTTCGGAATGGGGGTAAAACCTTATAAACGCCTGGCGGCACGTCTCGATTGGAGTTCGGATGATTTTGGACCTACCTATATAAATACGCACGCAAACCGAGGCAGTTTTATTATTATTTTAATCCAGAAACCCTAATTGACTTCAGCCCTAGCCGCCATTTCCTGAATCAATGGCCACGAAATTCGAAACTTTTTTCTCATTTTCCTCTCAATCCATCAACAATTAGCAAAAACTCTCAACTGCAAAGTTGTAGAGGACGATGAAAGCTTCAAATCCATACGGAGATGATCGAAAACGGAGCTTCGAATCAACGGGAAATCGAGCAAGAAGGGGCTGCGTTTTTCACGCAAATCGAGGTGATAGGGGAGGCCGAGTTCAGCATGGTGGCAGCCGATGGTGGCTCTCGAGCGGGGCTTCGCAACGATGGTCTCTGATCAACTTCCCGACGTTCGTGGTGGCCGCGATTTGGAACCCTAGGCCGCGTTTGATGGGTTCTAAGTTGCGTCTCTAACCTGTAGCAGTAACGTGAGAGAGGAAGAAGGAAGGCACGCTTCAGATCTGAGGTAAAAGGAATGAATGGCCTGATTTGTTTCAGGGTAAAATTATAATAAAATTGTGAATTTATATATATATATTAATTCGTTCAAACTTTAAAGATGCATAACTTTTGCATACGAGGTCGAAAACGCGTGAAACTTTTTGCGTTGGAATCGTTTCGACGAGCTCTTCGCAAAGGAGCTGGATTGGAATCGTTTGGAGCTAGAGAAAATTTTGGGTTAAATCAAACGTCGTTCGATTTGATTTGAAATCATAAAATCAAGGTGAGTGTTTTATAACGCTCACAACGTACTAAATATCTTTATGCTAGTTAAATTTGACATTATGCATAGTTATGATTTTTATTTGTTGTTGTTTGATAAAATTTAATTATCATATTGATTGTCATTTGAATTCACCGTAAAAAAAAAAAAATTAAAAATTGAATTGCGATTAAATTACCTGACATTGATAAATATGAAATTGCCGTGAATTGTATTGCCTATTGGATGATGTATTTCGATGGATGTTATTGGTTGATATTTAAATGTTTGGATGTTTATTTGTTTATATATATCCTGCTATGCATACATATGACACTGTGATTGATTTAAATGATATATTCATCCCTGACATTTAATTGTAATAACTAATCACTTGGCCATAGGTTAGAAAATTATATACGGACACCGAGTTGGATAAATTAAATGATTTTAAAAGTTGTTTTGAAATTATTTAAATGAATTGATTTTAAGAATAAAATCCAATTTACGGAAATTGAATTATTTTGAATTGGAGCTCGAAATGTTAGAATTTAAAACTTGGTAAACGAAATTATTAAATAAAATCGAAGTTTAGATTTAAATTGAAAATTGAAATACGGTGTAAATTTTTGAAAGTTGATTTGTTTTAAAAGATTGGACCTTTAATAGAACTCTGAATATTCTAAGAAAATTGATATGAAATGATAATTCAAGTTTGAGTTTGGAATTGAAAATTTATTTGAAATTTAGATTTAAATTAATTTGGAATATAAGATGATTTTGAAATGGATTTGATTTTAAAGCGAATATGATATTTTGTTATCAATCATGAATCAATTTGAAATATAAAAGGGCCAAAGGTGTAATAATACGTAGTTATTAAAGAGACCGGGATCGGATATGGACATACTCTCTGTCGATACCGAAAACCACTTTAATAACTATTATACGCGGAGTGATGATCCAGAATGAAGTGGATGGTTTGGTGAACGCGTTGACTGAAGAAAGAGAACGATTATTGGATGACCCCTGACATGACTAAAACAGGAGCCGCGCCGGGCCATTGAGGTTCGCCACCTCTAGCGGACACACTTCTTCGATACCATATCTATTACATTTGTGATGCGATTTGGGTGCACCCCTTGATTTGGGAGTGTTGTTTCGCGGTGTTGGGGTAGCTGCTGGCTATGCCCAACATCAGTCCGGATCATGCAACTACTAGTATCCTAGTTGGTATTGCCTCATGTACCTTGTCATACTGATTATCCTATTCGCGACCACTACGTTTTGATTTGTACCTTGAGTATATGGATTGCCCTCTGGTGACTCCCGGTTTTGGGGAAACTACGGTCTTGTATATGCTTTTGGGAATATAAAATGTGTTAAGGGGGATTATGGTAACGCCTTAACGCTATTTTGATACTTTATATTACTGATAGGCATTATCTACTTAGCGTATATTACTACATAGTATATAGTTTCACGGATCCTTGAGAGATGGAAAATCCCGTAACATCTCTTGGGTTATTGCACGCACGTTGACACTGGATAGGAGATGTCAAACCCTGTAAACATCTCTGACGCCGTTACACTCATATTTATTTACGATTGACTTAACTTACATGAGGATATTTAGTCCTGACTCGAGTGTTTGTCTTTTCATTACGCTCGGGTCAGTCCTGAGTTTTCAGATTTTTGAGGATCTATTTCTGGAGGATGAAGACGAAGATTTGGTATATTATGTACTACTATTATATTCATTCCATTGCGCTGCATTGTTGTATGATATTTGCTGTGTATGTAACTCTGATAAATGTTGTATAATAATAATCAAATGTATTCATTTCAAATGTATTCATTTAATTAACAGCTTCATGAACTGTTATTTTATTATTATACTTTAGCCTTCCGCTGTGAGATTCTGTGTTGTTTCATTTCCTTTATTTCCCTTCCTTTTCTTTTCTTAATTACCCCAATAACTATCTGCCCTTTTAATGGTTTGGAATCGACATGGGTATTTGATCGTCGGTTTAAACTGTCCAAAAAGGCGGGTCGTTACAGTTGGTATCAGAGCTTTGGTTTAGCGATAAACCTTGGCTCTAGTGGGGAATAACTCATTGAAATAGAGGTAAACTATATGAATGAGTTGAGTGTATATGAGAGAGCGTAGTTGTTATTTGATATAAAATGGTTTTATATTGTGTTAATTTGTTCCGTTGAGTATTTATGAATTCTGGTTCATACTTGGGACGCCAAGGCGTCGATAGGAATTTCTAAACACTCAAATAGGACAAACCAACACAATATCGTTTTGGAATATATTTTTATATAAAGAATTATTTGAATATTTATTCATTTTGATTGAATTGATTGTTAGGAGATGATAATATTAGATTATTATCATTATTGTTTGATCAGTCAATATTTACAACAATTGATTAAATAACAAGGGATTTAGGAAAATGAAATCTTGCAAACACAATTGATAATGAATATAAATGAATTTTAACTTGGATTTGGGAATTTAAATTCCGGTGTTTGAAATTGACTTACAAGAATTTGAAAAATATAATATGAGTATTATATGATAGTATAATTGAGTTGAAATTGTTTTCGAAGGATTTTTTTTTTTTTTTTTTTGATAAGTGTTATATTCCCTACTCTTGACGCTAGAAAATGATTTCGGTGATGAGTGCACGCATCATCGGCGTTTATTTTCGAGAGTCTGAGTGGGGGAGACCATTTAATAGCTTGTCTAAACCTTGTTTTAATTCAACTTTTATTTTATTTTGTATTCTCTATAGTATGATTTGATATATAAATTATATAAGTATATATTATTTCAAAACTTGATTTGAAATGAAACCGGGATTGGAATTCTTAAGTCCTTTAATAATTAATGATTTTTTTTAAATGATTGAAATGAATTTAGACTTGAATCATTGAGGAACTTCTGAATTGTGAAATGAGAAATGAACCTAAGTGCTAAGTAAAAAATATCAATTGTAGTAGAAATCCTTAGAATTAGGAAATCATGAACTTAAAATAAAAGTGAAACTGTAAAACTCGCGTAGTATTAAAATTCATTCTATAGCATAGATATAACTTACCAAAATATTTAAGAAGTTCAAAAATGTTATATGAATTGTTAATTGGATAATATACAAGTATAGGTTTGAATAATGAAATATGCATTTAATTAATGGTTTGCAAATATAAATAAAATTGTTAGTAAATAATTGGAATTTAAATTAACATTTAAAGGTGATTCACAATTATGTTAATATAAAATGGAAATACTATATGTGAATGTAAATGTGAAAAAAATTATAGTGAAATTTAAGTAATGACTTAAGAATTAATAAATTGAAAATTCAACTTTAAATGAAAAGAAGTTGTATGTTGTTTAACTACATTCTATTTGCATAACTATAACTTACCAAATACTTAAAGGGTTTAAAATGCTAATAAGGATAAGTAGAGTAATAATATACCAGTGTGAGAGTGAAAAATAAAATGTAAAGATCTATTGATAGTTGTAAATATAAAAGAAATTTAAGCTGTAAAATGAATGATACATGTATAAGTGAATGAATAAAATTTAAACTTAATGAAATATAAAATTGGTAAATGGAAACTAATTAAATTTGAATATAACTAAATGTCTATAAGCTTGGAAGTGTATGAAATTAAAATTGACTTGGAAATGTATAATTGATTTAGTGTAGATTTTGGATGGATGTTAATGTTTGATATGCATTGGTTGTTAGATGGATGATAATTGATTAAGTAGAATTCACTAGTGTTAATGGAATTGAATAAACGGAATAAAATTTTAAAAAATTAAATTCAAATTGGGAGCAAATTGACTTGAATTAAAAATGTGAATGAAACAAACTTGAATAAATCGGAAACAAATTGAATGTAAACCTATTGCATGGATGAATAAGAAAATAAATGACTTTGTGTTTATGATTGTTTTTTTTTTAAATTTGAAGTTTTGATGGTTTGCACTTTGAAATAATAAAAGCAAATTTTGGGAAAATCCAAATTTGTCCAATATATGCTGAAACGAAAACAACCATAACTTTTAAATGGCTGAACGGAATTCGACGATCTTGGACTTTTCGAAAAGCGTAGTAACTATAGCACAACTTTTGTTTAGATAACTTGTGAAAATTCCTTCGTCTGCTTGGTTAAAAACTTGAATGTTACTCGCTGTCCTGTGTAAAAATAAGTAAAATCTGTAGTATACACCCTTAGTATTTTTGCCATATCTTTTGACTAGTTTATCGGATTTTGGTGATCTTGTACTTTATGGAAAGCTAAGAACATAAGCGAAAACTTTTGTTTTAAGTGTTTTGTGTTTTGATGTTGTTTAGAAGGTCGGAAATGTGGGTGAACGTCGCGGACCTGCGCAAAACACTGCCCAGGCTGAAGCGTATCCCCTAAGTAAAACGGCATAACGTTTGAAAGGATGATCCGAATTCGATGATTTTGGACATTCCGGAAAGCCTGAAATGAATGCAACAATTTTTGTTTAGATTCTATTGTCAAATTTTACCGTTTAGATGACCTAAAGTTAAGATTTGTTTGCTGTCCAGAAATTGAAATATCAGTTTTGAAGCTAAATATGTTATATATATGTTGTGTAGGCTAAGTATAGCGATCTATCTTTATATGCATGGTTCTAACTTAGTTATTGAGCATTTTAGTAGGTAGCAAAGGGGTTGCGCTTCGTTGTGGAGCTCGCTTCTACGCTGAACGCATAATGTAAGTAAAATGCTAATAAATGCTAAATAAAAGGTACGCTTACGGTTTTATATGATATTGGTGATATTTATATTTTGTTTCCCCACATATGGGATGCCTCATCATTGAGATGAGATGTATATTTGTGATATATATGCTATTATATTTTTTCCGATCGAGCCGCGCAAAGGAGACTCTGCCGAATTTTTCCATAAATCCGGGTGTTAGAAAATTTTTCAACTTTTAAATTTTTTTTTTTATAACTTGTTTTGATAATTATCTTTTAAGTTTAGAAAGCCGTTCGGAGTAACTTAGTGGAAGCGTAGTTATGACTTTATGAATGGAATTTCATTGTTTTATAAGTGGATAAATTTTGAATAAAAATATATCAAATGTTGAATTCTATACTTAGTTCTTTTTCCCTTCTTTTTCCTTTTCGGGGACGAAAAGTTTTGAGTGGGGGAGAGTGTAACGACCCGTAAATTTTCGATAATTAAAATAGCTAAATTAATAAGATTTCGTGATTTAGTGTTAGAAAAAAAATTGTAAGTCGTTTGGAATAATAATAAATGTTGAATCTATTGGGATTATAATAGAGTTAATAAGATTTTTAAAACTGGAATTTATTGGATAAATTGAATAACGGGTTTAATATGATTAAAAATGATTTGTAAAATTTTATTTTATCATATTGGATTTATAGTGATGTTATAGAACTTTTAAAACTGAATTTAAAATTTATTTGGGAAAATTGAATATTTTAATATTTAATTATCGATTGGAAAATAGCCAATTTTTGAACAGTCTCAGAATTGGACAAAACTAGTTCCATTGGATCCGTAATAGTTAGTTATTATCGGATTTCAATTTTCGTAGCAATCGGAGTTGTCGTTTGACCGTGGCAGCTCGAAACGCGTTGAAATTGTTTTAATATTAATTTGGCGAGTTAAAATAGTCATTTTTCAAACGGTCTCGGATTTCGACGAAACTAGTTTCATTGGATCCGTAATGTGATATTATTGTAAGGTTTCAAATTTCAAGTCAAACGGATTTACCGTTCGTCCGGGGCAAGCCAAAACGCGTAGAAATTCGGTTAATCGGTTTAATGTAAAATTGATCGTTTATTTCCGTAACTCTCACATATGATCGAATTAGGCCTTGAAACTAGTTCCATTGCGTCCGGAATGGGGGTAAAACCTTATAAACGCCTGGCGGCACGTCTCGATTGGAGTTCGGATGATTTTGGACCTACCTATATAAATACGCACGCAAACCGAGGCAGTTTTATTATTATTTTAATCCAGAAACCCTAATTGACTTCAGCCCTAGCCGCCATTTCCTGAATCAATGGCCACGAAATTCGAAACTTCTTTCTCATTTTCCTCTCAATCCATCAACAATTAGCAAAAACTCTCAACTGCAAAGTTGTAGAGGACGATGAAAGCTTCAAATCCATACGGAGATGATCGAAAACGGAGCTTCGAATCAACGGGAAATCGAGCAAGAAGGGGCTGCGTTTTTCACGCAAATTGAGGTGATAGGGGAGGCCGAGTTCAGCATGGTGGCAGCCGATGGTGGCTCTCGAGCGGGGCTTCGCAACGATGGTCTCTGATCAACTTCCCGACGTTCGTGGTGGCCGCGATTTGGAACCCTAGGCCGCGTTTGATGGGTTCTAAGTTGCGTCTCTAACCTGTAGCAGTAACGTGAGAGAGGAAGAAGGAAGGCACGCTTCAGATCTGAGGTAAAAGGAATGAATGACCTGATTTGTTTCAGGGTAAAATTATAATAAAATTGTGAATTTATATATATATTAATTCGTTCAAACTTTAAAGATGCATAACTTTTGCATACGAGGTCGAAAACGCGTGAAACTTTTTGCGTTGGAATCGTTTCGACGAGCTCTTCGCAAAGGAGCTGGATTGGAATCGTTTGGAGCTAGGGAAAATTTTGGGTTAAATCGAACGTCGTTCGATTTGATTTGAAATCATAAAATCAAGGTGAGTGTTTTATAACGCTCACAACGTACTAAATATCTTTATGCTAGTTAAATTTGACATTATGCATAGTTATGATTTTTATTTGTTGTTGTTTGATAAAATTTAATTATCATATTGATTGTCATTTGAATTCACCGTAAAAAAAAAAAAAAAATTAAATTGACAGTTAAATTAAAATTAAAAATTGAATTGCGATTAAATTACCTGACATTGATAAATATGAAATTGCCGTGAATTGTATTGCCTATTGGATGATGTATTTCGATGGATGTTATTGGTTGATATTTAAATGTTTGGATGTTTATTTGTTTATATATATCCTGCTATGCATACATATGACACTGTGATTGATTTAAATGATATATTCATCCCTGACATTTAATTGTAATAACTAATCACTTGGCCATAGGTTAGAAATTATATACGGACACCGAGTTGGATAAATTAAATGATTTTAAAAGTTGTTTTGAAATTATTTAAATGAATTGATTTTAAGAATAAAATCCAATTTACGGAAATTGAATTATTTTGAATTGGAGCTCGAAATGTTAGAATTTAAAACTTGGTAAACGAAATTATTAAACAAAATCGAAGTTTAGATTTAAATTGAAAATTGAAATACGGTGTAAATTTTTGAAAGTTGATTTGTTTTAAAAGATTGGACCTTTAATAGAACTTTGAATATTCTAAGAAAATTGATATGAAATGATAATTCAAGTTTGAGTTTGGAATTGAAAATTTATTTGAAATTTAGATTTAAATTAATTTGGAATATAAGATGATTTTGAAATGGATTTGATTTTAAAGCGAATATGATATTTTGTTATCAATCATGAATCAATTTGAAATATAAAAGGGCCAAAGGTGTAATAATACGTAGTTATTAAAGAGACCGGGATCGGATATGGACATACTCTCTGTCGATACCGAAAAACCACTTTAATAACTATTATACGCGGAGTGATGATCCAGAATGAAGTGGATGGTTTGGTGAACGCGTTGACTGAAGAAAGAGAACGATTATTGGATGACCCCTGACATGACTAAAACAGGAGCCGCGCCAGGCCATTGAGGTTCGCCACCTCTAGCGGACA
This sequence comes from Allium cepa, assembly GCA_030765085.1. Classification (NCBI taxonomy): domain Eukaryota; kingdom Viridiplantae; phylum Streptophyta; class Magnoliopsida; order Asparagales; family Amaryllidaceae; genus Allium; species Allium cepa. The sequence goes on from CM060944.1 coordinate 91,535,343, forward strand.
CACTTCTTCGATACCATATCTATTACATTTGTGATGCGATTTGGGTGCACCCCTTGATTTGGGAGTGTTGTTTCGCGGTGTTGGGGTAGCTGCTGGCTATGCCCAACATCAGTCCGGATCATGCAACTACTAGTATCCTAGTTGGTATTGCCTCATGTACCTTGTCATACTGATTATCCTATTCGCGACCACTACGTTTTGATTTGTACCTTGAGTATATGGATTGCCCTCTGGTGACTTCCGGTTTTGGGGAAACTACGGTCTTGTATATGCTTTTGGGAATATAAAATGTGTTAAGGGGGATTATGGTAACGCCTTAACGCTATTTTGATACTTTATATTACTGATAGGCATTATCTACTTAGCGTATATTACTACATAGTATATAGTTTCACGGATCCTTGAGAGATGGAAAATCCCGTAACATCTCTTGAGTTATTGCACGCACGTTGACACTGGATAGGAGATGTCAAACCCCGTAAACATCTCTGACGCCGTTACACTCATATTTATTTACGATTGACTTAACTTACATGAGGATATTTAGTCCTGACTCGAGTGTTTGTCTTTTCATTACGCTCGGGTCAGTCCTGAGTTTTCAGATTTTTGAGGATCTATTTCTGGAGGATGAAGACGAAGATTTGGTATATTATGTACTACTATTATATTCATTCCATTGCGCTGCATTGTTGTATGATATTTGCTGTGTATGTAACTCTGATAAATGTTGTATAATAATAATCAAATGTATTCATTTCAAATGTATTCATTTAATTAACAGCTTCATGAACTGTTATTTTATTATTATACTTTAGCCTTCCGCTGTGAGATTCTGTGTTGTTTCATTTCCTTTATTTCCCTTCCTTTTCTTTTCTTAATTACCCCAATAACTATCTGCCCTTTTAATGGTTTGGAATCGACATGGGTATTTGATCGTCGGTTTAAACTGTCCAAAAAGGCGGGTCGTTACAAAATTGGAAATGAATCATTTTAAAAAGGGGGTTTGAATTTTGATAAATGAATGTTATCTTTGGTTTTAAAAGATACTTAAATTGGATATTTGGATTTGAATTTCAAATAATGATTTGAAAAGGAAGTTTGAAAGATTGATATTTTTGATATTGAAATGATTTGGAAATGATATAATTTTTATTTGATAAAGATTTCAATTTGAAATGATGTTCTATTTGAAGTAAAATATTATTTTAAAGTTATTACCACGAGTTATAATAACGATTGGTTGGCAAAGAGACCGGAATCGGATATCTGACATACTCTCCGTCGATACCGGAACCACTTTGACAACTGTATACGCAGTGGAGATTCCAGAACGAAGTAGGTTGGTTGGCGAACGCTACTGGAATGAAGTAAGAGAACGTTGATGGATGGCCTAATTATGACTAAAACAGGAGCTATATCGGGCTACACAAAGGGTCGCACCCTTTTATCGAGCATGCTTCTTGGAAACCATTCTATTACTTTTGTGATTCGATTTGGTGGCGCCACTTTGATTCGGGGTATGTCTCGAGGTGGGCGGAAGCTGCTGGCTTGCCGTCACCACCGGTCCGGGAGTGCAAACAGTGTATCCACCCTGGCATTGCCTCGCGTGCCTTGTCATATGTTCCTTATATCGAGCCCACTATGATTTTTGGTTTAAAGATCCGTCCGCGTTAAGGTTTCACCATCCCCTCAACGCTATTTTCTATATGATTATACTTTACTGATTAGACACTACTGTACATAGCGTATATTACTATACAACAAATAGTTTAACAGATCCTTAGAGGATGGGCGGTCCCCAGCATCTTCTAAATTACATGTACTTTTACTACAGTTCACTTGAGTCGGTTTACATTGTATAAGTATGTATGTCCTGACTGGAGTGTTTGTATTTTTATTTACGCTCGGGTCAGCCTGAGTATTCACAGATTTGGATTCCATTTTCTGGAGATTGGAATCGCTGGAGATTATCTGCTTATGTAGTCTTATCTATTTCAGTTCGGTTGTTCTATTCAGCTGGTACTTGGTTATCATATTGAAACTTCTGTTGTACTTTATTTCTTCTGTTGTATCTTGTTTAACTCTGATATATTTATATAGTACCTTCATGAACTACTTTCTCTTTTACTTCCGTTGCATTATTAAATACTCTGTGTCTGTGATCTGTGATTATTATTTACTGTATATTCTGAGATTTGCCAAATTTTTATTTACAACGCCGTATTTTGAGCAATTCAATTCCGACATGTGTGTCTACCTATACGCTTATAATGGATGCGAATGGTTGAAAATATCGGGCTGTTACAGTATATGGAGTTTATAATGACTTAAATAAAATTAAGTTTGGAAGATAAATATGAAATTGATTTGAATTAAATTATTTAAGAATTATACTCGAATAAATTTGACTCGAAATTTAAATAAAATGGAGATTTTGAAGGGTGTGATTTTTATAACTTGATTTTGGTTTAGAGTGATTTAAATGAATATCGAGTTTGAATTTATCAAGTTAAATAAACTGAAAGAATATCTAGTTATTTGAAGTTTAAATGTTTTAACTAAATCATATTGGATTTATTAAGTGAACATTTCGAATCTAAATAATAGTAATTGAATTTGATATATATGGAATTATCAAGCAATTAGTTTTGAAATGGTGGAATATTTAAAGCTTTAAAATATAGGGAAAATGAAATGGTTTATTTGGGGGTTCAAATCTGTTTTTGGAATTTATTTGTGAATTTGAAGAAACTATTTATTATATAAAGTATTTTAATGTTAAACCATTTAAGTGATGGAAGTTATGTTTCAAAGTTACATGTTTCGAAGTATTATGATTGGAAAGTGTTATAATTTCAAGTGTTTGGTTTCGAAGTGTATAACTTTGAAAGTGCTATGATTTTGGAAAAAGGATATACCTGAAATAAAAATGATATTATATCGATTTGGGTTTTTATAAAAATGATATCATATTGATTGGGTTTCTGAAAGGGAAATGATACCACATTTATATGGTTTTGAAATGGGTAGTGTATTCTGGTTTTGAACTATAATTAATTTGAAATGTCCGCCGTGTTATAATAACTTATGGTTGTTAAAGAGATCGGGATCAGAAGTTTTCATACTATCTGCTAACTTCGAAAACCACTTTAACAACTATGTACGTAGTGGAGATTCAAGAATGAAGTAGGATGGTGGCGGCATTCCTTTGAGGTATATACGTGGACCCGACTCGCGTGGGTTGGCATAAGGTGGCTAAAACAGGAGCGATTGATGGGCTAAGAAGGTAGCATCTTTCATCAGACACACTCCTTTGATACCATTCTATTACTTTATGATTGATTTGGGCCCTTTTGATTTTGAGGGTGTGCCTCGAGGTGGGCGTTAGTAGCTACTACGCGTTATCATGGGCCCGGAAGCGTAATTGGTGTATCTACCTTGGCATTGCCTAGTTGTGCCGCGTCACCTACCCTAGCGCGCCTTGTACTAGTTTGGTTTTCTCCCGTAGCCCATGTGGTATCCTTTGGTGGCTTCCAGATAAGGAGGAACCATGATATTGGATAGATTACTAGGACAATTACATGGTAAGGGCTATATGGGTAACCTCTTAATGCTATTTAAAAGTAAGTTTATTTTACTATAGACATTATTGTAGTAGCGAAATATTACTGCATAGTAAATTGTTTAACAAATCCTTAGGAGGTATGAATCCCGAGCACCTCTTAAGTTACTACACTCACGTTAGACACTGGATAGGACATATCGAATCCCATAAACATCTTTGACGCCATTCCACTCATATTATTTATAGTTGATTTAACTTACATAAGATCTTTTAGTTCTGACTCGATTGTTTTGTCTTTCCAATTCGCTCGGGTCAGTCTGAGAATTTCAGGATTCGAAGACTTTATTTTTAGAGGACGAAGATGGAGATTGCATAACTATTATTTATTATATTATTCACTTGCGTTCATACCATTCCGCTGCATTATTTAATATCCCTGGTATGTGTAACTCTGATATGTGTTGTATAAGTATAATCAAATGTTTTGTAAAACAGCTTGATGAACTGTTTATCTGATTATTATATTTTATCATTCTGCTGTAAGATTCTATTTTGTTTTTTTTCTCTTTCTCTACTTTTCTTATTCACCCCAATAACAGTCCACCCTTCTGTATGGTTTAAGTCTGATATTTGTGGTTTATCGTCGATTTAAAACGTACAAAAAGGAGGGATGTTACATCTGGTATCAAAGCTTCGGTTTAACAATAAACCTTAGCTTTGTGAGGTCTGACTCTTTATTTATAGGGTAGTAGTACCCTATAATGAGTCACCGAGTGTATATATATGAGAGAGGGTATTGTTAGTGTTATAAAAAGGTTTTTATATTGTATTATTTTGTTCTGTTTCGTATTTATAAATTCTGGCTGGTGCATAGGATGCTATGACATCAATAGGATTTCTAAACATTTAATAGGACAGACCGAAACAATATTTGTTTTGAATATAGGTGGACGAAATAATTTTTCCTATTATATTTTCTATATATGAATTAAAATTTTATACATGATATATATTTGGTTGCAATATATTGGTTGTTAGGTAATGAAATTTATAAATAATAGTTGAAATGAGATTGAAAATTTAATAAATGGAAATTGGGAATTTAGAACTTAAGTCTCGGGTTTTGTAAATTTCTTTCGAATGATTTTGAAATATAATAATAATATTATTTAGAAGTATTTTCTGGTATAAATATTTCAATATTATTGGAAATAATTGTTTTGAAGAAACTTTGGAAAGTGATAAGTTATGTACTCCCCTCTCTGTCGTTGGAAAATAATTTCAGTGATGAGTGCACGCATCATCGACATTCATTTTCGAGTTTCAAAGTGGGAAGACCACTGTAGTAGTTTACTACAGATTTGTTTTGATAAACAAGTATAAATCTCGAATTGTTTTATATATAATTGGATATATAAATTGTAAGTGTATACATTTATCTACTATTTTAAATAATTTAGAATTTAACCCGGGATTTAGTTCTTAAGTCCCGCTAATTAATAGTTTCAATTATTGTGGTGAAATGGAGTGTAAATAATTAATAATTGGAAGCTCTAATTAAAATAAGAGATTGAATGCTAGGTTATAAATGAAATTTCAAGAAAGTTGAAATTTTTAACCTATAAAAACAAAGGATATGATTTTGAAAATTAAATTAATTTAAAAGAAATGAGATACACTTGTCTAAATTTCAATTGCACTCTTAAAGCATAAATATAACTTACCAAATATTAAATGTTCTAATGTTTAATAAGAAAACGTAATAGAATATTATACAAGTAAAAATTTGAAATAATGGAAGTAATCAATGAAATTCTTTAACCAATAAGAATTAGATGTTGTAGTTGTTATAAACCTAAGTATAATTGAAAGGCTACTAATTAAATAAATTGAAAGGTAAGTATTATAAATAAATGAATAAATGAAATTAAGTAATAAAGGAATGAAAATAAATGAAATTGAGAAATAAATGAATGTAATGCAATGAAAAGAAAATTTATATGATATGAATAAATAAAAATGAATTTATGTAAGTATAAGTGCAAATAAATGAAATAAACACTGAACCAATGGATGGAAATGGAAATTTGAAAGGAATAGAGGTAAAATAAATAGGTAAACCATTATATGAAAGAAAAAGAAATCAAAAAACAAATGTTCTGGAATGAAATTGGTAAAAATCAACTAGATCTATTATTTGAAATTGTTGTTTGTTTGGTTTATGGTTATTTGGGGCAAGTATACTTTAAAATTGTTTAGATGCATGAATAATCTATCTAGTTTCATCTAAGGCTGTTGAGTAAATGGCGCACTTAGTAGTTTATTTTTCATTATGTACAATTTAAAGTTTTGAACCCGAACAACTATTTATTTTATTTGGTATGAATGGATGATTGGTTGCGTTGATTTCATGTGATGATTGTATGCCTTGTTGCAGGTGACTGTTGTTTATATTGATTGTTTGTTTATGGTTGAACAATTTTAAATATTCATTTATTTAACTATCAACGCTTGTTATATTATATAAGTGAAATAAAGATTCTAGATGCAATTGCTACTGCTTTTGGTTTCATAACTAAACGTTTTTGCCCGACAAATAGGTACGTTTTCGGATTATGGTTTTATAGCGTTATTATATTGTTTTTTCCATTGTTGGGATATATTATTTGAGATGTTATGATATATATTATGATATATATTATTATATTTGATATTATATTTCTACCGAGCCTCTCCATACAAAGGAGATTCTGCCAAAATTTTCCGTACATTCTAGACTTAGAAAATTTTTGAAAAATGTTTTTCAAACTTTATTAATTTGAGTATAAAAGGATTTAATGGTTATAAATTGGTATATTTTATTTAAGTTAATTAATTTTGTAAATTATTTGTTTATAAAGTTAATATTTTGAATGAGATGTATTGTTAATTTAGTCCTTTCTTTTCCCTTCTTTTCCTTTTCGGGGACGAAAAGTTTTGAGTGGGGGAGAGTGTAACGACCCGTAATTTTCGATAATTAAATTTTGTTAATTTAATAAGTTTTGGTGAACTAATTTGGAAAGAAAATAAAATTTTGTAATTTAATAAAGAAATCACTAAAATAAATGTAATGATGTTAATGCAAGTTAATAAATAACTAATTTAGTGCAAACCTAATTTATTGAAACAATTGCAAGGTCATAATTGATTGCATATAGTAAATTGGAAAGTAAAATTAAAAGTTATATTAATTAATGAAATAATACGTAATAAGCTGTAAATTGGAAAAATCAATATTAGATAATTAAAATATTAATTTAATTAGAAATTATGAATAAATATTTGGAAATAATGTTAATGTATTCAGAATAGGACAATTTGTGGAATTCAAAGAATGGAAATAAACATTTGTCAATCTATTAGGATTTGAACTATAATAATAGGATTAATTGCAATTAAATGAAATTTAATATCTATATATTATGTTAATTGAAATTAAGATGGAATTTGAGAATATTAACGTGATAGATCATGAATCCAGTGTGAACTTCATCCATTTTGACAACAATGGATTGAATAATAGAGTGAAAAGTAAATTAAATTGAACTAAGTGGAAATTAAATTTGTAATTTTTAAATTTAATGAAATTGAAATTAAATACTGAAATTGATAAATTAATTAACTCTAATTTGACATCTAAATTTATTTAGATTGGTGTAAAGGATTAAGAAATCTAAAATGATAAAAAAATGTCAATTATAGAATCGAAATTGAAATTTGATTTAATCAATTTAATATTAATTTATTGATTTACTGAAAAATAGCCATTTTGGCCACTCACTCGGATTTCGACAAACCAGTTTCGTCGATCCGTAAATGTGCACTATTGTAGGATTTCAAGTTTCATAGCAATTGGGCTTGTCGTTTGATCGTACGGACTCGAAACGCCCAGAAATTAATTAAATTGAAATCGATTGAAATCAACTTGAAATAAGCGGATTTTGGCATAACTTCTTCATACGATGGAATTTGGACTTTAAACATGTTCCAAAATATTTTAAAACATCTATTTTGATATATGGTTTGACCCAATTTCGTTACGGAGTCAGAACTGGCTTTCCGCGCCATTTATCGTTCAACTTTCGATCCAAATCAATCCGGTCCTTTCTAATTTCAGCTTTGCATACATGTACCTCGTTATAAACCCTAGCCTATTTCTTATGTTCATTTACTAGTACGTACAATTCCAATTTCTCCTCTTTCTCAATGGCAGACAGAACCTAAATCCCAAAATGCAATTTCAAATCAAATTCAAAGCCAAAAATTCAATCTCCACAAACTATATCGAACTATATATGGATTTGAAGCCCTCGACGAGCGCAAGTCAAATATGTGATTCGTTTTTCAATCTGAATTTTTGTGTGGCTAGAATTCGAGGAATAAATCTTAGCCATTCATCGGATGTCGATCGACATCATCTGATCGTCGAATAAATGGTAGCATGGCATAGAGGAGACCAAGCGTAACTCATCGGAGTGGTTTGTGCATCAAGATGACGGCTGGATTTTGCACACAAATTCACAATAGGGTTTCGATCGGAACCGGTTCGTGGTAGGCGGCTCGACGAGGCGAGGTGAACGGCGGTGGTGCCGAAGTCTGGAATGACATCTCGAGGTTGCGGCGGTTGGTCAACTATTGGCTTGGTTCGAACATAGTCTAGAGGTTCTGAGCATCGCGATCGAGAAGGATGTTGTGCTGCAAGTGTAAGCTAAATTTCTTTTTGTTTTTTTAAATTTAATTTTGATTCCAAGTGCTTTAATACGCATAACTTTCGCATGCGAGGTCCAATTCACGCACAGTTTTCTCCGCTGTGATCCTAGCAAAATTAAAGACATTTTGACACTAGTTTGGACAAATTCTAAGGCTGGTCAATTTTTGGGTTCAAATTGGATTTAAATTCAATTTAAATTCAAAATGTGAGTGCTTTAACCCACTCACAACTTCTAAAATTTCTTATGTTTGTTAAATTAATTTATGATGTTTGACGATCCAGAATTTTGAACATTTGAAATTGAAAATATTTAATTTATTTTAGATATTTGAAAGATGGTTTAGCTTGAATTTCAAATATAACTATGAATTTGGCAATTCAATTATTGAATTTAATCTATTGAAAGTTGGATTTCAGTTTGAAGATGATTAAAAATATTTTCAAGGCTCAAAAAATTTATATTGACAATACTGAAGATAATAGAAGCTTCAGAATTTGATTGGAAAGTGAATTGTCCAGTTTTGAAATTTTATCGTTTAAATCGATATTTAAAAATAGCCTTTCGAGGCACAGTCTTGAAATTCGACAAAGCCAGTTTCATTGGATCCGTAATATTGTATTATTATCGGATTTCAATTTTCATAGTATTTGAAGTGATCGTTTGGAGTGATCGTTTGGCCGTACGATAAGAAAACGCGTCGGAATTTAATTGAAAATTCGATATTATAACCGATCCAAAAAGCTATCTTCTCCATACGATCGAATTTGGACTCAGAACCATTTCCATTGAAAATTCCCTTCCATACTTCCTACGTATTTTTTCCCAATAGCCAAGCATGGAATTCATTTAATAATATGCACCGCGATTGACAAAGCTTCGGCTCAAAACCCCTTAGACAAACCCGATGTCAATCTCAAACATCGAGCTTTATCAAGTAGAGTAGGGTTCATCCTCTCTGCGAAACCAAAGAACTCTTCGAAAACAAACTCTCCACCATTGTCGAACCTTAGATCATTCAAAGGCTTTCTACTCTCATTCTCAACAAGAGCTTTCCATGCTTTGAACTTTGCAAATGCCTCCGACTTAGCCTTTATTACATACACCCATACCTTTTGAGAAAAGTCATCAATAAAAGAAATATCATAGCAAGCTCCCCTAAAAAGAAGCTACTGGTGTCGGTCCTTAAAAATTTGTGTGAACATACTCTAGAACCCTTCTCGAATCATGTTTTCCCTCATCGAATGTAAATTTTGTTTTCTTCCCACTTACACATTCTTCGCAAAACTCTAGTTTGTCGAAACTCTCTTAATCGATCATCTCCCTCTTCTGAAGAATATCCAAACTCCTCTTTGAGACATGACCTCATCTTAAATGCCACAACCTAGTTGCATCCAGGCTACGAGAACTATCAATTCACACACAAGTTTCATCTTCTATAATCACTCCTTGAAGCAAATAAACACCATAAGTCTTAGCACCCTTCATTACCACAAGTGCACCCTTCGAAACCCTTAAGCTATCACTCTCAATAGTGTTTTACAACCTAAAGAATCCACCTACCCAAATTAATAAGAGACTTTCGAATTCCCAGAACATAGCGTACATTAATGGGAGTACGAACCACTCCGCCAAACATTCGAATTTTTATGGAACCAATGCCTTTCGACTTACAAATAGCACCATTACCTATTACAATTGAATTTCGTTCTTTATCGACATAAGAAGAAAAACAATCCCTATTCGACCTCATATGATAAGACGCCTCGAATCGAGCACCCATTCGCTACTTGAAACATCCGATACTACCTCCATCAACACATCTACGTCTACCACACCAACTTCACTCTCCACCGCTATAAATGATGATGCTACTTCCTTCTTTGCCTTCTCCTTGTCTGAACACTCATTATTCCAATGACCGGGCTTCTTACCAATATAGCACTTGCCTTTACTTTCCTTCGACTTTCCACTCCAACCGGGTTCCTTGATTTAGAATGCCCTCGGTTCTCCTTCTTCACATATCTCTTCTTCTCCATAAATAGACCATGACCACTACTAGCACCACTACTTCTATCCCCTAACTCCTTCATTTGATCCCACGATTTCTCGCTAATAAGACTTATTTTGACATCGTCAAGAGTCAAAGTATCCCGACAATAGATCAAACTATTTGACAATTCCATATAACGGTCCGACAATGAAAATAATAATATCATCGCCTTTTGCTTTTCCTCAATATTCAAATCTACCGCCTTCATTTGCATTAGCAAATCATCAAAAGTATTCAAGTGTGCCTTTTGTAAAGTACCTTCCTTCATCTTATAGGTGAAGGACATTCGCAACAAGATCAAACGACTAGTTAGCGACTTATTCATATACAACTCCTCTAACTTGTCCCACATACCCTTAGCGCTAGTCTCACCACTAATTTCGGAGATAACATTCTCCCTCATAGAAAGTTGAAGTGTAGCGAATGCCTACTCTTCCATTTCCTCTCTCTCAACATTTAAGATGTCTATTAGCAAAAATTGTGTGCCAAACACTATCCAATGCACACGATTCCACCAAAGAACTACCTTCATCTTCCATTGTCACTTTTTAAAATCATTATCGCCATTCCACTTGTCTGTAACCAGTTGTGATCCCGAAGCCTCATACGATCCACGTACATAAGTCACTACACCACTTGGATTAACCAATGAGGAACTACCTAAGGTATTATCTGATTCCGGCATTTCTATAACCACCTACCAATACCAAAAGCTCTGATACCAAATGTTGTGGGAAACTCTAACTAGAGACCACTCAAATCAAAACCCCAAAGCATAGCGGAAAAGCGAGATCATGGTAAGAAGTGTAAAAAACCAATCAATGTTTCAATCCAATCCAATTACAATCACAATCATACAAGAAGCAATATAAAATCAAAGCAATAATGATAAAAATAGGTCACACATCGATTTATTTTATAGTGGTTCTACTAACGTAGTGTTAGTATACATCCACTTTAGGAGGGCTTTTATTGGTACCAATGATAAGAGTATAAAAGATTGATTACAATGATCGAAATTCTAATAGAACTGATTTATGGAGAAGAGAATTGAAGAAAATTAGGTTTAGATAAACCGTAATTAATAGAGGCTAAAACCCTTAATCTTTTTGTATTGACCCATGTCTGAATCATGAAAATAGCTTATATAGGAGAATAGAAAAAACTAAGCAAGTTTTCAAAATTTCCCTTTGAATATCACAAATCTTCATACCGAACCCGGGTGAAAATGTACGTAGAAAATTGCCATGGACGTCTCACCAGTGACAGATGTTTGTTGCAACGGCCAGGAATTTTGATCATTTAATTTTCAACGTTTAAATTATTTCAAAAGTTGAAATGGAAATAATGATTGATTTTGAATATAGAAATTTTGGTTGAATTAGTGAAATGGTTTAAAATTTCAAATATAGCAATTAAATGAATTTAGTGAATAGTAAATTTAATATTTGAAATTTGGTAATCATGTGAATCTAGAGTTGAATGAGAATGGAAATGATTTCTAATGTTGATTTAAAACTCTATTGGCATTAGAGTGATGGTAGTGGACTTCTGAATGATTAAAAGTTGATAAATCAAAACTTGAAATTTTATATATTAATTTAATAATGGAATTTAATATTAGAAATAGAGTAAAAAATTGAATTTGTGATTTTATATGAATCGAAATGGTTTCTAATATGATTATAAATTCTATTTGAATTATAATTGATTGGTAACTTTTAAAAATTTGAACTTTCAAGTAATTTTGTCGATTCTGTAAATCGCTCGATTTAATCGACACATTAAAATAGCCTTCCAGAGCATAGTCTTGGAATTCGACGAAACCAGTTCCATTGGATCCATAATAGTGTATTATTATCAGATTTTAAATTTTGCAGCAATCGAATTTATCATTTACTCGTGGTAGCTAAAAACGGGTAGAAATTAATTTAAGGAATTTAATTTACAATTAGTCATTTTAAAGCCGTAACTCCCATATACTTTCGAATTAGGCCTCGAAACTTATTTCATTGCGTTCGAAATAAGGGTAAAACATTATAAATGCCAGGCGGTATGATTCATTTGGGGTTTGAGAAAATCAAGCGTGAATGGGGTTTTTAGATAGTAAATTACATATGTACATATATACCCTAAAATGCCAATCCCTAGCCTATCCTACACCCGCCGCCTTACATATTTCTGTGGTTGAAACATTCCAGATTTTCCCTTGATTTTTCTCCAAATCTATAATCTTTCGTAAGAATCTTCCAAGTAAGAAATCTTAGAGGGCGACGAGATCTTCATGGTGAATGGTGGTGATCGATTATGATGGCTGCGTTTGGTCGAAATTTGCTCATGAGTGTCATTCATTTAGAGGTTGATTGGAAAGCATAGGAGGAACCGAGCACAACAGGACTTCGGTCGAGGGGCATGGAAGGTTGGCACATCAAATGGCAGGGATGAATGGGATTTCGGTCATCAGAAAAGGGAACGGTGATCGAAAATTAAATTGCGGTGATGGGTTCATAACGTCTTGGTCTGCATGGGCACGCGATGAAGAAGAAGCAGCTTGCGGCTTAGATTACGTGATCATGCGGTCCAGAATATTTTAGGGTAAACAAAAAAAGGTTTTGTAGTACATACACACGCAAATATATATATATATATATATATATATATATATAAATTCGTGTGATGTTAATTAATTGATAACTTCTACATACGTGGTCGGAATTGGACGAAACAAGCGGCGATGGAATTGTAGAGATAAGTACTACGTTCTGGAAGTGATTGGAGTCATTTGGAGAAAGCTAAAATTTTAGGTTAAATCGAATGTAGTTCGATTTGATTTTAAATTGAAAACTCAAGTTGAGTAAATCTCAGTCATTTAGATGATTGGCATTAATTTTAAATAGTTAAAATTTAATTATTCATTGATTGAATGAATTGATTATTATCATTATTAGTTGGATGTTATATTATATTATATATAGTAGTATATATTAGTAGTTGGATATATTTCCCACCATCGGAGCGGATGAGACCCTATGCACCATGCATAATAGCGGATGACCCAATTCTACCGTAATATCCCGCCTCGAAGTTGGATTGGTATTTTTATATTGTATTAACATCTGTTAGTTTAGGGAAAATTGGTTGGTGGGATCCTACTGGATTCCTCAAAATATATATTTATTGTTTTCATATATAGCGATACATGATGTGAATTGATAATCTATTATACATTATTGTTGTGATTTGAATTACTGGTATTGTGGCATTGGCCTGAATTTTGGCATTTTAAATATAAAAAGATTATTTTTGAATTTGAAGGAACTAAAAGGGATTTTAAATATAAAATATTTATATTGGTATTTGGATTTATTTTAAAGGAAATCGGGTTGGATAAAATAATAATTTGTTTTTTTGGTTTTAACAATTTAAGAAATATTTTTAATAGAGCTTTTAAAATAATTTATATAAGGAATTTTTAACTATGGATTTTAAAAGTATATTTTTTAAAGAAAAAAAAATATAGATAAGTAGTTTTAATGGATTTGAAAAATCGATGGGATTTATTAAGTAAGGGATTTACAAAATGTGATTTTATAAATGGGATTGGTTTTATAAACAAGTAAAACTCAAAGAAGTTATAAAATTTATAAATGATGTTTATAAGTAAGGGAAAATAATATTAGTTGATAAATTGGAATACAAATTCACAGGGTGGATTTATATCGAAGTGTGAAAATAGATTTTTGGAAAAATAGAGAATTCTATTCTTGAAAAGTGAGGATGGTAAGGTATTATAATGATATTGATGTGTAAGAATCGAGAGGGATTTATAGAGTGAATTGGTTATTGGAATTTTAAAAGTATATGTTTCGAAGTTAAATTATTTTTAAGGAGAATTTTTATTTATTCAAACTGTGTAATTTAAAGCTCCTTTAGTAATTGTAACGACCCTGAATTTTAAATAATTTAATTTGGAAATATTTAATTAATTTTAAATATTTGATTTATGGTTTGGATTGAATTTTCAATATAACTTTGAATTTGACGATTAAAATTATAGAATTTAATATATTGGAAACTGAATAAAAATTTGAATCTTCAAATGTAAGCCGATTAAAAATATTTCAAAAGCTTGTAAAATTCATATTGATAATACTGAAGATTATAGAAGCTTCAGAATTGAAATTGAAAGTGAATTGTTCAGTTTTGAAATTTAATCGTTCGAATCGATATTTAAAAATAGTCGTCCGAGGCACAGTCTCGGAATTCGACGAAACCAGTTCCATTGGGTCCGTAATATTGAATTATTGCCGGATTTCAAATTTCGTAATTTTTGGAGTTGTTATGTGAGCACACGACACGCAAACGCGTTGAAATTTAATTTGGTTTAAACTTGAAATAAAAAAATAATAATAAAAATAATAATAATAATAATACATTACCTTACCCCTGTCAGCCAAAAACATGCCTTAACTCACGTCTTCACTCTGCAAATTCACGATCTCCTTCCCTCTTTAAAAACAGCCGAGCCCCAAATCAAATTCATTTCAAAATCGAAAATAAAAAAAAAAAAAAAAATAGGGCCGAAGCCCTAAATCAACTCGCGACAGCAACGCGATTTCGTGGGGAGGGATGCAGTGGGCTCGCGCAAGGGGTTTGGTGATGGGCGCGGCCGCGGCGACGCGGTCAACTGGGGGTCGCGATTCATGGAGGCAACGGCGAGGGGTAGCGGCGCGCGTGCGCGTGGGAGGAAGGCGCGGGTTTGGGCACAGCGGCGGCGACTGCATCGGCGATCGAGGCTCGCAACGGGGTCGAGACCGGTGGTGCGTGCAAATTTGAGGCGGCGGCGCGTATACGAGGCGATGCTCGCGATTAGAGAGGGGTGCGCGATCGTTTGCAGTGAAGGTAATAATCCTTTTCATTTATTTAATTCAAATTTATATATAAAAAAAAAACATATATAGATAATCAGTGAGGTAGTTTTAATAGTTAATATAAATTGTATTCAAAAGAAAAAGATTTATAAAGATTGGTATTTATAAATATGTGTATACAGTAAAGTATATATAGCAGTTTGAGTCTTCATCTATATATATATATATATATATATATAAATATAGGTTGAAAAAAAAAAAATATTTGCAGTAAATGTTTATATATGATTTTAGGAATTCAGTTATAAATTTTACCTTTAATTTAATAAATTTGTTAAAAAGAGAATTGTTTGAAATTTAAAAGCATTAGTTTAAAAATATAATTTTTAGTTAAAACAAATTTATTTAAAAGGATATTAATTTAAAGAAAAAAAAATAAAATAAATTTTTAGTTGATAAATTTATTTAAAGAAGAAAAATTGGTTTAAAACCAATTTACAGCTAAGATTAAGAAAATAAAATGTAATTACTTGGTTTTATATTCAAGTATTAATAGATTGAAGAATTAGTTGTTAAAAGAAAAATATTAGTTCAAATTATTTTATTAAGAATAAAATTTTTGTTTAAAATATAATTTTTTGTTAATCAAATTTATTAAAATAAAAGGATTCATTGTTAGAAATGATTAAAGAGAAAATTTGATTTTTAGAAACTTATAAATTAGTTTAAAATAACTTTTTGAGTTAATTAAATAATTTATAAAATAGAAATTAACTTGTTCAACTATTCTTTTACTAAAAATAATTTATTAAGATAACTTATGGGTTAATAAGTTTATTTTAATTATTTGTGGCCAAATTTATTTTTAAAAGGGGAAAATTAGTTAAAAATATAATTTTGGTAAGTAAAAGGAAATTTAATTTATTAAGTGAAATGATTTATTAAAAGAAATTTTGTTCAATTGGAAATTTCTGGTTAAATTTTTTTTAAAAGTAAAATAATTAGTTAAAACAAATATTATTAATGAAGAAATTGATTTAAATAAAACTATTGATTTATTTAACAATCAAATGAAAATTTATTATTCGATTTATTTCGAATATTAATAAATTGTGTAAATATTTATACAAGGTATAAATGAAGAAATCAAGTTGAATTGGAAGTGGATGGCAAACAGGAATAAAAGGTGAGAACTTCTCACTCAAAAAGGAATTTCTGTTGTTTATTTAAATTTTAAATAGTTAAATTTAAAATTGATTGACTGTGTTGATTGATTGCTTGAATGATGATTGTTATATATATATATTGGATGTGAATAGACCCTATACGCCGTTAGTAAGCGGAGGTTATTTATTACACACATATACCGCGATATTCCACCTCGAAGTGGAATTGGTATTATATTATATATAAAGCAATATATATATATATTGGCATATGTATATATTGCAGTTGATTGATTTCCCGCATTTTCTTTTAGCGGATGAGACCCTATTGCGCCGTTAGTAAGCGGATATATATATATTTATAAAATCCCATATACCGCGATATTCCGTCTTGAAACGGAATGGTATTGTGCTAATGTCTGTGGATGCAGGAAAACAGGTTGGAGGGATCCAACTGGATTCCTCACAAATATTTATTGTTTTTAAATATTGTGATATTTGATTGTTTATCATGGATGATATATGATGTTTGAAAGTCGTGATGGACTATTTGCTGTGTTGCGTCATCGGATCCAATTTTGAAAGTATACGTTTATAAAATATTTTTGGAATTGATTTATTACAAATAAATAAACGTCATAATTTTTATGTTATAAAAAATTATGATTTTTGAGGAATGTAGTTAAAAGTGATTTTTGAGAATATGAGATGAATG
This sequence comes from Allium cepa, assembly GCA_030765085.1. Taxonomy (NCBI): domain Eukaryota; kingdom Viridiplantae; phylum Streptophyta; class Magnoliopsida; order Asparagales; family Amaryllidaceae; genus Allium; species Allium cepa. The sequence continues at coordinate 91,552,461 of CM060944.1, forward strand.
ATTTGATAAAATAATTTAAACTGGGATTTTTTCTATTATAAAAAGTTTAAGAATAGGATTTATGAAATTTGATTATTTTATAAATCAAAGTGATGAAATTATGAAAGACTTTGAAGATGTTTCAAAAGAATAATATAATTGTTTTATATTAAAAGATTTATAAATCGATATTTATAAATTAAAAACATTAGAATTTGTAAAACGAACTTTTCTAAGTGTTAAAATAAATTGAAAATAAATTTCATAAATAGAAATGGAATTATAGAATTATAACAGTGAAGTTATAAATAGAATTTTATAAGCAGTAGGTTTATAAAATTTATAAAGTTATTAAAGGAATGATTTTGGATAAATGAATGAATCTTATAATTTATAAGATTATAAATTTATGAAGTTTAAAGGAATGATTTTGTAAATAAATAAATTATAAGTATTTGACTTATAATATGAATTTTTAGTATATCATTGTGATATGAATTGAGACAGGTTAATAAAGAAAATTTATAAAAGGAAGTTGATGTAAAATAAATAGAATAGAATTTATAAACGTTGTTTTATAAATTCAAAACGACTTATTTTGATAAGTAAATTGTTCTAATTTATTAATGGAGTTATATTCATGTTTTAAACAGTGAATAATTCCTTAAAATAAAAGGAATAGAAGGAATGAAATTTATTAATAATATATGCACGTTTTTGTATAGTGAATATTATGTTAAAGAATTATTTGGAATATGATGTTTTAAATAGAATTCAAACGATCTAATGATGTTCTAAAATATGTTGAGATTCGAAACCATAGATTTCAACATTTATTGTTGAAATAGATGTTTTCGAGAAATAAAAGGAAATGGTAGATTATAACACTGTTGTTATAATAGATGATTTCCGAAAGGAAATGTTTTTGTATAGTATTGGGATTTATATATCTATTTTAATTTCGAATCCCTATACTAGTGATTTTGGGTTGTCGTAACGATGTTTTACGCAACATTCGTTTTGGCCCAAATAAATATGGTTAAGTGAATGATTTCCTTAAAGAATGAAATATATACTTAATTTCGATTAGAGTATAAGGAATATTTTCCAAGGTTGAAAATAAATAAAATTTGTGGATTACTTATAAAATAAATAAGTATGGAAATTGTTTTTCCCATGAGAAATGGAAAGTTTAGAGAATTTATCTTTTTGAAGATAAATTGAAAATGAATATTTGAAATCGTATATTCATAAATATTTTGGAAATATAAATTCAATATGGAATTTATAAATGGAATTGGGAAAATAGGTTTAAAAATAAATATTGATTTATTTTTGAAATATAGAAAGTTATATCTTCTAAAGATATTTTTGGAATTAAATAATTTGGAAAATTATTTGGATTCTGGTGATGTTGGCATATCTATTGATAGATCAATAACCGACTATCGATATTTACCTTTAAATAGGTATTTGTTGTGAATTGTTTGAAATTGAATGCCACACTTATTTTTTTTTTAAATAAGCGCTCACTATTCGGGTTAACCGGGAAAGGACCATGGGGTCGTATAACCCATTCCGAATATGTGATACGTCGTTATGAATTGCATTCGAAGAACGGTGTTGAAGACCGGATATTTTCGAAAGCGAAAGGATTTCTTGTTGATTGTCTCTGCACTGGCTGATCCCTGGTATAGAGATCTCCATAAGTGATGGGAAATCCGAACGTGATTAGAGATTATTCGGATTGCAAGGACTTCTTTGTAAGTGCCTTCGGTTCTGTTCGAGCCCGGAACAGACTTGTATGGATTGTATGTCTGACATTACAATTTGAGATATAAAGCCGATTTCTTTCAAATATATTTCTGTTGGTGGCGGAGAATTTATTCTTTTAGCTTAACACCCTTCTTTGAGACGTACGAGCTCAAAGGTTATATAGTTGAAGTTATCAGCGATATATTCCCATTTTGGTAATGTGACACGCTGAGTGATGCTGAAATGATCATTGTGGTGATTATTTGTGATAGGATCATTTATTTGATCGTCTATCTTAGTGATCATTGTGTTGATCATTTGTTGACCCAAAGCACGGCTTTTTGTACAAAGTGTGTTTTTGTGGACGTGACTTCGTCGAGCCTCACATCCCGGAAATGGTCAAAACAGGAAAGATGCAGCAAGGTTATTAGGGGTTGCTGTAGCTCCCCTTAGGGTATGTGCATTTCCTTCTGGAAAAGGGTGGTATCATGGTATGGAGCCCAGATACTTACTCATGTTGAAAACACTCTATTTATTATGGTGTGATGTTGGATATCGAGCGCTCGGTTGAAAAGGTCCTAAAGGACCGGGGAATGGCGTGCTCGTGTCAGTAATTACCCAGTTAAGGGGTAACCCGGCCTTGTGTTGGCAGAGTTCCGGTTTGGTTCTCGGGGGTGTCTTTCCAGAGGCATTCTCAGTGGCAATGGGAAGTTCCTTGGCCTGACCATTTGTTGGAAATCCAAAGAAACAATACGAAACTTGTACGGTTTTAGTTGTAGAACCTGCCATTTAATATGGTAGCTATTAGTAGGCATAATATAATGGTACTTATGCTGGCTAAGATTTATATCTTTACTTTCGAAAGAATTTGTTTCTACACTATGCACTAATAATAATATCAAATGTTACTTTTAATGCGTATCAAGCATCTTTGACTAACATAAGAAGAAATCTCCTCCAAGTCTGCGTTTGCATTGTGTGTGTGGTGGGAGGTCTTATGGTAGTCTCATTTTTAAAAGCATTGCGAATTGAATTTAAAAATATTCCTCTATTTTTATTTAAAAGAAAATAAACTGTTTTAAGTTCTCGCATCAGTCACATGACTGACTCGGAGTTTATTGTTTTCCTTCCTAAACTCTGGGTGCCCACCAATTTCCACACGGGCAGTTAAGAGTTAGGTTTATCAGGATATTCTGGATATTCAGGAGTTGCTGGAGGCAAGCTAGATGGCATGGCGTATTATTTATATAGTATTTCTTTTTCCGCTGCACTGTTTATTGTTGTTGTTGTACACTCTGATGATTTGATGTAATGTAATATAATGTGATGTAATAACTGATATAGTTCTTTATTTAAAGATTATTCATTTATTATTATATGTTGTTCCGCTGCGAATTGTGAGATTCTGATATTGTTCTGTAGTTGTTCTGTTCTGTTGTTTCCTTTCTTTCCCGTTCTATTTTAAAATTCTCTATTTTTCTTTCTCCTTTCTTTCTATTTTAAAATTTTCTATCTTCTTTTCCCTCTATCTTCTTCTCTTCTTTTCTTCCCTTTTCTTTTCTTAAATTCTTTCTAAAACCCATAATGGTTCGGTTTTTCGGCAACGAAAAATCGCAAACGTTACATTTGGTATCAGAGCTGTTGGTTAAGCGACAACCATGGTTCTGATGGGTATTACTCGTTAGAGATAGAGTCAGCGGTACTCTAGAATGAGTTTCAGCGTAATAATAGATATGAGCGCGTATTTGTTAGTGAATATAAAATTGTTTTTTTAAATCGGGTGAATAAAATATTTTTGCCCAAAACTATTTTTGTATGGAAAAGAAATGATTTTCTATGAATTATTATAGTATATGGTTGCATGATTGTTAGGAGGTGATACTATTGAATTATTATCATTAGTATATGGAATTAAAGAAATAAATGGATTGAATTCAAGTAAATTGACTTGATAATTTATTCATTTGTAAAATAATTTCAAATGGAATTGAATAAATAAAATAGAATTGGATTTCTAAGTGAAAATGAGATGAATTGAATATTGAAATGAATTAGTAAATGAAACTAATTCAGTGTAGTAATGTGAATGTACAAATTGAATTAAATTAGTTAATCAATAGAATTCAATATTTAGAATTTAGAGTTTAATTCAAATAGAATTTAAATTGAGAATTGAATTAGAATGAATTTGAAGTCGTGAATTGAATTGAAACGTGAAATTGAATGAAAATTAATATATAACTTCAATAGTGAAGTAAAAACGTATAAGAAGCATATGTTGAAAATTTTGAAATGAAATGTGCAAAATAGTTTGAATGTTGGATTTGGATGCTACTACTAGCAGATTATACAGGTTAAACAGGTATATAAAGGAATTGAGATTTTGATTTCAAAGAATAAAATTGAATTGCTCGACAAAAAGGTACGTATTTCAATTTTAATATGAGATTTGATGACTTTCTTCTCTAGCCACTTGGCTTTTCTCTTTTCTTTTTGATTCTGAGGGGCCGTGGTGCCATTCTGTAGTCGTACCGATCGAGCCGCGCAAAGGAAACGCTGGCGAAATTTTTCGAAAATTTAAGGTGTTAGAAAATTTTTGAGAAAATTTTGAAAGTTTGAAATTTGAATTTGAATTTAAATTAGAATAGTTAGTATAACAATATTGTTTGAAACCTATAAATGAAGTTGGAAAGCTAGTTGAAATGATAGTGAATCTTTAATAAAAAGATTTAGGCTAGTAAGTTGATAAAACTATTTGAATTGTGAAAAATAATAGACGGGATAAAGGGCATTCTTCTTAACTTGTAATTTCGGGACGAAATTCTTTTAAGGGGGAAAGATTGTAACGACCCTGAATTTTAAATAATTTAATTTGGAAATATTTAATTAATTTTAAATATTTGATTTATGGTTTGGATTGAATTTTCAATATAACTTTGAATTTGACGATTAAAATTATAGAATTTAATATATTGGAAACTGAATAAAAATTTGAATCTTCAAATGTAAGCCGATTAAAAATATTTCAAAAGCTTGTAAAATTCATATTGATAATACTGAAGATTATAGAAGCTTCAGAATTGAAATTGAAAGTGAATTGTTCAGTTTTGAAATTTAATCGTTCGAATCGATATTTAAAAATAGTCGTCCGAGGCACAGTCTCGGAATTCGACGAAACCAGTTCCATTGGGTCCGTAATATTGAATTATTGCCGGATTTCAAATTTCGTAATTTTTGGAGTTGTTATGTGAGCACACGACACGCAAACGCGTTGAAATTTAATTTGGTTTAAACTTGAAATAAAAAAATAATAATAATAATAATACATTACCTTACCCCTGTCAGCCAAAAACATGCCTTAACTCACGTCTTCACTCTGCAAATTCACGGTCTCCTTCCCTCTTTAAAAACAGCCGAGCCCCAAATCAAATTCATTTCAAAATCGAAAAAAAAAAAAAAAAATAGGGCCGAAGCCCTAAATCAACTCGCGACAGCAACGCGATTTCGTGGGGAGGGATGCAGTGGGCTCGCGCAAGGGGTTTGGTGATGGGCGCGGCCGCGGCGACGCGGTCAACTGGGGGTCGCGATTCATGGAGGCAACGGCGAGGGGTAGCGGCGCGCGTGCGCGTGGGAGGAAGGCGCAGGTTTGGGCACAGCGGCGGCGACTGCATCGGCGATCGAGGCTCGCAACGGGGTCGAGACCGGTGGTGCGTGCAAATTTGAGGCGGCGGCGCGTATACGAGGCGATGCTCGCGATTAGAGAGGGGTGCGCGATCGTGTGCAGTGAAGGTAATAATCCTTTTCATTTATTTAATTCAAATTTATGTAAAAAAAAAAAAAACATATATAGATAATCAGTGAGGTAGTTTTAATAGTTAATATAAATTGTATTCAAAAGAAAAAGATTTATAAAGATTGGTATTTATAAATATGTGTATACAGTAAAGTATATATAGCAGTTTGAGTCTTCATCTATATATATATATATATAAATATAGGTTGAAAAAAAAAATATATTTGCAGTAAATGTTTATATATGATTTTAGGAATTCAGTTATAAATTTTACCTTTAATTTAATAAATTTGTTAAAAAGAGAATTGTTTGAAATTTAAAAGCATTAGTTTAAAAATATAATTTTTAGTTAAAACAAATTTATTTAAAAGGATATTAATTTAAAGAAAAAAATAATAAAATAAATTTTTAGTTGATAAATTTATTTAAAGAAGAAAAATTGGTTTAAAACCAATTTACAGCTAAGATTAAGAAAATAAAATGTAATTACTTGGTTTTATATTCAAGTATTAATAGATTGAAGAATTAGTTGTTAAAAGAAAAATATTAGTTCAAATTATTTTATTAAGAATAAAATTTTTTTTTAAAATATAATTTTTTGTTAATCAAATTTATTAAAATAAAAGGATTCATTGTTAGAAATGATTAAAGAGAAAATTTGATTTTCAGAAACTTATAAATTAGTTTAAAATAACTTTTTGAGTTAATTAAATAATTTATAAAATAGAAATTAACTTGTTCAACTATTCTTTTACTAAAAATAATTTATTAAGATAACTTATGGGTTAATAAGTTTATTTTAATTATTTGTGGCCAAATTTATTTTTAAAAGGGGAAAATTAGTTAAAAATATAATTTTGGTAAGTAAAAGGAAATTTAATTTATTAAGTGAAATGATTTATTAAAAGAAATTTTGTTCAATTGGAAATTTCTGGTTAAATTTTTTTTAAAAGTAAAATAATTAGTTAAAACAAATATTATTAATGAAGAAATTGATTTAAATAAAACTGTTGATTTATTTAACAATCAAATGAAAATTTATTATTCGATTTATTTCGAATATTAATAAATTGTGTAAATATTTATACAAGGTATAAATGAAGAAATCAAGTTGAATTGGAAGTGGATGGCAAACAGGAATAAAAGGTGAGAACTTCTCACTCAAAAAGGAATTTCTGTTGTTTATTTAAATTTTAAATAGTTAAATTTAAAATTGATTGACTGTGTTGATTGATTGCTTGAATGATGATTGTTATATATATATATTGGATGTGAATAGACCCTATACGTCGTTAGTAAGCGGAGGTTATTTATTACACACATATACCGCGATATTCCACCTCGAAGTGGAATTGGTATTATATTATATATATAGCAATATATATATATTGGCATATGTATATATTGCAGTTGATTGATTTCCCGCATTTTCTTTTAGCGGATGAGACCCTATTGCGCCGTTAGTAAGCGGATATATATATATTTATAAAATCCCATATACCGCGATATTCCGTCTTGAAACGGAATGGTATTGTGCTAATGTCTGTGGATGCAGGAAAACAGGTTGGAGGGATCCAACTGGATTCCTCACAAATATTTATTGTTTTTAAATATTGTGATATTTGATTGTTTATCATGGATGATATATGATGTTTGAAAGTCGTGATGGACTATTTGCTGTGTTGCGTCATCGGATCCAATTTTGAAAGTATACGTTTATAAAATATTTTTGGAATTGATTTATTACAAATAAATAAACGTTATAATTTTTATGTTATAAAAAATTATGATTTTTGAGGAATGTAGTTAAAAGTGATTTTTGAGAATATGAGATGAATGATTTGATAAAATAATTTAAACTGGGATTTTTTCTATTATAAAAAGTTTAAGAATAGGATTTATGAAATTTGATTATTTTATAAATCAAAGTGATGAAATTATGAAAGACTTTGAAGATGTTTCAAAAGAATAATATAATTGTTTTATATTAAAAGATTTATAAATCGATATTTATAAATTAAAAACATTAGAATTTGTAAAACGAACTTTTCTAAGTGTTAAAATAAATTGAAAATAAATTTCATAAATAGAAATGGAATTATAGAATTATAACAGTGAAGTTATAAATAGAATTTTATAAGCAGTAGGTTTATAAAATTTATAAAGTTATTAAAGGAATGATTTTGGATAAATGAATGAATCTTATAATTTATAAGATTATAAATTTATGAAGTTTAAAGGAATGATTTTGTAAATAAATAAATTATAAGTATTTGACTTATAATATGAATTTTTAGTATATCATTGTGATATGAATTGAGACAGGTTAATAAAGAAAATTTATAAAAGGAAGTTGATGTAAAATAAATAGAATAGAATTTATAAACGTTGTTTTATAAATTCAAAACGACTTATTTTGATAAGTAAATTGTTCTAATTTATTAATGGAGTTATATTCATGTTTTAAACAGTGAATAATTCCTTAAAATAAAAGGAATAGAAGGAATGAAATTTATTAATAATATATTCACGTTTTTGTATAGTGAATATTATGTTAAAGAATTATTTGGAATATGATGTTTTAAATAGAATTAAAACGATCTAATGATGTTCTAAAATATGTTGAGATTCGAAACCATAGATTTCAACATTTATTGTTGAAATAGATGTTTTCGAGAAATAAAAGGAAATGGTAGATTATAACACTGTTGTTATAATAGATGATTTCCGAAAGGAAATGTTTTTGTATAGTATTGGGATTTATATATCTATTTTAATTTCGAATCCCTATACTAGTGATTTTGGGTTGTCGTAACGATGTTTTACGCAACATTCGTTTTGGCCCAAATAAATATGGTTAAGTGAATGATTTCCTTAAAGAATGAAATATATACTTAATTTCGATTAGAGTATAAGGAATATTTTCCAAGGTTGAAAATAAATAAAATTTGTGGATTACTTATAAAATAAATAAGTATGGAAATTGTTTTTCCCATGAGAAATGGAAAGTTTAGACAATTTATCTTTTTGAAGATAAATTGAAAATGAATATTTGAAATCGTATATTCATAAATATTTTGGAAATATAAATTCAATATGGAATTTATAAATGGAATTGGGAAAATAGGTTTAAAAATAAATATTGATTTATTTTTGAAATATAGAAAGTTATATCTTCTAAAGATATTTTTGGAATTAAATAATTTGGAAAATTATTTGGATTCTGGTGATGTTGGCATATCTATTGATAGATCAATAACCGACTATCGATATTTACCTTTAAATAGGTATTTGTTGTGAATTGTTTGAAATTGAATGCCACACTTATTTTTTTTTTAAATAAGCGCTCACTATTCGGGTTAACCGGGAAAGGACCATGGGGTCGTATAACCCATTCCGAATATGTGATACGTCGTTATGAATTGCATTCGAAGAACGGTGTTGAAGACCGGATATTTTCGAAAGCGAAAGGATTTCTTGTTGATTGTCTCTGCACTGGCTGATCCCTGGTATAGAGATCTCCATAAGTGATGGGAAATCCGAACGTGATTAGAGATTATTCGGATTGCAAGGACTTCTTTGTAAGTGCCTTCGGTTCTGTTCGAGCCCGGAACAGACTTGTATGGATTGTATGTCTGACATTACAATTTGAGATATAAAGCCGATTTCTTTCAAATATATTTCTGTTGGTGGCGGAGAATTTATTCTTTTAGCTTAACACCCTTCTTTGAGACGTACGAGCTCAAAGGTTATATAGTTGAAGTTATCAGCGATATATTCCCATTTTGGTAATGTGACACGCTGAGTGATGCTGAAATGATCATTGTGGTGATTATTTGTGATAGGATCATTTATTTGATCGTCTATCTTAGTGATCATTGTGTTGATCATTTGTTGACCCAAAGCACGGCTTTTTGTACAAAGTGTGTTTTTGTGGACGTGACTTCGTCGAGCCTCACATCCCGGAAATGGTCAAAACAGGAAAGATGCAGCAAGGTTATTAGGGGTTGCTGTAGCTCCCCTTAGGGTATGTGCATTTCCTTCTGGAAAAGGGTGGTATCATGGTATGGAGCCCAGATACTTACTCATGTTGAAAACACTCTATTTATTATGGTGTGATGTTGGATATCGAGCGCTCGGTTGAAAAGGTCCTAAAGGACCGGGGAATGGCGTGCTCGTGTCAGTAGTTACCCAGTTAAGGGGTAACCCGGCCTTGTGTTGGCAGAGTTCCGGTTTGGTTCTCGGGGGTGTCTTTCCAGAGGCATTCTCAGTGGCAATGGGAAGTTCCTTGGCCTGACCATTTGTTGGAAATCCAAAGAAACAATACGAAACTTGTACGGTTTTAGTTGTAGAACCTGCCATTTAATATGGTAGCTATTAGTAGGCATAATATAATGGTACCTATGCTGGCTAAGATTTATATCTTTACTTTCGAAAGAATTTGTTTCTACACTATGCACTAATAATAATATCAAATGTTACTTTTAATGCGTATCAAGCATCTTTGACTAACATAAGAAGAAATCTCCTCCAAGTCTGCGTTTGCATTGTGTGTGGTGGGAGGTCTTATGGTAGTCTCATTTTTAAAAGCATTGCGAATTGAATTTAAAAATATTCCTCTATTTTTATTTTAAAGAAAATAAACTGTTTTAAGTTCTCGCACCAGTCACATGACTGACTCGGAGTTTATTGTTTTCCTTCCTAAACTCTGGGTGCCCACCAATTTCCACACGGGCAGTTAAGAGTTAGGTTTATCAGGATATTCTGGATATTCAGGAGTTGCTGGAGGCAAGCTAGATGGCATGGCGTATTATTTATATAGTATTTCTTTTTCCGCTGCACTGTTTATTGTTGTTGTTGTACACTCTGATGATTTGATGTAATGTAATATAATGTGATGTAATAACTGATATAGTTCTTTATTTAAAGATTATTCATTTATTATTATATGTTGTTCCGCTGCGAATTGTGAGATTCTGATATTGTTCTGTAGTTGTTCTGTTCTGTTGTTTCCTTTCTTTCCCGTTCTATTTTAAAATTCTCTATTTTTCTTTCTCCTTTCTTTCTATTTTAAAATTTTCTATCTTCTTTTCCCTCTATCTTCTTCTCTTCTTTTCTTCCCTTTTCTTTTCTTAAATTCTTTCTAAAACCCATAATGGTTCGGTTTTTCGGCAACGAAAAATCGCAAACGTTACAGTAATAAAATTCTTTGGAAGTGGATTTTTCAAATATTTTATATTAGTTGAAATAAATTTCTAATTTTATAATAAGCTTCGTAAATCAATTGGTTATTTGAAAATGAAATAAGGAATGAAGTATCAATGTTAATTAAAGTATTTTAAAAAATTTAAAAATTTCTTAAAAGTCTTTTAAAAAATAAATTACCATTCTTTGAAAATACTTATTATACGTATATTGAGTTTTGAAAACGATTTTAATTTATTTATAAACTTTCTCGAGATGTGAAAATGGATATGAGTTTTAGAAGTTGCAAATGGATGGACGAGATGATAAGTGCATATAATCGACTTTGGAAAATGTAAAAGGAATTAATATAAATTTCGAAAATGTAGGAGATAGGATAAGAAAACTCCTAAGTATTGATATTAGAAATGATTTTGGAAAATGGACATAGAATATTTTTCTATGTTTTGAAGTGGAAGATTTTTGAGAACATTTAGAGACGAAGGATTTTTATCGAGATATTTTCTAAGTAATGGATTATAAATCGAAATTGGAAATATTTCATTATGTGTTGAAGTGAGGTACGGGTGGAAATATCCTGTTATGGAAACAAGTATCCAAAAATGTTTTCAAATATTGAAAATTTTGAAAGAGATTCAATATATATATCTTTGTAAAGATATTTTGAAATGAATGTTTTGAAGAATTATAAATAATGGCCTAGTGACTGCTTATAGATGTTATTTGGTAGTTAAATAACCGACTATCAATATTGGACAATTTATTTAATCGTTTCGAAGAGACAGGATCAGGTTTAATTATCCGAAAAACACTTCGATCCTGTTTGAACATTACGAATGGATATCGCAAAGATAGTGAAAACGGTGATTCTGATTGTCTAAACCCAGGACAACTTGTATGGACAAATGCTATCAGACATTGTCATTGGAGGACGATGAGCATTCTAAGTGAAATTGTTCTTGAAAGGTAAACGTAGTCTCAAGCTTCATCAACTGGGAATGAATAAAACATGGGAGATGCAACAAGGCTAAGTAGAACGCACCCAACTAGGGTATGTTATCATCTTTCTAGATACCCTCGGAAATATTTTTAAATTATGGATATGGTTGTGCATGGAAAAGTGAGCGCTCGATTTTAAGGGTGGGAACTCCCGGGGTGATAACATATACGGTACTATCCAGGTTAGGGGTAGGTCGGTCTTGTGTAGTAGGGGATCCTGGAGAGGTCCTCGGTACATTTTTCTGGAGGTGTAATGTGATGGGTGGTACACCAGTAGCCCAGTCATTATATGGCCTCCATTCTCTAATAAGCGCCGCACGGTTTTGATTATGCCCAACTATGTTGAAATGTGATGCAAGCATTTCAGCTAATTTCTATTTACTTTGTTTAGACACTATCATAATATCAGATGATTTTGATAAAAGTGTTTAGGCTATCATTAGGGAGAAACCATTCATGTTTATGTGTGATATGGTCTTACGAGATACCTTTGCTTTCAAATGATTTTGATGACTTTAACAATTCAAACTGAGTGTGTTTTCTTATGCTGGCTTTCCAAACCGACTCGTGTGTTATTTTATTATAATGCTCGGGTCAGACCGAGTATTATAGATTTAGGATATGATGCTATTGAGCTTAGGAGACGAGCTGGATGACAAAGATGTATTTTCGTATTTGATTTGTACTTCCGCTGTGTGAGGACATGTTATTAAATTTTCCAGATTGATTGTTGTCTATTGTACTCTGATGATCGTATGTAAATTAACAGTACAGTTCTTGTACTTAAATTTTTTTATTATATATTATATTTTGTTCTGCTGCGTTTGTGAGATTCTTTATTGTTGTTTCTATTTTTCCTTCTACCTTTTTCTTCTTTACCCTAGCAATCAGTATTTTCGGCACTTGAGTATTCGGCATGATTACACAGTGAACTCATTGATGTCGATCTTCGAGGGTTGAAAATCCTAGTTCGTCACATTTGGTATCAGACCGATGGTCAAGCAAGAACCTTGACTTTGGTGAGGATGAATCATTAGAGATAGATTCAGTAGTACTCTAGCATGAGTTGAGTGTATTAATCGATATGAGCGCGTATTTGTTAGTGAATATAAAATGTTTTATATTGTGTTGACTTATATGTTGAGTGCTTATGAATTTTGGTCGGTACGGGAAGTACAACCGTATCGATAGGGGTTTCTAAACTCTTAAACATGGTAAACCAACACGATATTGTTTTGAAGAGGGTAAATGAAATAATTTTACCCATATTATATTTTGATATAAAAGGAACATATTTCCCTAAATTATTATAGTGTATATATTTGGAGTGTTTGGTTGGTATTATTGTAATCTAAATAAGATTATAGAATGTAGGATGGGTTCCATAACCAATCTAAAAGTATATATGTATGATTTATACAAATGAGTTATAACTAGTGTTGGATTTAAACCAGAATTTAAATTTCGAAAATTTGGAAAATGTTTTACATGTATTTGAACTAAGTATTTGGAAATTTTTAAATCTTGAAGATTTTCTAAATGTTTCCCAAAGTTTTAGAAAGGGAAAATGGTGATATTATTTTGGACATATATCCGAATGGAAATGTTTTGAATGGGTTTTGAAAGTAAGGAAGCACTAAACCCACTTTAATCGCTGGAAAATAATTCTAGTGATGTCAGATGCATCATCAGTGTTCATTTTCGAGTTTCTAAGTGACAGAGTGCTTCAATAGTGATTGACATGATTATTTGCTTTAGACTTGTTTGGTAAACAAATTTTGTTCTAGAAATTCCAAAAGGGGATTGTTTTGGCGAAACCAAGTTGTTTTAAAATTCCAAAAGTATGATTTGATATAAATAGTGGATATATGTATATTTATGATTTCAAAATGATTTAAAATAAAACCAGGTGATTTAATTGTAGGATTTCCATTTAAATGATCTTTGAAGTCAGGAGAAAATCACTTATTAAACGTATAAAATAGAGTTGATATAAATAAGAAAGGAAAGTGGAATTTTAATCCCGAAGTTAAAATTTAACTTGAGTAAGCTAAAATAAATAATATGAGTTGAAATTTAACCTAAGATAAGTTAAATAAAATTTAATTTGGTTTGAATTGAATTGAATATGAAGCTGGAAGTGTAAAATGATTTTATAACTGTAAGTTATGATGGTTGAATGGAATGAATACACTTAAGGTATAAAGTGATATATATAACCCAGAGTTATGATTATAAGGTGTGAATGGACTCAAATAAGCAATACGAGATTTTAAGTAAATAAGTTCTTGAACTTATGAATTGAGAAATGAAATGGTAAACCAAAATGAAAATGGTTTGATGTTACGTTAAAGGAATGGAAATTCAATATTTTGAATTTTAAATGGAGGGTGAATGGGAATTGAGTAGGTTGAATATAAACATGAATTGTGAAGTATTTTATAACTACATGTTATAAATATAGAATGTGAATGAAACTTAAGTGGAAATTCAAGGTATGGTGAACAAATAAGTTTGTATAACTTATGAAACCGAGAAAGTGGGAAAAATACGACAAAGTTGAAATGGTTAAATATTTGGTAAGAAGAAATGGATTCAATTTAAGTGTAAATGAATTGAATATGATTTTCGAAATGATCCTGACTCAGCCTTCGAAAATCGGCATCGAATACGACACTCATATTCAAATGCCGTAGATCCAAACGTCGAATCTGGTTCGCCGAAGCTTATAACACCACTAAGTACAACACAACGGAAGAAAGAGAATATCAATATATAACATTGATACAATGACGGATACAAAATATCTGATATTATATGATACAATAGAATGATACAATGAATATCAATCCTATCAGAGATAAGATACAGTGGAAAGCATATCCTCAATAGAATGCATCTCCAAATCTATTGCTCTAATCCAAAGCTAGCTCGAATCATCATCACGCTTCACAACGATAAGCAAGTGTAGTCATGATCCAAAGACTGGACTTATTCCAGATAATCTACTGAACCTGACTATCTAAAAATCCAACTCTAGACTGCCCGTGTGGAAAAATTGTGGGCACCCAGAGTTTAGGAAAGGAACAATAAACTCCGAGTCAGTCATGAGACTGGTATGAGTAACAAAAACAGTTGGTCTTTTAAAGCAAACAACAAAAGAATTTAAAATAAATCCGTAATGCTATTTAGAAAATGAAACTACTATATGGCCTCCCGCCACACACACAATGCAAACGCAGACTTAGAGGAGATTTCTCCTTTTGATAGTCAAACATGCTTGATACGATAAAATTTCTTTTCAATATTATTATTATTATAAGTGCACAGTGTGGAAAACATTTCGAAAGTATAATATTAATCTTAGCCAACATACGACCAGTATCGTATGCCTACTATAGCTACCATTTAAACAGTGGGGCGCCACCATAAGTAAATGGCAGGTTCTACAACTAAAACCGTACAAGGCACGTATTGTTTTTATTGGATTTCCAACAAATTGTCGACCTAAGGAACTTCCCACTGTCCATGGGTACGCCTCTGGTGGGACGTCCCGAGAACCTAACCGGATCTCTGCCAACACAATGCCGGGTTACCTTTGTAACTTGGTAACTACTACTCGAGCATGCCACCACCCGGTCATTTGGGACCTTTTTCCGAGGCGCCTCTAAACCACAAACCAACAACCACACAGAAAATGAGATTGAAGCCCACCACATAGGTAAATATCTGGGCTCATACCATGATACCACCTTTTACCAGAAGGAAATGACACATCCCAAAGAGAGCGACCCTCATAACCTTGCCGCATCTTTCCTGTTTAGACCATTTCCGAGGTGTGAGGTCCAGATGCAGTCTCGTCGACAAAGCTACATTTCATACAGAAGCCATGCTCTGATCACAAATGATCAACAAATGATCATTGACACACAGCAGCACTTAGCATGCCACACTACCAAATTGGAAGTATATCGCTGATAACCTTCAACTACATAACCTCTGAGCTTGTACATCTCAGAGAGGGGTGTTAAACTAAGAGAATAAATTCTCCGCCACCAACAAATATGTATTTGAAAGAATCTGCTTTATATCTCAAAGTGTAGTGTCAGACATATAACCATACAAGTCTGTTCCGAGTTCGCACAGAACCGAAGGCACTTTCGAAGAAGCCCTTACAATCCGGGTATCCACAATCCCAATCGAACTTCCCATCACTTAAGGAATCTCTATACCGAGGATCAGCCGGTGCAGAGACAATCGATAGGTTATCATATCATTCTCACAAATACCCGGTCTTCACCACCGGTCTTCAAATACTATCCATAACGTCATATCATTATCGGAATGGGTTATATGACACAACGGTCCTCTCCCGGCTAAACCGAATAATGAACGCAATATTTAAAAACATATGGATATGGGACTTCAGTTAAGTCACAACTTCGAAGAAATCCAAAACGTTTATTCAAATGGTTTAAACAAATTACCATCTCAAATATTTTAAACAAAAAGATTCAATTCACAAAAGTTCACAAATCTTTCACAAAGGTTAATTCATAGTTTTCAAAACTATTTACAAGTCCATATCTTTTATATAAAAGATACACCCTCAAGATTCTCTTCAATCTGGAACAAAGTTCATAATTCTTTCACAAAGATTCAATTATAACTTTCAAAACCATTTTCTTTTCAAATTGGATTAACTCATCCAATCCTTAAATCAAAATTTAATTCATAGCTTTCAAAACCATTTCCAAAGATTCATTCATAACTTGGAAAACCATATTTCAATTTTGAAAATGAACATTTTATTAAATTCAAATTATCTGTGACCTAATGGATTTCCACGTGAAATCCATATTTGTATATGTATGCTATAGTCCAAGGGTTTAACACAATAGTGCAACATCATTCAATCATCACAGATCAAAACACAAAAATATAGTTGATAAGCAGTATAAACTGTAATGCTTATCGTTCATTCACAGATTCACAGGTAATATACAAATGTATCACAAATAAATGAATAAATTATACACAGCTCGATCACAGAACAAAATATCACAGATCAGATAGGACAATCAATTCAAGGCATCTCATACAATACAATCATTCATAAGTAAGGTCAAGCATTCAAAATCATTTATAAGTAGGATTAATTAATTGGTTAATCCTAATTAATTCAATTTATTTCCAGTTAGACTAAGTAGTTATGAATTAATTAACCAATCCTGATTAATTAATTTCAAATCATTTGATATAAATTAATTAACCAATCACCTTAATTAATTAAATTATTCTTAATTAATCATATTAATTAATTTATCCTTTTAACCAATTACATAATTAATTAACCGCTTAATTAATTATTTTAAGAAATTAAACCTTTAATTACTTGCCATTAAGTAATCATCCCATAACAATTAATTATTAATTACCACTTAATCTTTATCAGTAAATTAATTTACTTTAATTAATCTTTAATTAATCTTAATTAATCTCATTTATTAATTAGTCCTTAACTAATCTCCATGTGATTAATTATCCCTAATTAATCATGTTTTCACAAAAATGGGCAAACACCTCCAAGTCGTATGATTTAGTTGATTATATATGGTTCTTAGCGATTTGGGTGATTTATGCGAATGTATAAAATAGATGGACTAAATAGCAAAAGACACACAGATTTATAGTGTTTCGGCCAGAATGTGCCTACGTCCACTTTATATGTTATTCTCCTTCTCTATTCAGATTACAAGTACAAAGCTTTGATTACAAGTAACTGAAAGTTGTTTGAAAGTTCTATCTGTGCCTGAGCTCTCAAACTTGTCCGCCATTGTTGTACCATTGCCCCTCTATTTATAGAGTGAGGCTGGGGGCAGGAGTCCTGGACGTATATAGCTGCTGGTGGGCCTAGGCTGATGTAATCTGGCTTGGCAACGTTGGTTCGGCAGGGCCTTGGTTCGATGATGCATGGAAGATGGTTGGTTCGGCAGTAGGAGGGAAGATGGTCGGTTCGGTGGTAGGAGGGAAGATGGTTTGGTCCGGTAGAGGTTGGTCCGGTAGTAGGGAAGATGGTTGGTTCGGCAGTAGAAGGGAAGATGGTCGGTTCGGCGGTAGGAGGGAAGATGGTTGGTTCGGTGTTATAGGACCGGTCGAAACACCCCCAACACTTGCCCCCCAAAGTAGGGCATGTGCATGCAGATGGCGTACTTTGTTTTAACTTGGATGTTTCCAACCGGTCATATGTGCCGAATCAACCGGTCCGGTCACCCTGCATTCGTCTATAAATAGGGGTGTTAGGCCTTCATTATACCTTTATCGTTTTGAGATAGCCGAATCAACCGAGTACCAGATCAACCAAGTGCCGAATCAATCAAGTGCCGAATCAATCACGTACCGAATCAACTAAGTGCTGAATCAAACCTAACTGCCGGACCAGGTGAATTTTCTTCTGCCGAATGAGTTCTTATGATGGGACTACCGAATGAAATATGGGGTTCGAACACCGAATGAATTTTCATTTTTGAATTGCCGAACGAGACATGGGGATTTGAGTGCCGAATGAACTTTATATACTTGAATTTTAATGTTTTGAATTACGAGTGAAATTCCAGACTAGATATACTTGCATGTTTATACCTTCCGTTTTAACGATATATTTTCTTGTGTTGCAGATAAATGTCCCGTAAAGTGGAAACTCGATCAGATAAGAAGAAATCCAAGGATGAAGGAGAGTCCACCGTAGTGCCCCCAGCTCAGCCAGGACCGGAACGTCGTGGACCCACCCCGAGAATGCTAGTAGATGGGTATGGTCCCCAAGAGCTTCTGAATTCTCCGCCTGACTGCTTTCCTAGCTCTCTCAAAGAGGAGCAGCTTGATGTTATCTCCCGCTCCTTTGGGATTGATAGAGCACGCATGCTGTTGCCAAGGAAGGGTGTCATGCCATATAATCCCCCTGAAGGATACTTCGCTTATAGTAGGTACCACTGCATGTGTGGGGCCATTCCTCCAATCAATGCTTGGATAGTTAGTTTCGTCACCTATTTGAAGGTGGCTCCTTTCCAGCTCCAGTCCAACTCCTACGCTATCTTGGTGTGCCTATTCGTGATTTTCAAGAGAAAGTATGGGTGCCCCCCTTCTAACCGGGAGATTCGGTATCTATATAACTTGAGAGGTTACAAGAAGGGGTCTCCATACATCAGCTTGGAATCGGCCGTGTCCTTCAAGCCGGTCCTGGACTTATATTCAAAGTTCACCATGTTTAAGAAGGAATGGTTCTTCGTCCAGGATGACACCGTTTCGATCCACCGCTTCACCTCTGGCTGTAAGTTGAAGCTTATTTATAATTTCCGTTCTGACTGAGATGCTTCTTCTTATGTGTTTTTATTTCTTACTAGCGACAGGTGGCTTTGCGGTCGTGGAGAATGATCACCTGGTTCAGATGGTCGCGGAGATAGAGGCCATTTCGAGAAGGGATAGGTCAGCTTCTTACCTAATCAGGAATGCCACTCTCTTGGGGCACAACTTGATTCTACCACATCAGTCTGTGGTCAAGCAGAGGGATACGGCCGAGGAAAGAGCTGCCAAAGCCAAAGGAGGGGCCACGACAAAGAGCAGCAAGAGGAGACCCTTCTCGATACCTCCAGTCGTCGGGGGGAAGAAGCTCAAGAAATCTGATGGACCCTCTCCCAGCACATGCCCAGATGTTCCGGAAGAGGAAAGTGGAGAGGAGGAAAGAGGCGAGGAGGAGAGCGGAGGTGATGGAGAAGGCGATGGTTGTAACGGTGGCGAAGGACAGAGTGGTAGTGGCGATGGTGCCTTGACCTCTGGGAAAGTAGGTGAGATTCAAGAGTGGATGGATGATGCTTTCCGCCAAGCCTTTGAGCGGTTGGAGGAAGGGTTGACCTTGGTGGAGAAACCGAAGAAATCTGATAAGGCCCGGACTGGTGCCAGTCCATCTTCTGAGAGCATTTCAGCTAGGGCAACCCGGCGGTTCAAGGTGAATTTTTGACTCCTCTTTTAACTTCACATGTTTCTTGGATTATAGTCTCATGCATGCTTGTAACACTTGGTTTTTATTCCAGGTATGGGTAAGGCGGCCAAGACATCAGACATTCGGCACCGCTTCGAGCAATTCAAACTCCTTAAAGCTTCTGCTAAACCGAAGCCCTCGACTGACCGTTCCGGGGGCGTAGTTGGCTACCGTCCTCTTCTCGGAGTCATTGAAGAGGATATTCAAAAGAGAAAGAGGAGGCGTTCCATGTTCGAACCTTCACTTGGACCTCAGCCCCCAACCCAGCCTATTCATGACAACACGGGGGAGGATACTGAGTCCATACCATCTCCGCATCCATCAGAAAATCCTACCGTTACTCATGTTGATCGTCCCGGCTTGGCTCGTAACCCATTTGCGGGTCATCCAGATCTGGACCCGAGTTCTCATGATATTTCCTTCGATGAGGTTACCGCTGAGCACCTCCTACCCCGCAATCCTATGGTAAGGGTGCTTGATGAGGCTAAGTCTTTGGATCTCAACTTGTTGACCACTCGGATTGTGACTATGGGGGATGAGGCCAAAGCAAACATCGATCGGGTGGCTGAGGAGACCAAGAAGTTGATGGGGCATCACGCCCGACTGGTCAAGGCTGGAAAGGAAATCGGAAGTGCTAACATTCGGCTGCGGCTAATGGTTTCCGATCAGGCCAAAAAGCTTGCCGATCAGGCCATTCAGATCTCCCAGCATGAGGCGGCCTCCAGGCGACTAAAGAAAACCATGGAAGAGGCTAGCAAGGCAGAATTGCAAAAGATGGAGGCTGCTTGCAAGAAATGAATTGACATAGCCATCGCAACGGTGGATGATCTTCGGAGAGCGGATCTCGAGCAGGTAGAGGAGTTATCTGGAAAGCTCGAAGCCGCAGGGCTTGCTCAGGCCAAGCTAAAGGAGGAGATGGAGGCGATGAGGAGATCCCTTCAAGCTGACTGCTCGAGATGCCGATTAGAGAGGGATGTTGCCGTTGCAAAGTTGTCGGTTTCTGAGGCCCGTATGAGGGAGTTTGAGGAGAACGAGGGGATGATGGATGATATGTTGCAGGATATGTATTTTCGTACTTGGAAGCAAGGCAACCTATCCTGGATGGACGATTACCCCCAGGTCATGGCTAGGATATATCTCCGGGCTTTGGAGGAGGCCAAGGCTGATGCAGATAAAGTGGGTGGCATGGCCTTCAGAATGGATGTGGTTACCGCTCAGTTCACCAAGGAGGAGAAGGTGGCGGTGAAGGAGGGCATGCGGCTGCTTACTACCGAGGAAGTGGATGTGCAGTTGGAGGATGATGATCAGGGAGCAGACGCTGGTAAGTCTTCCCTTTTAATCTTTTCTTAACTTGATTGCTTATCGTTTGTCTAATAGATTCTTCTCCTGAATTGGACAGGTGGGACCTCTGGTCAGCATGCTGGGAGTTCTGATCCCGCTGTCAAGTAGATCTTGGGGAGTTGGAAGGATAGAGATGAAGTTATGATGCTGCCGGCTATTTTGACTTGATCCGCGCATTTT
Organism: Allium cepa; assembly: GCA_030765085.1. NCBI lineage: Eukaryota > Viridiplantae > Streptophyta > Magnoliopsida > Asparagales > Amaryllidaceae > Allium > Allium cepa. The sequence continues at coordinate 91,573,748 of CM060944.1, forward strand.
TGGTTTTACTTGACATTCCTGTATATACTAGTTCTAAAACATTAATGTACTTTCAGGTTGTAATTATGTCATTGCAACGAACGACTTTATTTTTAATATGTAACTTTATAACATAAGCTGATTCTGTCGTATTAGGATGCTGTCATTATTTTGATGTGTCGCATAAGAAATATAGCTGTGCATGTGCTAGTGATTCAATTGTGTTTTGATGTCAAGTTCTCGCTTAAAATATAACTTCATGTCTTGCAATGTTAATGTGATGTGCGAATATATCAGAGCTACTTATTTGCACACAAGGGAAGAGAGTACCGCCCTTTAAGTTTTTGCTGTAGACGGTAGCTTTGAATGCCTTGTGTAATCGAATATGGAATGCAATTGAATGTCCTGCCATCCATCTGTGAGTTCTTATTCCCATTAGCGAGTGTCTCCTATTTTGTGTCATGTACTTTAGTAATCGTTATAGAGGATAGGAGGAAAGTTTTTATAAATAAAATGGAAATATAAGGAATAGTAAAACTTCCAATCACGGAAGGCCTTTGATGTGCTTAAGTTTGTGGCAAATGGGTTTTGTAGTCACTTTCCGTGGGTCTTGGAGACATTCGTCACCCATCTTACGCCTTCGCGGGGAGTTTTCTTTTTTACCACAGCCGTACTTAAGACACATTGGAGACGAGATCGCGCACAGTAACTAACCGGGCCATTATGGCCCGTAATCGTGGGTATTATTCGATTTACCGTGGCCGGCTAGCGTGGGTGCCGATCGTCAACTGTGAACTGCCCCTGGCTGGCCACACCTTATGTTGGGGCTTATAATCGGTTCACATTCGCCGGCGAGCCGAACACCGTAATGAGCTGCCTTGGCTATAGTCGGCCTTCTCGGTGGCTTATGATCGGCTCATTACAGTTGGCTTTGAGGGCCGTCGCGAGCAATGAGTTAACCCGCAGAAGAGGTATGCTGGAGAAAAAGTGTCTTATTGACGAGGGCATAGATTCGTATAGTACCTGTTAGGTCTTGTCCAGGTGAGGTTGTGCCGTGAAGTGTCCAGAATGGAAATGCCGTTATACAGGATTTTGTTCAACAGAAAAGGATAAAGCTTAACAAGCAGCCAAGATATAAAGCAACAAGTTTAAAAAGAGACAAGATTTTTTAAGTGGTTCGGCACGAAAATGCCTACATCCACTGATTCTCTTCGTTAATTCAGTTCATATGGGCTGTACTAGTTAAGAAAAGTATCGACGAAGGTGTTGGATGTTCCATGCCCTCTGGAACACCTCTCCGTCCACTGTTGACAAAATATAAGCTCCGTTGTGGAGATCCTTATGAATTACATAGGGTCCGTCCCAGATTGGATCTAGCGCTCCGGGGCGCGGGAAGATCCATTTGAGAACAAGATCCCCTTCTCGTAAGCTGCAGTGCTTGACATTGTTGTTGTATCGTGCTGCCACTTTTTGCTTGTGAGCTGCCGCTTTAAGTGCTGCATCATTTCTTCTTTCTTCAATTAGGTCCAAAGACACGTGTAGGAGTTCTTCGTTCTCTTCTGGGTTGTAGTGGATTCTACGGTGGGAGGGCACTACAGTTTCAACTGGGAGCATGGCCTCCGATCCGTATGCCAAAGAGAAAGGAGTATGCCCTGTTGATGTTCTGAAAGACGTGCGGTAAGCCCAAAGTGCCATAAGAAGTTCATCCACCCAAGCGCCTTTTGACTTTTCAAGCTTCTTCTTGATTAGGGTTTTGAGAATTTTGTTGACAGCTTCGACTTGTCCATTTGCCTGGGGATAAGCCACAGATGAGAAGCTTTTGTGAATTCCGTGCTCTCGGCACCAGTCGGTGAACTCCTCGCTGTCAAACTGAAGTCCGTTGTCCGATATGATTTTGAGCGTAACTCCGTACCTGCATAGAACATTTTTGATCAAGAAGTTAATAACTTTTGCCGAAGATATTTTATTTAAAGGTTCCGCTTCCACCCATTTGGTGAAATAGTCAACTGCCACTATAGCATATTTGGCTCCGCCTCGGCCCATCGGTAGTTCGCCAATCAAGTCAATTCCCCATACTGCAAAGGGCCAAGGGCTGGTCATTTGAGTAATTTCGTTTGTTGGTAGTCGAGGAATCTTAGCAAATTTCTGACATCTGTCACATCTCTTGACGAAGTCTAGGGCGTCTTTGTTTAAAGTAGGCCAGTAATACCCATATCGGAGTATTTTCTTTGCTAGATTCTTCCCTCCAGTGTGATCTCCGCAACTTCCTTGATGGGTGTTGGACATGACCTCTTTGGCTTCCCTTCCAGCGACACACCTTAATAAGGGGCTAGAGAAGCCGCGCCGATAGAGGATGCCTTCTTGTATTGTGTAGCGGGAAGCTTTCCTCAAGATTTTCTTAACTTCGCTATGCCCGTCGGACAGCGTGCCATTTTGCAAGTACTTCCGGATGGGAGTCATCCAAGTTTCCTTTTCGATTGGAGCTATCAGATTCACTTGCTCGAAACTCGGGGCTAGTTGCTTTGAGATAGTTATTGTTCCGGAAGTGGCGCGGTCCTTCATGCTAGCTTGCTTTGCCAGTTCGTCGGCCTCCTGATTCTCTCCTCGAGGAATGTGTTTGATTAAATAGTGATCCAATTGATTGAGCAGCAGCTTGGTCTTCTTTAGATATGTTGTGAGTCGTTCTCCTCGAGTCTGGAATTCTTCCAGTATTTGATTTACAATAAGTTGAGAATCACTATGGAGACATAAAGAACTGACTCCAATTTCTAAGGCAAGTTCTAGTCCTGCTATTACTGCTTCATATTCCACATCGTTGTTGGTGGCAGCGAATTCCAACCTTAGGGCATAGTGCAGCTTCCTTCCCCTGGGGGTGATTATCACAATACCTGCCCCCAAGCGCTGTTCATTTGATGCTCTATCTACAAAGAGATTCCACGTGATATCTTTTGTTATTTCAGATTGATCCTTACCTTCGTTGGTAGTGAATTCGACAATAAAATCGGCCATGGCTTGTCCCTTGATGGCGGTGCGAGGATGGTAGGTGATATCATATTGACTCGGTTCAATGCACCACTTAAGTAGTCGCCCAGAAGTGTCGGGGCGATGGAGTACCTACCTTAGCGGTTGATCGGTTAAAACTCTGATGGAATGAGATTGGAAATAGTGTCGCAGCTTCCGTGACGTGATTAGCAAACAGTATGCTAGCTTTTCAAGTTTAGGGTATCTAGCGTCTGCCCCTGTAAATCTCTTGCTTACAAAATATATGGGCCGCTGCGCGCGGTTGTCCTCTCTCACCAAAGCGGCGCTTAAAGCATGGGACGATACAGCAAGGTATAGGTATAGTTCTTCGCCTTCATTTGGAGTCGAGAGTACTGGTGGTCTCTGACGGTGTTCGATTAGGTTAAGGAAGGCTGTTGAGCATTCGTCAGTCCATTCGAACTTTCCTTTGTCTTTCTTTAGAGCTTCGAAGAAAGGGATGCATTTGTCGGTTGCTTTAGAGATGAACCTGCTTAGGGCGGCCACTTTCCCGTTTAGGCTTTGCATCTCTCTTCGAGTGGATGGTATCTTGATATCTTGCAGAGCCCGGACTTGTTCGGGGTTTGCTTCAATCCTTCTGGCATGGACGATGAATCCCAAGAACTTTCCTGATGATACTCCGAAGGAGCACTTTAGAGGATTCAGCTTCATTCCATATTGGCGAAGTACTTGAAACATCTCGTCCAGGTGGTTTATATAATCGTTGGCTTTCTTCGATTTTACCAGCATGTCATCCACATGAACTTCCATGGTTCGTCCTATTAGTTCTGCAAACATCTTGTTGACAAGGCGCTGATAAGTAGCTCCGGCGTTTTTAAGTCCAAAAGGCATTACTCTACAACAGTACAATCCCCGGTCAGTGATGAAACTAGTGTGGTCTCGATCGGGGGCGTGCATAGGGATCTGGTTATATCCTGAGTATGCGTCCATAAAGGATAAGAGTTCGTGTCCGGCCGTGCTGTCCATGAGTTGATCGATTCGGGGGAGTAGGAAGCAGTCCTTCGGGCAAGCGTCATTTAAGTTGGAGAAATCGATGCATGTTCGCCACTTCTCATTAGCTTTCTTTACCAGTACCGGGTTGGCAATCCATTCTGGGTAGATGGCTTCTCGTATGAAGTTATTGGCAAGTAGGTTCTTTACTTCTTCCTCGAGGGCTGCTGATCGTTCTGCCCCCATGCTTCTCTTTTTCTGCTTTACTGGCACCTTGGTGGGATCGATGTTCAGTTCGTGGCATGCTACGTCTGGGGAGATTCCAGTCATGTCAGCGTGCGTCCATGCAAATACATCCATGTTAAGGCGAAGAAAATCGACGAGTTGATCCTTCAATTCCGCTCTTAACTGAGACCCGACTCTTAGCAGTCTACTTGAGTTGTGTTTGTCTACTGATACAAATTCCATAGCCTCTGCAGGCTCGGTGGTGGCCTCCTCCTCCTTGTCCCCGGGGTCTAATTCGTTGAAAGGATCGCCGGTATATCGAAGAGGAGAGGCTTTCTTTAATTGCTATGCTTCCAAGTTTTTCTTGCAGAGAGAAGTCTCTACATCCTTCCCTTTATCCTTCCTGCGGTTATTGCGGAGTTCAGTTACATAGCAATCTCGAGCTGCATCTTGATCTCCCTCTATTTCTCCTACTCTGTTATCTGTTGGGAATTTCATCTTCAGGCACCACGGTGCTAGGACAATTTGGAAGTCAGACAAGGCTGGTCTTCCCAAAAAGGCGTTGTAGGCCGAGTGGTTCTCTATTAGCACAAACGCTTGTTTTCGCACAACGGAGCGGGGATGACTTCCTATTTCGACAAAAAGGTCCAGTTGCCCGAGGGGCATCTTCGCATCTTCGGTGAAACCATGTAGCGGTTTGCTGCAGGGAGATACATCCTTCATTGACAGCTTCATTTTATCGAAAGCATGTTTGAATAGGATATTTACTGAGCTTCCAGTGTCTACTAGAATTCGGAAAACCTTGGCTGGACCGAACCAGGCAGAGATGACCATAGGATCCATGTAGGGGTACTGCCTTCCCTCTAGATCACGCCTAATGATTGTGATGTCATCATTCTCTTTCCGTTTCGGGTGGCGTTCTTCTGTAACCGAATTAACGTAGCCTTCATTGTTTCTAAGTGACTTACCGTACCTCTCCATTCGCCCAGCTTCCGTCAGCGATGTGTGGTCCTCCTGATATGGTAAGGACCACTATCTTCTCTTGACTGGAGCCGCTGGTGTTGCGATTTCCTCCGCCTACTTCTGGGAGGGGTAGCCCTGGGTTCTCATTGGCAGGAGTTGAAGTCCTATTCTTACCTTTCACATAGCGCTCTAGTCTCTTCCTTCTGATGTGTTCTTCAATCAAGTCCCGGAGATGATGGCATTCATTGGTGTCATGCCCATGAGATTCGTGGAAGCGGCAGAACTTTCCAGACTTAATTGCATTATCTGATTCTTTCTTGTGCAGGGGGCGCTTGTATCTAACTTCGTCTTGGGTGGCCAAGAAGATGTTTTCGATTGTTTCAATTAAAGGAGTGTAAGAGTCAAATCTCGGTCCTGGCCTATATAAGAGCTTTTCCGCCTTCTTGCCTCCAGCACTATCTCTGGAGTTATTTCTTCGAACGTCCTTTGCTACTGCGGGGGTGTTGCCATGAGCTGCCTTGGTTTGTTGCCCTGTCTGCCTTTCAATGGCAGCATCTTCAAGTCTCATATATTTCCCGGCTTCATGGAAGAAATCGGGTAAGGTAGCTGGCTTTTCTTTCGTTAGTCTCCTAGCAAATTTAGTATCCGGATGCACACCACTACAGAGGGCCATTAGGATAAGTTTCTCATCGGCATCTTGGACTGCGGCCACTACGGCGTTGAATCGGGTTAGATATTGTTGCACTGTCTCTCCGGGCTTCTGTTTGATATTAGATAGGGAATAAGCGTCCTTGGGTTGTTCCACATGAATGCGGAACTGGCTGATGAACTTTTCTTTCAACATTTCCCATGAGCTGATGGATCCTTGGGGTAGATGGCAGAACCGGGAGGTAGCTAGATCTGCCAAGAATAGTGGGAAGCATTTACACAACACTCCCTCTGTTGCTCCGCTCATGAGCATATATATGATGTGTGTATCTATGCAAGTGTACAACGGGGTCAGAGGTTCCCTTGTAAGGTTCCATTGTTGGCATTTTCCATTCCCGGGGGTTGATGGCAGTTTCGATATTGCGGGTGAAGGGGCTAGTTACCCCATCGCCTATCCCCCGATCCCTTTGGTCCCGTTGGACGCACTCTCTGAATAATCGTGCCATCCTTTCATCAAAACTTGGAGCGGATAGAAATGAGTTTGGTTCTTCCCTGCGGGATTGATCCCGTCTAGATGACCTGTAGGGATGGTATCGTCTATCATTCCTAACATTCTCCAATGGCTGCCTCTGGTCTTCCGGGGGCACGCTGGGGTCATCCACAGTTGGCCCTTGCCTTGATCTTCCCATGCTGGGTTCTGTTCTCAACACTTCCTCGGGTCCAACTTCGGGCTAGGCTCCAGCTCGGTCCCATCTATTGGTGTTTCCATGGTTAGGTAGCATGGCAGGCTCAGCTACATCCGACCCCTGCCTGATACCTCCCCTGTAGGGTTCGGTTCCAAGTGTTTCCTCCGGTCGGAATTCGGGCTAAGTCCGGGCTCGGCTCCTACCATTGCTATTTCTGTTGTTAGCCTCTTCGAAGAAGAAAGACCTTTGTCATCTCCCAGATCCTCCAGACAGGGACTCACCCCATGATTCAATGTTGCGGTTGGTTTCTTCAACATCCTTTAAGCGTGACATGAGTTGATCCACCAAGGCTTCTTGTTGAGATGCGAAGCGGTCAGTTACTTCAGCCACAATCCTGTCCAGATTCGCCCTTGTAATTGGTTGTTCCGTAGCAGGGGCTGTCGGATTTTCCTGATTTCCATTTGCTGTTGGAACCGGACGATTGTCTTGATCTCTGATCACTGGATCTGGGATATTGCCAGTTGCGATGTTCTTTCCTTTCTTAGCATCCTTCTTCCGTCCGGGAGGCATGTTTTCCAAGTAATGAACGATGATAGGAAAAGGGATAAGTGGGAGAAGCTGAAGCTTCGAGCTCCTGTTTCTCAGTGAAAGCACCAAAAATGTTTGCACAAAAAATGGGCAAACACCTCCAAGTCGTATGATTTAGTTGATTACATATGGTTCTTAGCGATTTGGGTGATTTATGCGAATATATAAAATAGATGGACTAAACTGCAAAAGATACACAGATTTATAGTGGTTCGGCCATAATGTGCCTACGTCCACTTTATATGTTATTCTCCTTTTCTATTCAGATTACAAGTACAAAGATTTGATTACAAGTAACTGAAAGTTGTTTGAAAGTTCTATCCGTGTCTGAGCTTTCAAACTTGTCCGCCATTGTTGTACCCCTGCCCCTCTATTTATAGAGTGAGGCTGGGGGCAGGGATCCTGGACGTATATAGCTGCTGGTGGGCCTGGGCTGATGTAATCTGGCCTGGCAACGTTGGTTCGGCAGGGCCTTGGTTCGATGATGCATGGAAGATGGTTGGTTCGGCAGTAGGAGGGAAGATGGTCAGTTCGGTGGTAGGAGGGAAGATAGTTTGGTCCGGTAGAGGTTGGTCCGATAGTAGGGAAGATGGCTGGTTCGGCAGTAGGAGGGAAGATGGTCGGTTCGGTGGTAGGAGGGAAGATGGTTGGTTCGACATTAGGAGGGAAGATGGTTGGTTCGGTGGTATAGGACCGGTCGAAACACCCCCAACAAATCATAATAAGTAATTATCCCCAATTACTTAATTAATCAATTATTAATTCGTAATTAATTTCTTAAGTAGTTAATCCTTATTCATGAATTAACTTTAAGATAAACTCATTCTTATAAATGATTTCATTTAGCACTCACAAATACGTTAGAAAACATTTCTTTCAAATTTACTGCTTAAATCTCTTTATTAATTTCAAACTATAAAATAAATACCAATTTATCTGAATAAAGTTTAAAACCAACTTTTAAACTTTTGAATTCACATGTTTACGTAATACTTTTATTACAAAAAAAATTAAAAGAGTTACAATCAAATTCTCTTTCAGTTTCACATATTTAAAAGTATATTTTAACATTAAAACTTATTTAAACATTTAAATTTATAAAACTTATTTTATTTAAAATATGGAATCCAGATTTGGATTTAAGTCCAGGTTTAAAATCTTGATTTAAACTTTGTTTTAAATCTTCCTTTACCAATTTCAAAATCAATTTAAATTCAAATTCCTTTAAGTTCACTAAATTGCTTAAACACCTTTATTAAAACAATTTGAATTTTAAAAATTTTATTTCAAACACGAGAGTTCACCCTGCACACAAACTAAACAAAATCCAGATCTCCAGCAAACAAGTGCTCCGTGCACATGCAAGGCACCGCATGTCATCTCCAGTCAACGCTGCATCGACGAGCAAGTCGACGATCCACCACAAGCCATTCCCCGATCATCTGAACTCCTCCATCTTCTCGAATTTGAAATCGACACAAAAGTCAAAACCTGGAAACACTGGAATATCCTCCAACCAAAACCTAGAACTTTGCCGCACTTCAAACTCCGACCACCAGATCATCAGAGACTTCGGCCATAGCTTCGACTACCTCTTCTCTACCAATCCCAAAAAACCTCGTTGATCTCGATGCACTATGGAGTTCAAACCAACCCAAAAAAACCAACCAGACAAAAACTAGGTTTAGGAAACCAAAATGGAAACCACTACCACCACCATGCTCAGACCATCCACCAGTCAATTTTTACAGACACTACGGTCAATCTACTACCTCCAGCCACAAACCCGGCCACTCAAATCACTGAGATCACTAGAAAGTTCCAAAAGACCAATTTCTGGTTAATCCAGAAATACACACATATCCCGCTTCTAAAAATCATGATTTAAGTTTTAAAAATCATGGTTTGGTTTTAGTATTCAATTTATATTCCTGAATTTATGAATTATTATGTTTGAGTTTCTTTTACTTTTATTTAACATGCTCTGATGTTTTAAATTTACAGAGACAACACCAAATTGTTTTTACTTAAACAAGTTTTTTTAACTAAAAACTATGGTATAACTAACATATTTGTTTCAGGACATAAGCCTTAATAAAACTGGGATCAAGAGCAAGTAGATTTTGGTTATAAATTTAGCCTAGAATTTGAATCAGAGAAACAGAATCCAAATATATCATGCATACCAGTGTATTCATATGTATATACACAAAGCTACTTTAAAAATACATTCACAAACATACTTTTCAAAGATGATCAAGCAACATAAATATATACTTAAGCTATTTAAATTTTATGTTACTCACCTTTCTTTCCAGAAGAATGAACATAGTTTCTTTTATTTGAACAGCCTTGTCCAATTTCAAACTGAATCCTTCATTTTTTGATTCTCTGGTTGTAATAAAGTTGAATTATTGTTTATTTAAATTGAAGCTTTGTTCAAGTTAAAGATGATGTTTACTCAGTGGTGCTTAGTTTAAAATGGACGAACTGAATAAAGAAGTTTGATATTTATGAAATGAGTTTTTTTATTATGTGATAAAACGTCGTTTGTACACTTAAGAGTAGAGATTTTTATTTTCTTGTACAAGTGATATTATATTTTGTAGAGCCAGACATAAATCTTTATTTCAAAGTGTTGGCTGAAAAGATATGTTAAGCTTGCACTAATTACCTTAGCTTGGTTTATAAGCTTACTAATTTTTTTATTTATTTTGTACAGTCTGATTCTTTTTTTGTTAATTTACTTGAATGTATTTGACTAAAGATTTTTCCACTTTGGTGGCTGATGTAATGTTGTATTTCAGCTGCTAAAGATATTGGTATTAATTGTTATTATCTTGTTACCTAGGCCTACATACCCATTCTCATTTGCTTGTATGTACGTAGATATTTTTTACTTGTTCATATTTGAATATACATCTTCTTTTGCAAGCTCTTTCATATATATAGCTTTGTCTTATTTCATTTTACACTTACTTCTATTCCAATAGCGTACATATCCAATTTTAAGAGTTATCCTAAGTATAAAATTATAGTTTACATAACTAAAATTTTAAGATATTTATTTTATTTCTTTTTGAAGTTTAGCTATCCAACATTTAGTATACTTATTGATTATTTATTTTCTTGCTTATATTAATTTCATAGTCTCTCTTATTTTATAAATTCAAATTATTTTTTTAAACCATTTACTTAAAATTTAAATTCAAATGATTTCACACATATTTTATATAAATTTGGAGAAACTCAAATCAATTTACCAATTAATTTCACAATTTTAAATCAAAAGTTAAATTAATTATCAATTTAAACTTAGTAAAAATCCAGGATCATTACAGATTCCCCTCCTTAAAGAAATTTCGTCCCCGAAATTTGCAGGCATGTAAACAACAAAGATAGATACACAAAGATAGAGAAACAGTTTTCCAGGTCAAACTGGACATTAATTCTGCATTTGGCTCACCAAATCAAAATATCACCAATAGATATGAAAACAAGCTCATTTAATATTGCACAAGATATTCGGGCATCTAGATCTACAAATATGCAAGGGCACTGGTTAGTTCAAAGGGATAACTAACCATTCATAGAACATATCCGGACCAAAAAATAGACAGATATATGGATACAATTTCAAAACTTTTAGTTTAGAAACTAAAGTATACGTATCAACCATAACAACCAAAGCAACCAAGTCATCCAAACAAACAATTCTGACCTATTTGGAGTTTATGTCCCATGCAAATGTATCAAATCTTCTTTCTGGGTCTACCAGGAATCATCGAAGAATTGAAAAGAGATGCTGAAAAAAAGGGATTGATTGAGAAATGATTGTTTCCTTGTTGTTACAGGGTATTGACCATTTATAGTCGTATTCCCCTTTCTCATATCTCGTCCTTTTCTTGCACTCATACTTACTATCAGTGGATAGTAAGAGAATTTACTGAGGCATTCGAACGGATATCTTAGGGATTACTCATTCTATGGTATACTTCACCCTATCTCTAATGAGTTTCTTAATGTGTTATTCTCTTGGGCTAAAGTTTTAACCCTCAGCTCTGATACCAAATGAAACGATCCTAACTCGGCCTTCGAAAATCGGCATCAAATACGACACTCATATTCAAATGCCGCAGATCTAAACGTCGAATATGGTTCGTCGGAGCTTATAACACCATTAAGTACAACATAGCGGAAGAAAGAGAATGTCAATATATAACATTGATACAATGACATATACAATATCTGATATAATATGATACAACAAAATGATACAATGAATATCAATCCTATCAGAGATAAGATACAGCGAAAAGCATATCCTCAATAGTTAGCATCTCCAAATCCAATGCTCTAATCCAAAGCTAGCTCGACCCATCATCACGCTTCACAACGATAAGCAAGTGCAGTCGTGATCCAAAGACTGGACTAACTCCAGATAACCTACTAAACCTGACTATCTGAAAAATCAAACTCTAGACTGCCCGTGTGGAAAAATTATGGGCACCCAGAGTTTAGGAAAGGAGCAATAAACTCCGAGTCAGTCATGGGACTGGTATTAGTAACAAAAACAGTTGGTCTTTTAAAACTAACAATAAAAGAATTTAAAATAAATCCATAATGCTTTTTAGAAAATGAAACTACCATAAGGCCTCCGGCCACACACACAATGCAAACGTAGACTTGGAGGAGATTTCTCCTTATGATAGTCAAACATGCTTGATACGAGAAAATTTCTTTTCAATATTATTATTATAAATGTACAGTGTGGAAAACATTTCGAAAGTATAATATTAATCTTAGTCAACATACGACCAGTATAGTATGCCTACTATAGCTACCATTTAAGCAGTGGGGCGCCACCATAAGTAAATGGCAGGTTCTACAGCTAAAACTGTACAAGGCACGTATTGTTTTTATTGGATTTCCAACAAATGGTCGGGCTAAGGAACTTGCCACTGTACATGGGTACGCCTCCGGCGGGACGTCCCGAGAACCTAACCGTATCTCTGCCAACACAAGGCCGGGTTACCTCTGTAACTAGGTAACTACTACTCGAGCATGCCACCCCCCGATCCTTTAGGACCTTTATTCGAGGCGCCTCTAAACCACAAAGCAACAACCACATAGAAAATGAGATTCAAGCCCACCATATAGGTAAATATCTGGGCTCCATACCATGATACCACCTTTTACCAGAAGGGAATGACACACCCTAAAGGGCGCGACCCTCATAACCTTGCCGCATCTTTCTTGTTTAGACCATTTTCGAGGTGTGAGGTCCTGATGCAGTCTCGTCCACAATGCTACGCTTCATACAGAAGCCATGCTCTGATCACAAACGATCAACAAATGATCATTAACACACAGCTGCACTTAGCATGCCACACTACCAAATAGGGAGTACATCGCTGATAACCTTCAACTACAAAACCTCTTAGCTCGTACATCTCAGTGAAGGGTGTTAAGCTAAGAGAATAAATTCTCTGCCACCAATAGATATGTATTTGAAAGAATCTTCTTTATATCTCAAAGTGTAGTGTCAGACATACAACCATACAAGTCTGTTCCAGGTTCGAACAGAACCGAAGGCACTTTCGAAGAAGCCCTTGCAATCCGGGTATCCACAATCCCGATCGGACTTCCCATCACTTAGGGAATCTCTATACCGAGGATCAGCCGGTGCAGAGACAATCGATAGGTTATCCTATCATTCTTACAAATACCCAGTCTTCACCACCGATCTTCAAATGCTATCCATGACATCGTATCATTATTCGGAATGGGTTATATGACACAAAGGTCCTCTCCTGGCTAAACAGAATAATGAGCGTAATATTTAAAAACATATGGATATGGGAATCTTTGGATATCGAGATTTACGATCTTAGTTCTTAATTCCATTCTGGAATTGAATCTTACCATTTATTTCAAAAAAATTTAAAATAAATGGTGCGAATCAATCATTACCAATGATTAAATTAATAATTGAGGTTTATGCTTCATCCCTATTACTGCCGATTTGATTTGGGCTAGACTAAGATTTGAAGAAAAAAGTTACAGTCTTTTCAAAAACCTATGCTATAGTTTATAAAAATCAAGTATTGACACGTCCACGCCTCCACTTCTTGCGGAGTAATAATTCATCGAATTATATCGGCAGAATAAGAAATAAAAAATCTTTGGTTGATCAGGCGACACCCGGATTTGAACTGGGGATAAAGGATTTGCAGTCCGCCGCCTTACCACTTTCAGTTAAGTCACAACTTCGAAGAAAGCCAAAACCTTTCTTCAAATGGTTTAAACAAATAAGCCAAAACCTTTCTTCAAATGGTTTAAACAAATTACCATCTCAAATCTTTTAAACAAAAAGATTCAATTCATAAAAGTTCACAAATCTTTCATAAAGGTTAATTCATAGTTTTCAAAACTATTTACAAGTCCATATCTTTTATATAAAAGATACACCCTCAAGATTCTCTTCAATCTGGAACAAAGTTCACAATTCTTTCACAAAGATTCAATTATAACTTTCAAAACCATTTTCTTTTCAAATTGGATTAACTCAACCAATCTTTAAATCAAAATTTAATTCATATCTTTCAAAACCATTTCCAAAGATTCATTCATAATTTGGAAAACCATATTTCAATTTTGAAAATGAACATTTCATTAAATTCAAATTATCTATGACCTAATCGATTTCCATGTGAAATCCATATTTCTGTGTGTATGGTGTAGTCCAGGGGTTTAACACAATAGTGCAACATCATTCAATCATCACAGATCAAAACAAAGAAATATAGTTGATAAGCGGTATAAACTATAACACTTATCGTTCATTCACAGATTCACAAATAATATACAAATGTATCACAAATAAATTAATAAATTATACACAGCTCAATCGACTGAACAAAATATCACATATCAGATAGGACAATCAATTCAAGGCATCTCATACAATACAATCATTCAAAAGTAAGGTCAAGCATTCAATAATCATTTATAAGTAGGATTAATTAATTGTTTAATCCTAATTAATTCAATTTGTTTCCAGTTAAATTAAGTACTTATGAATTAATTATCTAATCCTGATTAATTAATTACAAATCATTTGATATAAATTAATTAATCAATCACCTTAATTAATTAAATTATTCTTAATTAATCATATTAATTAATTTATCCTTTAAACCAATTACATAATTAATTAACCCCATAATTAATTATTTTAAGAAATTAAACCTTTAATTACTTGCCATTAAGCAATCGTCCCATAACAATTAATCATTAATTACCAATTAATCTTTATCATTAAATTAATTTACTTTAACTAATCTTAATTAATCTCATTCATTAATTAATCCTTAATTAATCTCCATTTGATTAATTATCCCTAATTAATCATAACAAGTAATTATCCCTAATTACTTAATTAATCAATTATTATTTCATAATTAATTTCTTAAATAGTTAATCCATAATCATGAATTAACTTTATGATAAACTCATTCTCATAAATGATTTCATTTAGCACTCACAAATACGTTAGAAAACAATTCATTCAAATTTACTGCTTAAATCTCTTTTTTAATTTCAAACTATAAAATAAATACCAATTTATCTGAATAAATTTTAAAATCAACTTTTAAACTTTTGAATTCACATGTTTAAGTAATACTTTATTACCAAAGAAATTTAAAAGAGTTACAATCAAATTCTCTTTCAATTTCACATATTTAAAAGTATATTTTAACATTAAAACTTATTTAAACATTTAAATTTATAAAACTTATTTTATTTAAAATTGGAATTCAGATTTGGATTTAAGTTCAGGTTTAAAATCTTGATTTAAACTTTGTTTTAAATCTTCCTTCACCAATTTCAAAATCTAGTTAAATTCAAATTCCTTTAAGTTCAATAAATTGCTTAAACACCTTTATTAAAACAATTTGAATTTTAAAAACTTTATTTGATTCCAATTAAGTTTCGAAACTAAGCTTGAATTCATTATTTAAACTTTGATTTAACACTTAGTTTAAACCTTGTTTTATAATTTGGCATTTAATTTTAAATTTATCAAAACAGAACAGGTAAGAAAACCTGTACAAAACAACTACTACCCGAGCTTCTCCTATTCCTGCTTCGAGTCCAACACTGGAGACCTTCGAGTAAAATGCTTCTCGAGACAAACACACGAGTTCACCCTGCACACAAACTAAACAAAATCCTGATTTCCAGCAAACAAGTGCTCCGTGCACGTGCACGACATCGCCTGTCATCTCCGGTCAACGCTGCATCGACGAGCAATTCGACGATCGACCATAAGCCATTCCTCGATCATTTGTACTCCTCCATCTTCTCGAATTTGAAATTGAGACAAAAGTCGAAACCTGGAAACACTGGAGCATCCTCCAACCAAAACCTGGAATTTCGTCGCACTTCATATTCCACCACCAGATCATCAGAGACTCCGGCCGTAGCTTCGACTACCTCTTCTCTACCAATCCCAAAAAACCACGTTGAACTTGATGCACTATGGAGTTCAAACTAACCCAAAAAAACCAACCAGACAAAAACTAGGTTTAGGAAACCAAAATGGAAACCACTGCCGCCACCATGCTCAGACCATCCACCAGTCAATTTTGCCAGACACTATGGTCACTCAACTATCTCCAGCCACAAACCCGGCCACTCAAATCACTGGGATCACTAGAGAGTTCCAAAAGACCAATTTCTGGTTAATCCAGAAATACACACATACCCTACTTCTAAAAATCATGATTTAAGTTTTAAAAATCATGGTTTGGTTTCAGTATTCAATTTATATTCCTGAATTTATAAATTATTATGTTTGAGTTTTTCTACCTTTATTTAACATGTTCTGATGTTTTAAATTTACAGAGACAACACCAAATTGTTTTTACTTAAACAAGTTTTTTGAACTAAAAACTATGGTATAACTAACATATTTTATTTTAGGACATAAGCCTTAACAAAACTGGGATCAAGAGCAGGTAGATTTTGGTTATAAATTTAGCGTGGAATTTGAATCAGAGAAACAAAATCCAAATACATCATGCATACCAGTGTATTCACATGTATATACACAAAGCTATCTTAAAAATACATTCGCAAACATACTTTTCAGAGATGAACAATCAACATAAATATATACTTAAGCTATTTGAATTTTATGTTACTCACCTTGCTTTCCAGAAGAATGAACAGAGTTTCTTTTATTTGAACAGGCCTGTGCAATTTCAAACTGAAGCCTTCATTTTTTTGATTCTCTGGTTGTAATAAAGTTGAATTGTTGTTTGTTTAAATTGAAGTTTTATTCAAGTTAAAGATGATTTTTACTCAGTGGTGCTTAGTTTAAAATGGACAAGCTGAATGAAGAAGTTTGATATTTATGAAATGAGTTTTTTTATTGTGCGATAAAATGTTGTTTGTATGCTTAAGAGCAGAGATTTTCTTTTTATTGTACAAGTGATATTATATTTTGTACAGCCAGACAGAAATCTTTATTTCAAAGTGTTGGCTGGAAAGATATGTTGAGGCTTGCATTAATTACCTTGGCTTGGTTTATAAGCTTACTAATTTTATTATTTATTTTGTACAGTCTGATTTTTTTTGTTAATTTACTTGAATGTATTTGACTAAAGATTTTCCACTTTGGTGGCTGATGTAATGTTGTATTTCGGCTGCTAAAGATATTAGCATTAATTGTTATTGTCTTGTTACCCAAGCCTACATACTCAGTCTCATTTGCTTGTATGTACTTAGATATTTTTTACTTGTTCATATTTGAATATACATATTCTTTTGCAAGCTCTTTCATATATATAGCTTTGTCTTATTTCATTTTACACTTACTTGTATTCCAATAGCATACATATCCAATTTTAAGAGTTATCCTAAGTATTTATTTATAGTTTACATAACTAAAATTTTAAGATATTTATTTTATTTCTTTTTGAAGTTTAACTATCCAACATTTAGTTTACTTATTGATTATTTATTTTCCTGCATATATTAATTTCATAGTTTCTCTTATTTTATAAATTCAAATTATTTTTTTAACCATTTACTTAAAATTTAAATTCAAATGATTTCACGCATATTTTATTTAAATTTGGAATCAATTTACCAATTAATTTCACAATTTCAAATAAAAAATTAAATTAATTATCAATTTAAACTTAGTAAAAATCCGAGATCGTTACAATTTTGGAGTATGGATTGGATAAGTTTGGGTATGAACTTAAGTTTTAAAACTGAATATAAACTTAAGTAGAGGTATAGAGTGTTTATAATAAGCCTTAGAAATAATTTTATGAAATGGTTTATAAATTAACATTGAATAAAATGCCGTTCACTATGAGATGTAGTGAATAACAATTTGTGAGTTAAATGAAAGTGAATGTAGAAGATGGAATATAAGTTGGAAGTGAAACTAATCTGAATTCAAGTGCAAGAACCTGAGCTAAGCTATTCGGGAATCAAATTACATGGTAAGATCCGAGATTAATAAAGTTGATTTGAATATAATGAATGTGAGTATGTATGGAATGCAAATTAGTTGATTGTGAATAAACCTGAAATTTAATATACATTGGTTGGAAATGGATAATTGAATGATTGAATCTTGTAATTGATTATGCATTCAAAATATACATGTTATAATATGTTTGTTTTATGAAAAACATGCGTTTAAGATCATTAAAGGAATGGAATGTTATGAAAATTTCATGGTTTTGAAACTTATGTGCTTATTTTGGGTAAGTACAGGCACATGAAGCTGTCTGGATAGATTTTGGTTGCGTAATTGCATAAAAATTCAATGAATTCGCTTAATAACGTTAATATAAGGTACACTTACGCATTAAAAGAAAAAAGAAAATAAATATTAATACATATCGTGTTTCCGACTATGTGGGTCGATGCATATTACATTTATCATATTTTTGATATTGTAAAAAAGGTTCTCCGTACAAGGGAGACTGTCAAAAAATTTCGAAAATTTAATGTATTATAAATCTTTTGGAAAAATCTTTGTTAAATAAATTTGATTTGAAATTGTAACTTCAAATAATGGAATTTGATGGATAAATAGGAATTATGGATTTTGGTGAGTCTAAAAGACTTAGGAAATGGTAATAACAAAATTTTAATCAAATGGTTTTGAAAAGAAATGGGTTTGGAGCATTTTTCCTACGTTAGCAATTTCAGAGATGAAATTCTTTTAAAGGCGGAGGAATGTGACGAACATGAATTTTGGGTCGTTTAACTTTGAATGTTTAACTTATTTCAAATGTTGAATTGGAAATAGTAATTGATTTTGAATATAGAAATTTTGGTTGAATTAGTGAAATGGTTTAAATTTTCAGATATAGCAATTAAATGAATTTGGTGAAAGGTTAATTTAATATTTAAAATTTAGTAATCGTGTGAATCTGGAGTAGAATATGAATGGAAATGATTTCTAAAGTTAATTTAAAACTCTGTTGGCACTAGAGTGATGGTAGTGGGCTTCTGAACGAAATTAAAAGTTGATTATCAAAATTTGGAATTTTATATATTAATTTAATAATGGAATTTAATATTGGGAATAGAGTTAAAAATTGAATTTTGAATTTATATGAATCGAAATGGTTTCTAATATGAATATAAATTCCATTTGAATTATAATTGATTGGTAAGTTTTAAAAATTTGAAATTTCATGTGATTTCGTCTATTTTGAAAATCGCTCTATTTAATCGATATGTTAAAATAGCCTTCCGGGGTGCAGTCTTAGAATTCGATGAAACCAATCCCATTGAATCTGTAATAGTATATTATTGGATTTGAAATTCCGCGGCAATCGGATTTATTTTATCATTTTCTCTTGGTAGCTGACAACGCGCAGAAATTAATTTTAGGAACTTAATTTAAAATCAGTCGTTTTAAAGCCGTAACTCCCATATACTTTCGAATTATGCCTCGAAACTTGTTCTATTGTGTTCAGAATAGGGGTAAAACATTATAGACGCTAGGCAGTATGCTCCGTTTGGGGTTCTATAAAATCAAGTGTGAATGGGGTTTTTAAATAGTGAATTATATATGCATATATATACCCTAAATTGTCTAACCCTAGCTGTACTTACAACTGCCACCTTCAATATTTTCAATGGCACAAACGTTCTTGATTTTTCCTTGATTTTTCTCCAAATCTATAAACATTCGAGAATTTTCCAACTAAGAAATCGTAGAGGGCGATGAGATCTTCAGGATGAACGGGGCGATGAATTATGATGGTCGCGTTTGGTTGGAATTTGCTCATGCGTGTCGTTCGTTTCGAGGTCGATTGGGAGGAATAGGAGGAGCCGAGTGAAATAGGACCTCGGCCGAGGGGCGTGAAGGTTGGCACAACAAATGACGACGATGGATGGGATTCTGGTCATCAGAAAAGTGATGGCGATCGAAAATTGAGTGGTGACGATGGGTTCGAAAGTCTTGATCAGCCTGGACGCACGATGAAGAAGAAGCAGCTTGCGACTTAGATTACATGATCGTGTGGTCCAGAATATTTTAGGGTAAACAAAAAAGTTTTTTAATATATATATATATATATATATATATATATATATAACTTCATGTGATGTTAATTAATTGCTAACTTCTACATACGAGGTCGGAATTGGACGAAACAAGCAGCGAAGGAGTCGTGGCGACGAGTACTACATTTTAGAACTAATTTGGAATCATTCAGAGATAGCTAAAAATTAAGGTTAAATCGAAAGTTGTTCGATTTGATTTAAAATTGAAAACTCAAGTTGAGTAAATCTCACTAATTTGGATGATTGACATTAATTTTAAATAGTTAAAATTTAATTATTGATTAGTTGGATGAATTGATAATTATTATTATCAGTTGATGTTATATATTATATATAGTAGTATATATATTAGTAGTTAGATATGTTTCCTGCTATTGGTGTGGATGAGACCTTATGCGGCCTAGATAATAGCGGATGATCCTATATTACCGCGATATCCTGCCTCGAAGTGGGATAAGTATTTTTATGTTGTATTAACATCTATGGATGCAGGGAAAACAGGTTGGAGGGATCCAACTGAATTCCTCAATATATATTGATTGTTTTCATATATAGCGATATGATGTGAATTGATAATCTGTTATACATTATTGTTGTGGTTTGAATTATTGGATGCTATAGTGGCACTGGCCTGAATTTTGTACCATAAATATTATTTTTGAATTTGAAGGAATTAAATGGGATTTTAGGTATAAAAATATTTACATTGGAACTTGCATTTATTTTAAAGGAAATCGAGTTGGACAGAATAATAATTTAATTTTATGGTTTGTACTTACTATTCGAGAAATAATTTTAAAAGAGCCTTTAAAATAATTTATACAAGGAATTTTTAACTATGGATTTTAAAAGGATATTTTTTAAAGAAAAAAATATGGATGATGAGTTTTAAATCGATATAAAAATGGATTTGAAAAATCGATGGGATTTATTACGTAATGAATTTATAAAATGAGATTTTCTAAATGGGATTAGTTTTATAAAAAAGTGAAACTCAAAGGAGTTATAAAATTTATAAACGATGTTTATAAATAAGGGAAAATGACATCAGTTGATAAATTGGAATATAAATTCACTAGGTGAATTTATATCGAGATATGAAAATAGACTTTTGGAAAAATAGTGAATTCTGTTTTTGAAAAGTGAGGATAGTAAGGAATCAGAATGATAGCAATGTGTAAGAATCGAGAGGTATTTATAAAGTGAACTAGTTATTGGAATTTAAAAGTATATATTTTTATCGAGAAGTTAAATTGATTTTAAAGAGAATTTTTATTTATTCAAACATTGTAATTTAATGCTGGTAATAAAATTCTTCGAAAGTGTATTTTTCAAATATTTAATATTAGTTGAATTAAATTTCTAATTTTTATAATAAGCTTCGTTAATCAATTTGTTATTTGAAAATAAAGCAGGGATGTAGTATCAACGTTTATTAAGGTATTTTAATTTTTTTTAAATAATTACTTAAACGTGTTTTCAAAAATAAATTACCACTCTTTTAAAATAATTATTATACATATATACAGTTTCGAAAATGATTTTAATTTATTTATAAACTCTCTCGAGATGTGAAAAAGGATATGATTTTTAGAAGTTGGAAATGGATAGACTAGATGATAAGTGCATATAATTGGCTTTTGAAAATGTAAAAGGAATCAATATAAATTCCGAAAATGTAGGAGATAGGACAAGAAAACTCCTAACTATTGATGTTAGAAATGATTTCGAAAAATGAACTTAAAATATTTTCCGGAAGCGCCGCATGGTTTTGATTAAGCCCAACTATGCCCAACTATGTGATGGGCGGTAACCCAGTAGCCCAGTCATTGTATGGAGCCCATTCTCCCATAAGTGCCTCACGGTTTTGATTGTGCTCAGCTATGCTGAAACGTGAGATGCAAGCTTTTCTGCTAATTTCTATTTACTTAGTTTAGTGACTATTATAATATTAGAAGATTTCGATAAAAGTGTTTCTGTTATCGTAAGGGAGAAACCCGTCATGTCTATGTGTGATGCGGTCTTACGAGATACCTTTGTTTTCAAAGGATTTTGATAACTTTAATAATTCAAATTGAGTTCATTTTATGATGCTGGTTTTCCAAACTGACTCGGTGTTACTTATTATAATGCTCGGGTCAGACTCGAGTATTATAGATTCATGATAGGATGCTATGGAGCTCAGGAGACATGCTGGATGACAAAGACATTTCCGTATTTGATTTGTATTTCCGCTGTGTGAGGACAAGTTATTAAACTGTCTAGATTGACTGTTGTGTACTGTACTCTGATAATGGTATGTATATTAACAGTACAGTTGTTGTATATAAAATCTGTTATTACATATTATATTTTTGTTCCACTGCATTTGTGAGATTCTGTGTTGTTATTTCTATTTTTCCTTCTACCTTTTTCTTCTTTACCCTAGCAATAGATATTTTTGGCACTTAAATATTCGGCATGATTATACAGTGAACATATTGATGTCGATTTTTGAGGGTCGAAAATCCCGGTTAGTCACATCTTTCATAGGTCTCGGGAAAAATTCACTAACACCGTAGACATTTATCATAATGTGAGAGACATCTATCCAAACTCTCGGGTCACAAACCCTATAGTCATAGATGTATGTTACTTTATGATAAACGTCTGTTGCCTGATGCTGGCCATAACACTCTCCTTTCATCATCATATCTCAGTCTTCCGAGCTCCGATTTGCGAACCGTTTTCTCCATCCCCAAGTTACTTCCGACCACTTCAATTTCTTCATATAGTGTCGCCAAAATTCAACACGAAGTCCTCAGGTATATTATGTAAACCTTCCTTGCTTTAAAATTTCTTCATCTCTGATGTTTTGATAATGCTTATGCTTCGATTTTGATGCTCTGATGCTTACTGTGAGATGTTATTAAGCACTCTGCTATTGTGTTCATTCCAAATTGCCCATACACATGCAGAGAGCAAGATCATAGCTATGTCCTTGCTCTTGCATTTATTTTGAATTTTTTACTCATTTCTTTTGTCTCTTACTGCAAAATTAGTAAGTCAAAATTTGGAGCTAGCTACTTCAGTTTGTCTCTACACCATTGCTATAAGTTATATGTGTTTTTGCATGTAAAAAATAGGTGATTAGTGTCTTCATTCCCATCATTGCATAGCACACATTTACGAACCACTTTATAGCACATCTGGTTTAAGCTAACTCAAGTGTTAAGGAAGTTGTCACCAACTTTATAAGGCAGATGGCCATTTCGGGACGTTGATTTCGTTCCAAATTAGTTTTGATCATGTAGTTATATCGTATTTGTTATTGACCGTGTCCTAAACATCTTGTTTTTCTCTTTAATTAAATGGAATTCAGTTTCTTTTCATCTATGTTGGATTCTTGTATTTTTGTAATTTTTTGATCTCTTACTTAAAATCGACCAAGAAGACATTGTATTGCTATGTGATTAAAGAAAAAAGCATTGTTATACCATATTATATTTAGAAGACAATTGTGAATGAAAAGTATTATGTGTTGTACTAATTAAACTAGTGAAATTTGTATGGTTGCAGAGAAATTGGAGGTCTCAAATTGGAAATGAGTTAAGGACTTGTTTTTCTACTATGCATTTAGTATTTGTCAATTGAAACCAAGCAACTGGCTCACTCGGGATAAAATGATTCCAGTTAAGGACTTGTTTTATGTGGTTTGTGGAGAATAATCACCACCATTAAATAGTCATTTACCAACCAACCTGTTTGATACTCATTATTTATATTCCCACTTTAAAATCCTTAAGTTCCCTAATCATCGAAGTCAAATTATGCCTTAGTTCAGTCACAGTCGACTAAGGATCATTTAACACCAAGGTCCAATGCACGTTTTAAGTATTAAGTTAGTTGGAAATTAGGGCACACTCTCTTTCTAAAACTTATTGGTTTTACATCCATCCCTTTTTGGAAACTACTTTATACAACCATTTTTTTATACTTCTTTCTCTTTTACATCTCTAGTTTGCAAATTTAAGAGTAGCTACTAAAGCTGTATTGTATGTGGTTCTGTGCTATGGAAATTATCATATGGAAACATATTAAAGTTGTTAAACTACTCAAATACCTTCTAAATTACATCTATTTTTTCGAAAATAGGAATTATTTTACAAAAGGAACTTGGAAGGGAAATAAAATGTAGTTTTTATAATCATAATGATGTATGCCAAAATTTCTCGCAAAGCCATGCACATGGTCAATCCAGCAAAAAACTACTAGACCAAACAAAATTGCAAGCGGCGGGCCACCAAAGTATATAGTTCATTATTGAGATCAACATTTATTTTTTGCTAGCCACATGATTAATGAAGTTAAGGATTTGTTCATACATAGGAGATTTGAAAGATTATAAGAAAAACTAAATAATATCAAAGTTTGTCTGCTCTGGCGCATTTGTATACCTTTGGTTTCCTCCTTAAACTAGACGACGTATGCTTTACTTTTACATAATTATGCATAATCCACATTTAGCCCTTCTTTGGCAACAAAAGGAATGGTACTTTGGCTTATTTCAGAAGTCCATTTGCTTTTAAGCCAAAAAGTTCAAAATATAAACTTTTAACTTATAAGTCAAAAAAGCACACTAAAATTTTGAATTTTGCACTTCAAATTTAAAAATGCATGTGGTGAAGAAATAAACATAAAAATTCAACTTCTAAAAATTTTGAATTTGAAAATTTGAAGGTGCAACTTTAAACGATTCAAATTTTGAAATTTGAGAAACCAGAATTTTGAATTTTCGAATCCAAAATTTAAAATTTGAATTTATAAGTTGAAGATTTT
Organism: Allium cepa; assembly: GCA_030765085.1. Taxonomy (NCBI): domain Eukaryota; kingdom Viridiplantae; phylum Streptophyta; class Magnoliopsida; order Asparagales; family Amaryllidaceae; genus Allium; species Allium cepa. The sequence continues at coordinate 91,598,233 of CM060944.1, forward strand.
GAAAATTTTAATTTGAAAAATCTATTAACATAAATTTTAAAATTTTAAATATTCAAAATTCGAATATTTTGAAATTTTAATTTGAAAAATCTATTAACATCAAATTTGAAATATTAAATAGTTTTGAAATTTCAAAATTTGAGATTTCAAAATTCGAAATTAAATCTTTGAATTTTCAACTTTAATTTCATCAAATTTTTGTTTAAAAATTCGAAACATGTATTTTGAAAACTAAAACTTTCAAATTTGAAAGTACAAATTTTATATTTGAAAATTTAAAAATTGGAATAAATGTGGAAATTTAAATTTTGAAAGTTCACTAATTTAAAATTTTCTATTTCAAGTTTTGAATAGGAAATTTGAAAAATTCAAAAAATAAACTCAAATTTATTAATTCAAAACTTGAAGTTTGAAAATTTTTAATTTTGAATTTGTATTAAACAAATGTTTTAAAACTGGAAAATTCCAATTTTGAAATAAAAAATTTAGGTAGTTCAATATTCAAAAGTTGAACTTCTTAAAAGTTAAGCTTTCATTTTCAAAATTTAAAATTTAAAATGTTAGGATTGAAAATAATCAATTAGTAAAATCTTAATTATTTTATTTGAAAAATTTTAAATTTTTACTAAATTTAAATTTGAAAATTGGGGAACTCTTGTCCTAAAATTTGGATTTGAAAATTAAAGTTCATATTTTGTGAAATTAGAAAATTAAAAAGTTCAAAATTTTAAATTTTGATATTCGAATTTTGAAAATTCAAACTTTTATGCATTTAAATTTTTAATATTGAGTTTCAAAATTTGAACTTTGAAATTTCAATTTGGATATTTAACAGTTTGAATTTGGGTTTGAAATTTGATATATCGCATATTGAAATAATCACCTTTATCACAATGTTTGAAGCACCACAATTAATTGAACTTTTTTCCAAAGTCTCCTGCAAACAATAATTGCGACAAAAACTTGGTACAAACATCTCTCTTAGTATAGCTCAGTGAGGAGCGTAAACTAGGAACAAATACTAAATAACCCTCTAAGTAAATAATAAGAAACATGCATTTAACTTTACATCATTATATAAGTGATTTAGGAACCTCTTTAGTTCAATTTATTTTATGTGAAAGTTAAATTTTCTGCATGTTAAATTCATGCGATAGACAATCAAGTTAGGAGATGTGGAATTTTCAAGACACAGATTGGATTATGAGAATCTAGATATAATAGTAGTAGTATTAGATTATTTCAGCTGAACAATTTTGAAAGGTGGAGGAAATGAAATTTTGAAGGATCGTGAGAGGGAACAGTAACTAGTTTCGTTAAAGTAAAAAATGAATGCACTGTAATCCAACATTTTGAAATTTTCAAATTCGTCAATTTTAGTTTTGACATTAGGATGATCAACCGGTTAGTTTGTTTTAATTTTAAAATAGTTTTTCTATTTACACTCATCAAAATACTTCTCTTTTTATCGGATATTTGTCTAATCCCTTCACATTTATCATTTTCTAACTTTTTTATGTTTTAGAAACTATAACTTGGATTCTTCTCTCCCACTGTTTAAATAATTAAGTCAAAATTTGTCCATGCATTCTATTCACATTCAATCTTTCATTTTGATCTAATGCTTTGTCAGTAAATATGAATTCAATTAATTTGATTGCGACTAAGTTATTTTCAACTTTAATTGTGAGAGGATTTTCCATTATTTGTAAATTGTGTAAACGTCACTAAGATTAATTGTAAAGAATAATTTAGAGTTCAAACATAGAATATAGTAAAGAATCTTTATTGCTACTTCAATAAAAAATAACAAATTGTTATTACTTTAGTTGTTGTTTCAACCAAAAAACGAAAAAGAACAATGAAATTAATTGTAATAGAAAATAGTATGACATAGTCGAAGTTAATTAGTTATCATTTGATTCCCCTATAAAATTAACGAGATTAATTTTTTTATTGATTTACATGTATGTTCTACATATAATTTAATATCTTAACTCATTAACTCTTAATTTGAAATAGATAAAACTTTTCTCATATTTGATGTAACGACCCGGAAATTTCGATCTCGAAAATTCCCAATAGTTAGGAAAAGAAGAAAAAGATAGAAGAAGAAGAAATAGAAACCAAACTCATAATCTCACATTTGCAGCGGATAAAATATAATATCAAATAACAACAAATATTCAAAGGAAATCTATACTTGTCAAGTTACACTTTAATACATCAGAGTTACAACATATATACAACACTGGACAGATTCAATCAACATGTCTCAGATATACAACAATATATCACAGCGGAAACACTCCATACGTTCCTGCCATCCAGCTTCGTCTCCTGAGCTCCAAAACGTCCTTGCCTGAAATTCTGTAATACTCGGTCTGACCCGAGCATTACATCAATGTAACACCCGGGTCAGGCTAGAAACTAGCATGAGTAAACCTGTGTAGTTAAAGCGCTCGGCAGATTCAAAGCGGTGGAGGTGCAATAAGTCACAGCGGGGATACAGCGAGGATATTGCGGGATATAGCGGATAGCTCTAAAATGGCATATAAAACTTGTACTTAATGTTTTTACAAATATATAAATAGCAACTAAATGAAAAATTATCATTCAAATTGAATTATAATTAGTACATAAATAATTTTAAATAAAAACATGTGCGAATATACTTTAAATAAACGTAAAACTGTTATATAACATAATTAAATTTAGTAGAATATTAGAGTATGTTCATTTTTGAAAATATATTAAAAATTAAATCAAATAAATTAGTTTCATAATTTTTATATTGTATAAATGCAATTTTTCACTTTATTTTATTAAAGAAGATATAGCAGATATAGTGGAATATAGGGGGAATAATGGGATATAGCGGAAATAGCGGGGCTTAAAGCGGAAAGACTATATTTTGGGGCTATATGGAAAAATCATGGCGGCAGAAATCCGCTATGAGATATAGCGTGGTTACAGCGAGGTAATAGTGGGGCATTAACTACACAGGAGTAAACCCATCTAACATGGAATACAAAGGCACTTAAATAAAAACTTGGGTAACTCGTATCAATTTACAAATTTACAATTTGATATAGGCATCACTAATTTCACACATCAATATCTAAGTACCAAACTTAGACTAAATGGTCCAATTCACATAAATCATTCCATACCAGCCTATTGATTTCACATATCAATCTTTAAAGAGTCAAAGTGGTTTCGGGTATTTACTAATACCCGACTTCAGTCTCTTCGAATTCAATACCATCTTATCCCAAATTATTAAAATGAAACACAGTTCAAACTTCAAATACTGGGTGTTACCTATACACATTAACTCATCATCGATAGATAACCACATTATCTCAGTTTAAAGCCAACATATCATAACATCACAAATCACATATCCGAGATATCAATCAATCTAAGGCATGTGATATTATTCAATCATAAGCAAAATAAATTAGTCATACCATCTCCATTTAATTTAAACAAATTAAATTAAGTTCTTCAATCACCCTTAATCCTGCTTACTTAACATTAATTAATTATAAATAAATAAATTAATCATCCTTTAAATATCCATTTTAATTAATCATCCTTGATTAGTTATCCTTAATTACATAAAGTAATTATCCTTTAATTAATTACACCATGTAATTAATCCTTAATTACTTCTACCAGTAGATTAACCATTTGATTAATCCTTAATTAACAGTTAACCCACCCTTAAATTAACGGTTAATCAATCCTTAATTACCGTTTGATTAATCCTTAATCACCATTGATTGATCAATTAATTACCATTTAACAACTTCTTAATTAATCCTTAATTACAGATTAATTAACCTTTAATTATCAGTTGATAATCTTAATTACTAATTAATAAAATTTAATCACAAATTAATTTCTTCTTAATTTATTAGTTAAGTAACCTTTAGGTACTTAATTAACTACTCACTAATCACTTAATTAATCAATCTTAATTACTTGATTAATTACGTCTTAATTACACTTAATTACTTAATTAATTTATCTCTAATCATTAATTAATAATATAATTAATGATCTTTAATTACAAATTAATTAACCTTTAAATTAATTAACATTTACTCCTTAATCATTTATTAACCAAGTAAATTGGTTACCCTTAATTAATTTCTTGATTTATCCTTTATAATTGATTAAACTAATTAATTATACTTAATTTCCTTAAATTATTTTCATTATATCTAGGCATTAAACCTTAACTAGGATAAAACATTATTTTCTTAATATCTTTATTACCATTAACATAATTACCCATTTATCTTTAAAATTATCTTTACTTAATTTAATCAATAATATAGTTTTAATATAAATAATCATTTATCTTTAAATTTAGAGTTAACAAGACATAATTTTAAATAGCTTAAACATTTATCAATTAATAGTTTTTTTAAATATTTTAAATTCGAATTTAAAACTTGTCTTCTATATAAACTTTTAAAATTACATTCATAACTAAATTTTAAATATCACTTTAAATTTTCTTAACAAAGTTTAAATTTATCAAACTTCAAAACTTCTTAAAGCAAAATGTTTAAGAAATTTTTTATTAAATATCAAGTAAAAAGTTTTAAACCAATTAAAATTTTTAAATTTAAAAAAAACCAAGTTTTAAAACTTTTAAAACCTTTAAAACAGTTTAACATTCTCTGCTTAGGGTCGAACCTGAAATTTACTCGAGTCAAACCCGAGTTTTCTCTTCTTTCCATTTTTTTAAAAACTTTGATTAAACTCTAAGTTTAAAATCCTTCAGGTTAATCACTTCCAATATACTCGAGAACGAACTCGAGTTACCCATCCAAATACTCGAACCAAACTTCGAGACCTTCACATCCCCAACCCTCTGACACGCACCCACCATCACGTTCACATGCACCACCACCTGAGGCTACTCCAACCATCGACATTCTCTCCGGCACTTCACCCTACATCACAGCAATACATATCGACCATCAACCGATACTCACAAGCCCACGAACAAGTTCGAGCTACCCAATCGAAAACTGAACCCAAACAGCCTCCAACAAAACTTTTCAACTCCTCGATTCCGATCACTGGAGCCATTACAACTCCGGCCATACCTTGCCTTACCTCCATGCTTCCATTCACCAAAGTTACAAGCAACTGGCATCATTAGATAAGATGCGGCGACCCAAAACCCAGCTTCAACAAAAACTAGGTTTAAAAACTTTGCTCCATCACCGCCGACGCCTCTGCAACATATTCTCCCTCTAGACATTTTTCCCTGGACCACCTGACCTCGCTACACCTCCACTGAAGTTCACGACCCCTCCAGATCTTTCGACCACCAGAATTCGACCAGAAACCAAATTCCAGTCATCCCCCAAATTCGCATGCATTTGAATGTTAAAAATTCTGATGTTAATTTTAAAATTTCTAACTTTTATAGAAGATTGAAGTTATCATCTTGAATCAGTAAATAAAGATGACTGAATTGAACATGTATAAAAGAAATCCTACTATATTCTAGATTTCCAAATAAACTTACAATTATTTTTACTTAAATTCATATTTACAATTAAACTTATGTCTAAACTAAAATTTGTTATTAGAAGATTAGCCCTTATAAGAAATCAAAGGAGAAGAAAATGAATTATCTCTATATTTGGACTCTGTAATATGAAACAGAGAAAGAACAAGAATAAAATTAGACATGCACACCATTACACTCTCATATACTAGATTTTAAACATATATCTACACATACAAGCATCATCACAGATTTCACACGCAATCAGATAATTATCTGCTTAACCTTTAATTTAAAAAAAATAATGTTTACTCACAGATTTTTAAAGAGGCAGAGGCTGGAATGCTAGAAATTTTCAAAACTGGAAGGCTTTGAAGAATCATGGCTCTTTGAAACTGGAAACTTGTAAACTTTAATTTACTTCAGCTTGCATTTGAAAATAAATCTTGTTGTAGGTTTGTTGTTTTGAGAAGATTCGAAACAGAGTTGCAATGGTTACGAGGTTTTGCTTTTGTTTTTGATTTTATAAATTGAATTACAGGCTGAAACTTTGATTTGTAGTTTTTAAAAGTGGATTGATTTTCAGAATGTTTATGAGGATTTGTTTTTGAGAATGATTTACAAGCTTGAGACTCTAAGCTTTAGAATAGAAAAAAAGGGAAAAGAATGAAGGTGAGAAAACATTTGTTTTTATAAGTTAAAATGATTTATTTTAAAAATGAAAGAAAAATCAAAAATAACATATGACACTTGTTAAAAACTTGACATTTGTCATTTCATTTGTTAATTAGTTTACATATGTTATTATTAAGTTTAATAAGTTTACACTTGTTATTTAAGAGATTTTCATTTGTTTTAAATATTAATAATAAGCTTTATACTTAATTTACTATTTTATAAATACTAAATGTGTGTGTGTGTGTGTGTATATATAAATTACTTTAGAGAAAATATAAATGAAACAAATTATATACATATAAAATTCTATTCATATATCTAAATCCAAAACATTTAAAATATTTCTCATTTGAATTTCAATTTTAAATCCAAATTCAAATTCAAATTTAAAAGTCCAATTAAAAATCAATTCAACAATACATATATATATTAAACAAACCATAAATCCAATTTGTAACTAAAAATTCTATTTATTTATCTATGTTTTTAAAAAAATCCATTATCATTATTGTTTGAAAATATTTTTTTTGTCAATTTAAAATAATTTACAAAGAGGATTTGTAACGAACCGTTGTAACAATCCAGTGTTTTGTGATTATTTTAATTGTTTATTTTAATTATTTAAATTAAAACTCCTGATTTAAAAACTTTATTATATTTATTAAAATGAATAAATTTTGTTATTTTAAGAATATATTTTAATTTTTGTGTGAATTATAATTTCAAACCTGAATAAATAGGATATTTCCAGAAAAAGTGGATTTTTGGTCAATCTGGTCAGACTTCGACTTTTAAACTTAAAATTTAAATATTTTAATTTTTGAATTTTATCTTTTATTATGAAACTATATTAAATTTTGAGAATACTTATTTTCGTTTCGTTGAAATCTGATCTATAATGAGAAAGTTATGTTTTTGACAATATTATGTATAAATTGATTATTCAACAATATTGTTTATTTTAATTTATATAAATAATATTTTTATTTGTCATATGTTATTCCAATTTATATATGTGTGAAATATTTTATGTTATGTATATATTTTATCTTTTAAATAACTTTAAAGTGATTTTCAAATTTTTCCAAAGTTTATTGAATTTATTTTTAATTTTTATAGCCTAGTTTCCAATTTTGCTATTTTCTTAATTTAATTATATTTAATTAAAATTTATTTATTTATATTTGTGCATTTATCGTATTTTTATCTATATTTATAAGTATTTTTCATGTATTTAAAATTTAAAAAGAAAATATGGAAATATGAAGAGTTTGTGACTCTTTTTATTCCTAGTCTTTTCACATTCACAACCTATTCATTATCAATCAACACCACTTCCTTTTTGCTTCCATAACTCCCTACTCATCAGACATCCTCCTTCCATTTTCTCATGCACAAACAAAGAAAAAAAACCTAAATAGTTCGGCCATCGTCCTTGCGAAAATTTTGGTAAAACTTTTTTTTTCACTTTTTATACTTGAATTTGTGATTTTTGCACTTGCCTTCATCCTTTTGTGTTCGGCCTGCCATCTCCAACCCCTTTGCCGCCTCCACCACCACCTATTCCAGCGACCATACCCTCCTTTCCACTGATATCCCATGGTCGATGTCATCCATAAAGAAGATCCACCTAAAAATGCACAAACTCCACTTGAAACTCCATAGCCGTGCCAACTTGTTGCCACTACTTCAACCATCATGGTTTGGCCGACCATCCACCACCTCCACCACAAAGCTAAGCTTCAGACCCTACCACACCTATAGTTCACCTTCCAAGATTAGGCCATGCCCAATCCATGCTTGGCCGAAGTAATTAGGCTTTGAAATCCATGTTGTTGCTTGTAGTTGTGTGTTGATGCACACATATGCCTTCATCTCCTTTGTATTGATTTGGCCGACCTCTATATGAAAATAACCCGATCCAACCTGATCCAAAACCATCCTATTACAGTGCCTTTCCAGTCCATAGCTGAAGCACAAGTGGTTGAATGCAAGTGCAAAAGTTTAGATATTTCTTGTGCTTATATTTCTAGCTTTGTTTATAATAGTTTGGTTTGAAATTTATGTATTGTACTTTTTTTTGTTTGTTATGAAACAAGGCAATTAGCTTTGGATATCCCACACTCGAATCATTGTCGTGCTATCGTGCCTTTTTGGATCTCAGTTTGTGTACTTTGGTTGTCATCAATAGCTTATACAGTGAGTTATTCTCACTAGACAGTTTTATACTTATATGACTAGTAAACTGATCACATTTGAATTTGTAAACTCATATCACCATGCTATATCTGCTATGCTATGATTATATGATGTTCACCCATGATATTTACCAATTATATCATCTGTTACTGTTATTTAATGCTATTCTGTTATTTATATCAGTTTATCACATTGCATGTTCTCTTTAGATTAGAATCACTATGGGTTGAAATAATACATACCCGAACGGACTTTAGAATAGGGAAAAATCGTTATGCGCTGAAATGATAGGCTTGAATGACTTTTAATTACTTTCACTTACTTGGGACTGTGGGTTTGAAATGAAAAAGCCCAGGGTTTCTTTGTAAATTACGGATTGCAATGATATATTATCCGTATCACTTTACCCAGGCTAGAAAATTTTATACAGACCCGTGGTTAAAATATATTTTTAATTTTTTTTAAAGTATTTTAGAAATGTAAATATTATAATATTTTGATTTAAAACTTAATTAAAATGATTTTTGTAAAGTAGTATTGGTTTTCTAAAAATTTATAAGCGAAATATATAAATGGTAAAGTTAGAAATTTGAAATATAAGTTATCATAGAAATTTTGATTTGATTATAAATGGAATTAAATTAAATAGGAAAATATGATAAATTTTGATATTTTGAATTAAAATGAATTTAAAATGATTTTATAATATATTAAGCATTTTTGAATAAATTAAGATGTGAAATAAATGAATATTTAAGTTGAATTTTGAAATATAACTTAAATTGGAAATTTGTGAATTTTGTTTAGAAGTGAATTTTAAGTTAAGTAAATAAGATGAAAAATAAGTTATATTTGAAAATTTAAACTTAAGTGTTTAGTTAAAAATTTAATTTAATGAACTGAAATTTAATGCTTGAATTTAATATGTGAATTATTATTAAATTTTGATTTTTGAATGAATATTTAACTTTATAAAATCATGAATATAAGGATAATTCAATGATTATTTTAAAAGTGAAAATGTATGATTTCATAAGTTTAAAATGATTTTAAGTAAAAATTTAATTGTTTATGAAAGTATAGTGAATATTTGAAATTTAATTAACATCATTTTTGAAATGCTATTATCTCTAATGTAAAGGATATTATAGTATTTGTAAATGCTGTAGTTGATAGAAATGAACTAAATGACTAAAATGAACTAAGAGCTATTACAGCACTTTGTAAGTGCTGTAGTTGTTGGACTTAACTAAAGTTTTAATTGAAATCTAAACCTATTACAGCATTTTACATTTTGTCATTTGCTAATTGAATTGTATTTAAACATAACTTTCCGTAGCATTTTCTAAGTGCTGTGAAAGTTGAATTTCCACTTTTTTAAAAAATTAAAGTGAATAAATGAACTTTGAAAGGGCTAAAATTTTGGGAATTAAATATTTGATTTTATATATAATGACTTCAAATTTTAATGGTTTAAATGAAGTAATTTGATTTGAAATATAAACCATTTTGAAATGCGACTTGGAAGGATATTTAAATTAAATAAAATGAATGTGGTTTTGGAAAGATATGATATTTTGATATTTGAAATGAATTTGAAATGATATTGAATTTTGAAATTGATATTTTATCTAGAAGTATAAAATAACATTTTTGAATTTTAACCACGGGATGTATTTAATTTATAGTTTAACTGATCCTTAAAGGATGGGTGATCCCAAGCATCCTTTAAGATATTGTGCATTACTACTACAGTTCGCTTGATTTGGTTTACATTATATAAGTATGTATGTCCTGACTCTAGTGTTTTGTGTTTTACTTTACGCTCGGGTCAGCCTGAGTATTTACAACTTAGCTTCGGATTTTTTTCTGGAGCTAGAAATCGCTGAAGATTCTGCTTATCTAGTTATTTATTCCTTTTCAGTTTCAGTTGTTCTATTTCAGCTCTGGTATTTATAAACTTCCATGTATTTGAGATTTCTATTGTATATCTTTTTCAAACTGATATTATGTATTTGTATGAGAGTTTGTTATAGTAGCTTCATGAACTACTATGGTATTTCAATTTCCGCTGCGAGTTATTCTGGTATTTTTATGTCTGTGATTCTGTGATTGTATTTCATTTGCTCCAAATTTATTTACAACGCGGTATTTTGAGCAATTCGAGTCCGGCATGTGTGGATGCTAATGACTGAAAATATCGGGTTGTTACAGTTGGTATCAAAGCTTTGGTTTTAGGCAATAAACCTTAGCCTATGGAGAAAAAACTCATTAGAGATAGGGTTAAAATACCCTAAAATGAGTAAAATCATTCTCAGAATCATTTCTTTGTGAGAGAACATATTTTCAAAGTATAAAATGATTTCTAAATGATTTTCAAAGTATTTTCAAAGATTATTTTGGTATAAAAATCTTCTTATTTTGAAATCAAGATCTTCTAAACTTCATTCCTTCTGCATCCACCTTGTTAGAAATCTCTTAGTTAGGATTCTTATCTATTAGGATTCCTTGAACTTTGGAACGCTTCCCACTTGTTATGAAATCCAGTCTTGTCTCCCTATTGGTATTCCTTTGATTTTGGAGAATTCCACAACTCCACGTTGGAATGTCCTCTATAACGATCGGTGATTCCGCCAATCTTTGAATTATTTGTAAAGAGGTGAAACTTCTTTACAATAGGCATTGATTCACCGGAGATTTCTATATCCTCGGTTTACAATGCTATATATCTCCTGCTCTACTCGGATTCTATCTCTGGTGATCGAATGTCAATTTTCCTTAGATTTTCGAATTGATTATATTCTTGAAGTCACAGTTAACCTGTTAAGGTCGTCCGGGATTTATAAAGGCTTATCCTTCTTCTATTTGGTAATTAAATTATCTTATCTTAGTTCGATCTTATCTTCGAATCAGGATACTATTTGATTAGAGATCCTCTAAATTTGAACCTCTGTTTGTTTGAAATCTGACCTTGAATCATTCTTTGGAGATTTGTGTTTGATTGTATTTTGAATTTGTGCATGCATCGAAGTTATTATTTTGATAAGGATGGCCATATTTTATATATAAAAGTGAAATGTTTTCGATAAGGATCATATACCTTTTAAAAACGAAAATTTGAAGCTTTGAAAGCAATTGAAATTTTGAAAATTTAATAAGAATTTGAATTAAACAAATGATATATAATTGAAGGATTTTGAATTTTGAATTTCGAGGGAACTCTGGTGTTTTGAAATCGGTTTTAAGATTTTTGAAAAATATGCAATGATAATATTATTTAAAGATATTTTCTGAATAAGAAATGTTTCAAATGTATTCGAATGAATTCCAATGATTTCGAAGAGATTTAGAAGAGGTTTTAAAAAAATAAAAGTCCAGAACCTATTTGTGTCGCTGGAAAATAATTTTGGTAATAAATGCATGCATCATTGACATTGATTTTTGAGTTTCTGAGTGGGGAAAGGCCACTCTAGTAGCTTTGCTATGCGAGTGATTTTGTGAAACCAAATTTTTTATTTCAGATTTCGAAGTATGGTTTAATGTTCGAAAGATATATATATATATATATATATATATATATATATATATATATATATATATATATATATATATATTGAAATGATTTAACGTAAGCCGGTGTTCAGTCCCCGAGATTTAGATTTGTTTTGGTATAACCCTATCTTTTGAAACTGGTTTACGACTTGTTGGTGATTTCCAACTCTTGAATTGAAAATATGATTTCTTCTACTATTTTAAGGTCGAGCACTTCCAAATCAAGGTTAACTTTTCAAAGCTAAGCAATTTTGAAAGGTATAAGGTACTTGATAAAGAATATAAGTTTAGTTTGGATAGATTAAAGTATAAAGTAATATGATTTATATAAGTTTGAAACTGTTTGTTGAGTGAAATAAATAAGACTATTTTGAATTATACTGGTACGAAATATAGATTTGAAATGTTTTGAATAAAGTATATATATATAGAATAATAATCTTTCCAATGGTAAATTGTATTTATTTATATAGAAATAAATAGTTTGAAGGTTTAAAAAAAAGATGGTTTTAAACTTAGTAGCCATTTTAGATATTTTGATGATTGAAATGGTTTGGAAATGATTTGATCTTTATTTTTGATAAAGAATATGAATTTAGAATGACAATTGATTTTGATAAATGAATATTTGAAGTTTATATTTGTGTAAAGGGATATTTGGTTTACTTGTTGTTAGCACCAAAATTGTTCACTAGCACTCTTAGAAAGATTGTGTAGAGATATTAATGAAGAAGTAAATTAAAATAGAGAAAAATATGTAAATTTCAGTGCAGAGAACAAGAACACCAAATTTATAGTGGTTCGGCGTAACTGCCTATATTCACTTTGAAGTTGATTTCTATTGATTTCCTTAATAGTTGATTACAGATACAATCCGTTTCTAATTACTTGAATACAATTGCAAAACCAAAGACTAAGCCTTGAAAGAGCGTTGAATGAGGCAGAGTTTCCGCAGTATTCTCAAAAAACTGATCCTTTTCACTATGCCCCCGCCTCTCTATTTATAGACGAAGGTGGGTTGGACTTCCCTGGTGGGCCTGGTAGCTGGATATCATAGCCCAAATGGAGTAGACTCTGTGTGCCGACCTGGACATGCCGAACGGTCAAATGTCGAACCATCATCCTTGTGCCGAACGGTGCGATGTGTTGAGTAAGGGTGTAGGCCGAACGAGAATTGATGTCGAACGAAGAAGAGGCCGAGCGAGGCTAAAATGCTGAATGGTCCAGGAATGCCGAGTGAAGCATGAATGTCGAGCGCACTTTGCATGCCGAACGTAGTGGTGCCAAACACCTAGGATGCTGAACGATATGGAGACATGCCGAGTAAAGTGGAGCCGAACGTTCTGAGTGCCGGACTCCCTGAATGCCGAGCGTTATCAATGCTAAACGCTCTCTAGGTGCCGAGTGCTCTGTCATGCCGAACAAACTTGTCTGTCGAGCACTTCCCAATGTTGAACGCTTCTAGGTGCCAGCGTTCCATTCTGCCGAGTGTCCCCTTATGCCGAGCGCTTCTAAATGCAGAGTACTTGCTGGATGCCGACCGACCGTGATGATATGCCGAACAATCCAGAGGGGCCGAGTAAGAGTTGTCTGGCCAAATCTCCAGGAAACACTTGCCCCCCTAAAGCGTATCGCGTGGCCAAACGTAATGCGCTTTGTACTATGTGTCCTTTGTGCTTTGCTTCGAACCCTGGCCCATCACACTTGGGGGTTGTTGTTTTAGTGAATTCCAGTTGTGGAGGTGTGTGCCGAACGTAGTTTGAAGGCCGAGAGATACCGCCGAAGCCAAACATCCCACGTATACCGAATAAATTGATGTCGAACGATGTTGCTTTGACCGGTTCTACCGGTCATCGTTGTTTCGCCTTTTTTTTCTTCCCGATAAAGGCCAGATCCTTCCCCCTTCTTCTCTTTTCACTTTTTACCTCTGCTATCTTATACTCGCAAAATTCGCCTGCTGATCAGATACTAAAGACTTAATCAATCCTTCCTAAGTCTCGATCTACCAACTAGGTATTGTCTCCTCTAACTAAATCCTTACCATGATTAAACAGTTTCAATAAGAGGCTTAAGTTTGTAAATGAGGACCGTAGCCGAAAGGGTTATGTGGATGGAGGAATCACACTTCGATTAGGACATCTTTAGGGCTGAATGATGTGAGGTAATGAGAAATGACCGGCGATGATCACACGTAGGAGTTGTTGGGTGATGTGTTGTGGTTGGCTCGGTCACTTCGTGCCGAACGAGACTGGAAGAAAAGAAAGAATAGAGGAGGAGTAGGAGGTGGTTAGGATGCCAGATGGCATGACCTGGAATGACTCGTCGAGCGATCTGCTCTTGTTGTTCGGTGTGGATAGAGGAGGAGAGGAAAAAATGGAACTGTAGTAAAGGGCGGAGTGCCGAGTGTTAAGGCTCGGCAAAACCCTGGTTCGGCGTGACTCACCATTTGCCGAACAGTGGAATGGAAGGTTAGGGAGGAAGCACAGATTAGTGGGGTTGTCGAACGTTACTTTGGCCGAGCAGGACTAAGGCCGCGTGTTATTTAGGCCAGACGATAGTTTTGCCGAACGATAGCTCGGCCGAATGATAGCTTTCCCCATTGACAGTTAAGCCGAACAACCTTTAGGCCGAACTATCATGAATGCCGACCCATATTTCAGCCGAACAATACTTAGGCCGTACAAACATAAATGTCGAACCACATTTTATAGGCTGAATAGCCATGGATGTCGAGCCATATCAAGGCCGAACCGAACTTAGGCCGAATGATCAATTGCCTTGCCTAATTACATAACAAAACAAGGACAGAAACTTCAGCATACTAGTATATCGAACTGACTTGGACTGGTAACCTCCTAGTTTCAACAGACATAAACCTGAACTTAAATTGACATAATCAGTTAACTTCTTCTAACGTTTTCTGAATCCGAAACTGTAATCACCATAAGGCAGGCTTTTGGAGATGGTCAGCGATGACGGTCTTCGAAGGCGATGATTCGGAGCTCAATTTCATATTATTAACTCTATGACATTCAATTTTTCAGCGCTTGCACACGATTGATCGCACTAGTTCACACATCACATGGAGGGAATATTTTTGTTGTTAATTCTAACGTCGAACATTTCCAAGCATAGTTCACACAGGTGCTTAGCCGAATTCACTATTTATTGAAGATGTCTACAAAATCCAGCTCTACCACGATTTCTGACAAACCGGAGCCATCCTCTCGACAGGAAGTCGCAGATGTCTCAAATCCATCAACCTTCCCTACACATAATTTAGCCCCCGATACCTTGGAGGCATCGATTCTCTTGGACAACCCTGTCGATTCACAGGCTTCAAAAATCAATGAAGTAGCGCTCTGGCGAATATGTTCCATTCACGGAATACCTTTTGACGACGTGTTGGTTCCATCCGGGCACGATCGGCCACACCTCCCCCCGGTCGAATACATGACGTGTAATCAATTCATTTGCTGGGTTGGCAGCGTGCCACTGTTCAATCTATTTCTTCGGGACGTGCTGCAATACATCGACATCGCCCCATCGCAGCTACACCCAAATGGTCACGCCTTCATCTATGGCACTTACATACTCTTCATGACCGTCTTCTCTAGGCCTCCAACTCCTGGCGACATCAGATACATATATATGATCAAGAAGCGAGGAGATAGCCCCTCTTACATGTTCCACGAGCCATATTGTAAATGTCAAATCTTAACCGGGGCGTGGAGCAAATTTTCCATGTACAAACAGGAATGGTTCTATGTGCGTCGCCCCCTGGTTTTGCAAGGAGATGGTTGAAGGAAGTAAGTTCCTTCTCTGGATCGCTATTCGTGTTTGGTCAAAGCCGTGCCTTTTCTAATTCTCTTTTTTTGTCTTTTCAGGTATCAACCCATGCCCTGACGGTCGCGAGTATTCTGAAGCCATTGAGGCCATTAGAGCGCTTCCTACCGAGGAACGGGACATCCGAACTCTCATTTCAAATGAGTCACTCGCAAGGTTTCGGCTGCTGGCGGAAGGCCGTCGGATAAGCCTTCCCGAAGGCATTACCGTACCCAAGCCGGTCTCTGGCAAAGGGAAAAATTAGTTGAGTCGTCAGCACGCCACACCCCTGATGTACAAGAAGAGGGGGAATCAAGGAGGGTGAAACACCCGAAGCACAAGGTGAGAATTTGGGTTCCGCTGAAGATCCTATAGTCGAAGTGCACGATATAGAAACGTCATCTTCTCCTTCGCAGAGGAAAAAGGGATTGACGTACAAGATTAGAAAGGAGAAGGTTGGCGAAACTTCGAAAGTTACGCTTATTCCGACGGAGAAAGAGGCTTCATCGCAGCACGAAGAAAGTTCTTTGAAGGGCCTATCGAACCTCTCTATTCTGGATGATCTTCTCAATTATGACTTTGACGATCCGGAGGCATTCCAACTTCATTCGCCCATCAGAGGCGAGGCGGGCGTTCTAACCCAGAGTCAAGGAGAGAAAACTCCTATTAGCAAAGCGACCAGTCCGTTCGGGGGAAACACTAGGACACACACGAACACTTTCACTTCAATTTTTCCTTTGATTTTGTCGTCACACTATTCTTTGCTAATTCGCTGTTATTCGAATTCTGTACAAGTGGTATAGGGAGTTCACATGGATTCGATCGCCTTCGTGGTTCGTCCGTTCTTCATCACTCTGGACGGGACTCGGGTTTCAGAAGACGTCGAGATAGGGATGGTGACGGCGATAAAGACTATCATTCTCGGACTCGTCATCTCGGAGGAAGACCTATTATCAGCCAAAATACCACCAGGATACCTCTTCTCACACGGAGCAAAGTCAAGACAAGTGCGGCCACAAGAGGCCGCAACCTGATGCTCCCTGGCACCAACACTTCAATTCCTCCTCCACTCGACCGTCCCGAGATCCTCATAGGAGAGCCGAATTTTCAAAGTCGTCTCCTCCCGCTCCTGCAACGGACCCATCAGTACCGGAGAGGATGGCCGAGCTTAAAGAAAAATTTCCAAAAATCTGCTTCGACGGCCTGAAATTCGTCTCGCGATTCATCCTATCCCCGGACATGTCAAGCATAGCGCCATCGCCTGTACCAACGACATCTATGTTCAACACGACGCGTTTGTTCATTTGGCTGAAATTTTTTCTAAAGTCTCCGTGGAGCGCCAACGTGAAATCGATCGTCTGAAGCTTGAGGCTATCCATGACAAAGATATCATTCAAGCTCAAGACGAAGAGATTGCAACTTATAAATCTGAACTTGAGGTGCCCATCAGAGCGCCAAGGACACTGCTGAGGCTGTCACTCTGCTGGAATCAACTCATAATAAAGAACTCAATGAGGTAGTTCAATGATGTGGGGCTTTGGCTCTAGAGAAGGACTCAGTTCAAAAGGAGAGGGACACACTCTGCCTCCAAGTCAGGGAACTTGAGGAACAGCTCCGCAGGGAGAGAGAAGAGAAAGAAGCCGCCCAAGAAGAGTCACAACGATACTGTGACGAGATCACTGCCACTCGATTTTTAAAAGAAAAACTTAAGGCCGAGCTTTCCAAAGTTGAGGCGATAAAGAGTGAAGCCCGAGAAGAGGGCAAGAGGATAGCGTCCATGGATTTCGACTCGCGTCTCGAGGCGGTTAGAGAAGAAGGCAGGGAAGAGGTCAAAAGCATGTTTGACCCGCTAATCGCTAATTCAACGCCCGCGTTCTCATGCATCGAGACTTGACTTTTTTGGGCGAGGGCTACCTTGAATCTTTAGCCGAGGAATAGGAGGCTTTGATAGAAATCAGGAAGGCCGAGCACGGCACCGAAGAGATTGATAAGGGGGCATTGATAAAAGAATATCTCAAGGGAAATGAGCCTTTGGACTTGTCGACGGCCAAAGCTATCTATTGCAATCGCTCCCCCTCAAAGAAAGGGAAAGAAGTTATTACTGGTCCATCCGGGGCGTGCCTCCATCTCATGCACCTACTCGATCAGCCAATCAGTCGATACTCGATCCATTTGAGCAGCATATTGGTTACAATCCAGAGGACCCCGGCCTCGGCGTCCATATTCTGTCTCCCATTCCGGAGGGTGAGACCCCCTTGACGGGTGAGAGCCTGGCGGAACCTGGTAGATAACTCTTCGCTTTAAGATTTTGAAAGCTGTCATTCGTCATGGAGCATTATTGTATTCTAATGCTTGTTTTTCATGGTTTCGTGCAGGTCGTTCTGATCTCTGGCCCACTCCGAGGAGCGAAGTCGCCAAGGAGGTGGAGGAAAAGATAGGTGAGGCCAGTCAGGCAGGAGAAGCTTTCGGGCCAGATGCTCAGGTTATTGGGGCGCTAGATGAAGACAAATCTGAGACTTCTTCTCCCATCGAGGGGAGTTGTGAAGTAGACATCACAGGCGCCTCCAAACACACATCTGAGCTTAGTATGAAGGAGAGGCTCGAGAAGGATAAGAGAAAAATGACCAAGATCAAGGTTGAACCTCAAGCCGTGGACCCCGACGATCCTTTGAATAAGCCGCTGAAGATCATTCTCCCCGGCAGGTCCAAACCCATGGACGACGCTCATACTTCTTCGGCCATCACTCCTCCATCAAAGAAGGGTAGCAAGGGTAAACATGGAGGAGAGGAGTCGTCTGAGAAGACAACGGAGGTGAAGATGGCGAAGAAGCACAAGAAGTAACCATTACTCTCGTTCAACGAGAATCAGTTTAGATTATGCAAGTACTTTTGCTTTTCTTAGTTTGTGTAAATAAACTTTTGTTTCCTAGCTTCAAAGAAGTTGTAATGGAAACTTATCTTCGATGAATAAAACTTAGTTTTTCTGTCTTTCCATGGAACTTATCGTTCGATTTTCTTTGTGAATGTGATTCAAATCCAAGCTATTGTGAATATAGTAGACCTCTCGGTTCATCTTCATATAACTCGGAAATTCTATGAGAGCTGTCTGTTTTTTCTTCCGCGCTCCAAGCACTTGGAATATTTTCTAGTACGTGCACCGAAGGCTCGATGACTTCGAGTCATTTACATCGAGTCCGCCTTCAACGGACCTGGTTATTCAAATCGCTTATCCTTGAGTCCGCATTCTGAGGACTTAGAGTACTTCAGTCCACACTCCAGGGACTTGGAGATTTTGAAGCGTTTATACTCGAATCCACGCTCCGGGGACTTAGAGTACTCCAGTCCGCACTCCGGGGCTTGGAGATTTTGAGTCGTTGATACTCGAGTCCGCGTTCCGGGGACTTGGAGTACTCCAGTCCGCTCTATGGGGACGTGGAGATTTTAGGTCGTTTATACCCGAGTCCATGCTCCGGGGACATAGATTACTCCAATCCGCACTCCCGGGACTTGGAGATTTTAAGTCGTTTATAACTGAGTCTATGATCCGGGGACTTAGGGTACTCTAGTCTGCGCTTCGGGGACATGAAGATTTTAAGTCGTTTATACTCGAGTCCATGCTACCGGGACTTAGAGTACTCCAGTCCGCACTCCGGGGACTTGGAGATTTTGAGTCGTTTATACTCGAGTCCGCGCTCCGGGGACTTAGAGTACACCAGTCCGCACTTCGAGGACTTGGAGATTTTAAGTCGTTTATACCCGAGTCCATGCTCCGGGGACTTAGGGTACTCCAGTCTACGCTCTGGGGACTTAGAGAATTTAAGTCGTTTATACTCGAGTCCATGCTACGAGGACTTAGAGTACTCAGTCCTAACTCCGGGGACTTGGAGATTTTGAGTCGTTTATACTCAAGTCCGTGCTTCGGGGACTTAGAGTACTCCAGTTCGTGCTTCGGGGACTCGGAGATTTTAAGTCGTTTATACTCGATTCCGTGCTTCGGGGACTTAAAGTACTCCAGTCCGCACTCCGGGGACTTGGAGATTTTGAGTCGTTTATACTCGGGTCCGTGCTCCGGGGACTGGATTACTCCAGTCCACACTCTAGGGACGTGGAGATTTTTGGTCGTTTATACCCGAGTTCACGCTCCAGGGACTTAGAGTACTCCAGTCCGCACTCCGAGGACTTGTAGATTTTAAGTCGTTTATACCCGAGTCCGCACTCCGAGGACTTAGGGTACTCTAGTAAAAGCTCCGGGGACTTGGAGATTTTAAGTCGTTTATACTCGAGTCCGTGCTCCGGGGACTTAGAGTACTCCAGTCCGCACTCCGGGGACTTGGAGATTTTGAGTCGTTTATACTCGAGTCCACGCTCCTGGGACTTAGAGTACTCCAGTCCGCACTCCCGGGACTTGGAGATTTTAAGACGTTTATACTCGAGTCCCCGCTCCGGGGACTTAGAATATTCCAGTCCGCACTCCGGGGACTTGGAGATTTTAAGTCGTTTATACTCGAGTCCGCGCATTGGGGACTTAGTGTACTCCAGTCCGCACTTCGAGGACTTGGAGATTTTAAGTCATTTATACCCGAGTCCGTGCTCTGGGGACTTAGGGTACTCCATTCCGCGCTACGGGGACTTGGAGATTTTAAGTCGTTTATACTCGATTCCACTCTCCAGGGACTTAGAGTACTCCAGTCCGCACTCCGGGGACTTGGAGATTTTGAGTTGTTTATAATCGAGTCCGCGCTCCGGGGACTTAGAGTACTCCAGTCCGTGCTTCGGGGACTTGGAGATTTTAAGTCGTTTATACTCATTCGTACATCAGCCAGAGTAATATGGTTTCGTTTACTTTCAACAGGATCATTTTACGCAGAAACGTTAGTCATTTATGGAAAAGATGGCTTCGGGCCTTTATTAATGAG
This sequence comes from Allium cepa, assembly GCA_030765085.1. NCBI lineage: Eukaryota > Viridiplantae > Streptophyta > Magnoliopsida > Asparagales > Amaryllidaceae > Allium > Allium cepa. The sequence goes on from CM060944.1 coordinate 91,618,942, forward strand.
AGCAAGATGAATTGTCTTACTACATGTCAAAAACTAGAAATAGAAGCATAATGGAAATAAATGCAGCTAATACATGAAAGAAATAGACTAAGTATAATAATGCCGCAGTGCTTGCTGTTCCATGCTCGGGGGAGCGTTGCACCATCGAATATTGATAGCTTGAAAGTTCCTTCTCCAAGCTTCCGTTTGATGACGTATGGACCCTCCCATGCGGGATTCATATGAGATAGGACTGGAAAAACTCGTTTCAAAACGAGGTCTCCCACACCAAATATTCTCGATCGGACCTTTTCGTTATAATATTTAGCGAGTCTATGTCTGTATACGGCCGCTCTCAAATTGGCTTCTTCGCGTTTTTCGTCAATGAAGTCCAACGATTCTAATAAAAGATTCTGGTTCGACTCGGGGTCGTAATGAGTTACCCGATGTGACGGGACTTCAAGTTCAATGGGTATGACAGCTTCCGCGCCATATGCCAATGCGAAGGGAGTGTGTCCAATCGCGGTCTTGTGGGTGGTCCTATAGGCCCAAAGCGCCGTTGGAAGTTCATTCACCTACTTGCCTCTAGCCTTTTCCAGACGCTTTTTCAATATGGACTTGATTATCTTGTTTACGGCTTCCACTTGTCTGTTGGCTTTCAGGTGAGCAACCGCTGCAAATTTCTTCTAGATGCCGTATTTCTGACAAAAATCTTTGAACTCCTTGCTCTCGAATTGAGTTCCATTATCTGTAACGATGGTCCATGGAAGGCCAAAACGGCATATGATATTTCATACGACGAAATTAATAACCTTCTTGGTGGTTATTGTGGCCAGAGGTTCTGCTTCTGCCCATTTGGTAAAGTAGTCGACCACAACTATTGCATATTTCGCTCCACCTTTGGCTAAGAGTAAAGAGCCAACTAGGTCAATCCCTCACATTGCAAATGGCCAGCGACTAACCATCTGCGTGAGTTCCGTCGGCGGAGTTCTCAGGATTTTTGCATAAATCTGCCATTTGTCACATCTTCTCACATAGTTTGCAGCATCCCGATTCATCGCTGACCAATAGTATCCATAACGAAGGATTTTCTTCGCTAGTGTCTGCCCTCTAGTATGGTCACCGCACTCTCCTTCATGGACTTCCTTCAGGACTCGTTTTATCTCATCATGGGCAATGCATCGGAGAAATGTGGTTGAGAATCCCCTTCGATACATTCTTCCGTCCTGTATTACATAACGAGAAGCTTTACGAAGGACTTGTCATCTTTCGCTCCTTTCTTTGGGTAATGTCTCGAATAACAAGTACTGCCTGATTGGGGTCATCCACGATTCCTTCTCGATTTCTGTTTCTAACACGAAATCTACCTCCATCAAATCTATAGTCGGAGCATGGAGGGTTTCAACAGGAAATAATCCCATTTGTTATGCATCGCCTATGCTTGCGAATTTTGACAATGAATCGGTTGCTCTGTTTTGCTCACACGGGACATGTGAATTATCATAGTACTCGAGACTCGCTAACAGCTCTTGGACTCGGACTAAATATGGGGCAAGTCTCTGCCCCCTCGCTTGGTAGTCTCCTCGCACTTGTTATACCACCAGCCGAGAGTCGCTAAAGATCTCAACCGATTTTACTCCCAGTTCTTTAATAAGTCTTAAGCCGGTGATCAACGCCACATATTCGGCTTCATTATTCGTTGCTATGAATTTGAGCTTCAAAGCGTAGCAGACCGATCAGTTTTTAGGAGTTACAAGAACTATGCCAACCCCCGAACAACGGCGTTAGATGCCCCATCGGTGTACATCTTCCATCGAACGGGTGGTATGGCATTATGATCGTTTGATTCGTTTGTCATAGTGAATTCAGCAATGAAGTTAGCTAGTGCCTGTCCTTGTATGGTCCTTCGCGGCAGGTAGGTAATGTCGAACTGACTTAGCTCAATATTCCATTTTAACATCCTTCCGAAAGTTTCCGGTCGTTAGAGTATCTGTCGCAAAGGTCGATCGGTATAGACACTGATTGAGTGTGCTTGAAAATAAGGGCGAAGCTTGCGTGATGCAATCACCAAGCAATAAGCTAGTTTTTCAATCTTTGGATAATTTCTTTCTACCCCCGTCAAGCAGTTACTAACATAGTAAACTGGCTTCTTAACCCGGTCTTCCTTGCAAACTAGGGCTGTGCTGATAGCATGCTGGGATATAGCCAAGTATGCGTACAACATTTCATGGTCTATTGGTTTTGATAATATCAGGGGACTTTCCAAGTGCCTTACAAGAGCTCGGAATGCTTCCTCACAGTTGGATGTCCACTCGAAATACCTCTTTCCTTTCTTTATGACATCGAAGAAAGGAATACACTTGTCTATGGCCCTGGATATGAATCGGCTCAGCGCGGCCACCTTTCCATTCAAGCTTTGCAACTGTTTTATGGTTCTGGGCACTTGTACATCTCGGATAGCCTGGATCTTCTTCGGGTTAGCCTTGATTCCCCGCGCATTCACAATGAAACCTATAAACTTTCCTGATGCTATGCCGAACGTACACTTTAAAGGATTGATCTTCATTCCATGACGCCTGAGTATGTCAATCATTTCCGCTAACTCTCGGATGTGGTCATTTGACTGTCGTGACTTCACGAGCATGTCATCCACATAAACTTCCATTGTTTTTCCAATCTGGTCTTTGAACATCTTATTTACCAGATGCTGATAAGTTGCTTCCACGTTTTTCAATCCAAAGGGCATCACGACATAGCAATACAACCCGACGTTTGTGACAAAACTGATATGTTCTTGATTCGGGAGGTGCATCGGGATATGGTTATATACAGAGTATGCATCCATGGATGATAGTAACTCATGTCCGGCAGTTGAATCGACCAGTTGGTCAATCTTTGGCAACGGGAAATTGTCCTTCGCGCATGCTTTGTTTAAATCAGAATAATCAACACAAGTTCTCCACTTTCCATTCGCTTTCTTCACCAGCACTGGGTTAGATACCCACTCGGGATAGAGGGCGTCGTGGACGATCCCATTGGCCTTGAGTTTGTCCACCTCCTATTTGAGAGCAGCGGACCTCTCCGTGTCCATACCTCTCCTCTTCTATTTTATAGGAACGTACGTGGGGTCTATATTCAAATATGACTCGCAAGTGTGGGAGAAATCCTGCACATATCTGAGTGAGTTCAGGCGAAAACATCAAGATTCGCTTGGAGGAAGTCAGTGAGATTCTCGGCCACCACGGGGTCAAGCTGTGATCCAATTTTAAGAATTTGTGACGGGTCATCCCGGCTGACTGGGATGTCAATTGTGAGTTCAACCGGTGCTGCATTGGTTTCCCTGGGTCCCCCATCATCGTCTCTCGGATCTATGTCTCTATAGATCCGAGAATGTTGCCCGAGCCAGGGCTCAGGCGCTACTTGTCAATCATCAGCATTTTGGATGCGGACGGAGCGGTCCTCAACCTTTCCTTTCTCCCTACGCTGAGCCTCTCTCAGCTCAGCCACATAGCAGGCACGTCCGGTCGCCTGATCATCGTGTACCACTCCAACACCAATGTCAGTGGAAAATTTTAACGTCAGACACCAAGGGGTCAATGTTGCCCTAAATTCTGTCGAGGCTGGGCATCCTAGAAATACGTTATATGGAGAGTCAACGTCCAACACTATGAATGATAGGATTCGCACTGTCCTACGCTCGCCTTTTCCCAGTTCAACTGGTAACTCCACATATCCCACTGCATCCGTTGTTGCGCCGTTAAAGCCATGGATTCTGGCACTGGATGGTTTCAATTCCTTAGTTTCCAGCTTCATTTGGTCATATGCCTTCTTGAAGATGATGTTAACGGAACTATCACAATCGATTAGAATTCTCTTCACAAACACCGGACCGATTGTTGCAGGTATGACCATCGAGTCAATGGTAAGGGTCTCTACCTTATCCGCATCTCGGCTCCTGAATACAATATCATCATCCATCGTTCGCTGCTGCTTTGCAAAAGTCCCATCCTCCATATTAGATCAGCTCTCATACTCTGCATGTCTTAAAGAGTTAGCATATCGCTCCATCTCCTGCCAATTCTTATCCGCAGGATGAGGTCCGCCCGCAATCGTGTTGATCACCAATCTACCCATAGTTCGAGCAGGTTGTTCTGGTTGGCGTAGAGCTGGCCCACGTCCAGGGTCCGATGTCTCTTGTCTTCCGTCTAGTGGGTCTTTGACGAACTCCTGCAGCTTCTTCTGTCTAATCAACTTTTCAAAAGCGTCATGGAGGTGCCTGTACTCCTCTGTGTTGTGCCATAGGGCTCGTGAAAGTGGCAGTACATCCCAGTCCGCTTCTATTCCTCCGTTGATTCCTTTGGGCGTGGTTTCCTATACCGGTAAGTGTTGCAAGTTGACAAATAGATGTTCTCAAGTGATGCGTTGAGCGGGGTGTATTCAGTGTAGGTCGGGATCCTTGACTTCCATTTCCCTGTCTCTCTCTTCTTCCCATGATTTCCACCTCCGGATCCTTTAGACTGCCCAGGCTTGTTTTGGACGTTGACTTGGGCTTTCCTCGAATTATCGCTGGTTTGCTTCATAGCAACGGTATCTTTCTCAGTCTCCTGCGTAGGCCCTGGTGCCTTGTCTCGTCTTTTCCATCGAGCTTCTTCCCTTCTTATGAACCGATGAGCTTTCAAATAGAAACGCTCCAGCGTGGTCGGGGGCTTTCCCGCCAGACAATCTACAAATTCAGAGTTTGGATCCACTGCACGCGCTACCGCCATCAAAATTGCATGGTCGTTTAGAATTTCTCACCTCAGTAGCAGCAACATGAAATCTTTACAAGTATGCTTTCAATGACTCTCCTGGGGCCTGGATTACACTGGATAAGGACATTACATCCCTTGGACGAGTGGTGTGTATCCTGAATTGCTCTATGAATTTCATTTCCAATTCGTCAAAGCTAGATATAGACTATGGGGGAAGTCGAGTAAACCACATGGTGGCAATTTTGGACAGGGTGATTGGGAAGCACCTACACTTGGTTCATCATTTTCTCTTGCAGGATCCATTATCCATCCGTACCTCATCCATGCTGCATGGGATCAGTCTTCACTTCGTAGGCTGGAACGGCATATTGAACTTCTTGGGGTACTCATCCTGCAGGATACCATCCATTAAGGGAGTATGGCTTCTGGTCACTCCCCAATCTTCATTGGTCAAGCCTTGGTTCTCTCTCATCAACTGCCTGACCATAGCTATCAAGTCTGGAGTTAGTATGGATGATGGAAGGTTGGTTTCCGTTCCACGGGACCGTGCAGGTTGATGTCCCGCCTAATTTGGGTCTTGGAGATTCGGGTGTCCGGTCTCTTCGCGGGCTTCGTTCCCAACTCCTGCTTGTGCAACTTCATCCTTACGGGGTGTACGCCTAGGAGGTTCGTCAGCTGATGTTGAACTATCAGATTCAAAATAAGGGGCAGGGTTACCTCCATCATTCTGGCGCTGTTGTTGAGCGAGCTGAGTCATGAGGTTAGTGTTGGCTTGAATCTGCTCAGCAAGTTGCCTTCTACTTTCCTTGAGTTCTCTTATCAAGTCATTGAAATCTGTTTGAAAAATGACTTCCACTTGGTTTTGGGTGGAGGGCCCTGCACCTCTTGTTGCTTGCAGATTTCTAGGTCCAGCTTGTTGTACACTAGCAGTTTCGTGGACATCAGCGTTATGGGAGGCCCATCTGGTTCGTGGTCTTCCCATGGCAGAGTTGTTTGTTATAACCCTGAATAGAACCAATAGATGCCTTGTCAATGATCTTGGATCTCCTCTAGGGGATTAATGCAATCCAGTAGCTACAAACAGATCCTAACAGCATGAGAATTCAATTCTTAGAGAAAGCACCAAAATGTTAACACCAAAATTGGTCACTAACACTTTTACAAAGATTGGTAGAGAGATTAATGAAGAAGGTAAATTAAAATAGAGAAAAATATGTAAATTTCAGTGCGGAGAACAAGAACACCAAATTTATAGTGGTTCGGCGTAACTGCCTGAATCCACTTTGAAGTTGATTTCTATTGATTACCTTAATAGTTGATTACAGATACAATCCGTTTCTAATTACTTTAATACAATTGAAAAACCAAAGACTAAGTCTTGAAAGAGCGTTGAATGCGGTAGAGTTTCCCCAATGTTCTCAAAAAACCGATCCTTTTCACTGTGCCCCAACCTCTCTATTTATATACGAAGGTGGGTTGGACTTCTCTAGTGGGCCTGGTAGCTGGGTATCACGGCCCAAATGGAGTAGACTCTGTGTGCCGACCCGGACATGTCGAACAGTCAAATGCCGAACCATCATCCTTGTGTTGAGCGGTGCAATGTGTTTAGTGAGGGTGTAGGCCGAACGAGAATTGATGCCGAACGAGGAAGAGGCCGAGTGAGGCTAGAATGCTGAATGGTCCAGGAATGCCGAGTGAAGCATGAATGCCGAGCGCTCTTTGCATGCCGAACGTAGTGGTGCTGAACACATAGGATGTTGAGCGATATGGAGGCATGCCGAGTGAAGTGGAGCCGAATGTTCTGAGTGCCGGACACCCTGAATGTCGAGCGTTATCAATGCCGAACGCTCTCCAGATGCTAAGTGCTCTGTCATGCCGAACAAACTTGTCTGCCGAACACTTCCCAAAGCCGAATGCTTCTAAGTGCCGAGCATTCCTTTCTGTCGAGTGTCCCCTTATGCCAAGCGCTCCTAAATGCCGAGTACTTGCTGGATGCCGACCGACCGTGATGATATGCCAAACAATCCAGAGGGGTTGAGTACCGAGTTGCCCGGCCAAATCTCCAGGAAACACTTGTAATTTGAGTTTATTTAAAAATGATGGATTTATGAAATGAATATTTCAAAAATTAAGTAGTAATGAAGTGAAATTTGTGATATATGAAACTATAAAATTTAGTTTTGGAATATGGTATATTTAAGCTTTGAAATATATTAAAGATTGAATAGTTTATTTATGGATAAAAATTTTATTTGAAATTCGATAATATTTGAATTAGTTTGTCGGAAAACTAAATTGAATTGAAACTGATGGTTTGAATTTAATTGAAATTGGAAATTTTAGATTTGGATTTAATTGAATAAATTTATGAAATGTAAAGAATTAATGGAATGTTTTATGATTTCAAATGCATGATTTCGAAAGGTTATGATTTGAAAGTGTAATGATTTAAACTATTTTGGTTTTCGAAAGATTTACAACTATGAAAGTATTATGATTTTTGAAAGTGAATGTACATTTAAAATGCAAATGAATTTGTTTGACCTAAATTTTGTTGATTTGGAAATTTGGATTATTTTCTAAATCCATTGTTTTAAGAAACTTTGAAACTGAATATATGTAATTTGAAAGAAATGATTTGGTGAAATCATATATGATTTTGAAACTGAATTGATATTGAAATGGTTTGAAATATAGAACCTTATTTATTTAAATACTTTGATTTAGGAGTTATCGAATTTATATAAAATTGATTTGTATAAGTATGAAGTGATTTGAAACTATTGATTTGTGAAGGTACTCAATTTGTAAATTGAAATCTTATATAATCGAAGTCTACATAAGTATGATTTGATATACTATTGATTTTGGGAAGTATTTGATTTGAAAATGAAATCTTATATATAATGGACTTTGTATAAGTATGATATTTGAATGTGATTTTGAAAGGTACTATATGATACATATTTTCGAAGTAAAGATATGGAAAGTGCCTTCTGCTTGATATCCGCTTTGTGGCTACATTGTGGATTCATTCTATCGATATTTTTCTCTCTGATTTGGGTTTTTCAGATATGATACTCGAGTGTCCATCGAATTCCATGGCGATCTCCATGGTCTTACGAGCGCGGCTGCATAGCGTAATTCACAGGGGCTGCGAGAGCCTAAGGGTACGGATGTTTCTTGGAGGATCTAGGTGTCACCATTGTGTAACTGTGATCTATTGGGTCGCTTGGTAGTGTAATCCGCAAGGGCTGTGAGAGCCTAAGGGTACAGATGTTTCCTGGGGGATCCAGGCGTAACCATTGTGTATCTGCGATACTACCAGTCTTCATTGTATAATCGCAGGGCTACGGTAGTCACCCTACGGGTACGGATGTTTCCTCGGGGATCCAGGCGTAACCATTGTGTATCCGCGATCCATGATCGACATGTTTTGGTTTGGTTGATTTGTTTGGATTGTACTTTCCATATTTGTTTTTAAAAGGTTTTTTCAAGTATTTTCACCGGGTGTTGAAACAAGTCTACTAAGTACTTGGAGAATTCTAGCTTCGCGCCTGATCAACGCATGGCCAGTGTCTGCAGGAACGAAAATAAACTTGTTAAGACATCAAGTTATAAAAGTATTTTGATAAAGTATTATATAAAGGATATTTTGATCATTTATTTTATATGTCTAAATAATTTAAAAATGTTTTAAGTATTGTTTACTTTGAAATATCAGATTTGAATCAAATGACTATTCAATATATTATAAAATATTTGAAATGTTGTAAATAAAATTTTAATTGAAATTCATATAGTTTTAAAATAAGGGTTCATTCTTGTCTTTCAACCTATTTTTTCCTTCTAGCTATTCCTATCTTTTTTCCTCTTCGAGGGTTCTTTCTGCATTATGGGAAGAGTTGGTTCTTTGGCTTATCATTTGGATTTGCCCAAGAAGCATTCTAGAGTGCATGATGTATTCCACGTCTCACATCTTCTCTGGTATCTTCTTGAACCTATCTCTTTTGTCTAGCCTTCTGCTCTTTAAAGTTTGGATATTGAGCCTAATCTGACCGTTGAAAGGAAGCCACTTCGTATTGTCGGCAGAGGTACGAATCGGCCAAGAATGGAATTTGTTAGTCCGATCGAGGTACGATGGGGTACTGATGATCGAGATTGTACCTGGGAGACAGAGGAGAGCATTCGTGCTTTGAATTTGAAATTGTTTTTCCAGGTACTATTTGTTGTCTATCTTGCTTTTCCTTATTTTCCTTGTTCGTTCTTTTCGAGGACGAAAAGATTTGAGTAGGGGAGAGTGTAACAATCCAGTGTTTTGTGATTGTTTTAATTATTTATTTTAATTATTTAAATTGAAACTCCTGATTTAAAAACTTTATTATATTTATTAAAATGAATAAATTTTGTTATTTTAAGTGTATATTTTTATTTTTGTGTGAATTTTAATTTCAAACCTGAATAAATAGGACATTTCCATAAAAAGTGTATTTTCGGTCAATCTGGTCAATCTTTGACTTTTAAATTTAAAATTTATATTTTTGAATTTTTGAATTTTATTGTGAAAATATATTAAATTTTGAGAATACTGCTTTTCGTTTCGTTGAAATCTGATTTATATTGAGAAAGTTATGCTTTTTACAATATTGTGTTTAAATTAATTATTCAACAATATTTTTTATTTTTATTTATATAAATAATATTTTTATTTTTCAAGTCTTATTCTAATTTATATGTATGTGAAATATGTTATGTTATGTATATATTTTATCTTCTAAATAATTTTAAAGTGATGTTTAAATTTTTCCAAAGTTTATTGAATTTATTTTCAATTTTTGAAGCCTAGTTTCCAATTTTGCTATTTTCTTAATTTAATTATATTTAATTAAAAATTATTTATTTACTTTTGTGCATTTATCATATTTTCATATTTTTATCTGTATTTATAATTATTTTTCATGTATTTAAAATTTCAAAAGAAAATATGAAGAATTTGTAACTCTTTTTATTCCTAGTATTTTCACATTCACCACCTTTTCATTATCAATCAACACCATTTCATTTTTTCTGCCATAACTCCCTACTCTTCAGCCATCCTCCTTCCATTTTCTCACACACAAAAAAGAAAAGAAAAACCTAAATAGTTCGGCCATCGTCCTTGTGAAAATTTTGGTAAAACTTTCTTCTTTTTTTCACTTTTTATACTTGTATTTGTGATTTTTGCCCTTGCCTTCATCCTTTTGTGTTCGGCCTGCTATCTCCAACCCCATTGCCATCTCTACCACCACCTATTCCAGCCACCATACCCTGCTTTCCACTGGTATCCCATGGTCGATGTCACCCATAATAAAGATCCACCGAAAAATGCACAAACTCCACTTGAAACTCCATAGCTGAGCCTACTTGTTGCCACTACTTCAACCATCATGTTTTGGCCGACCATCCACCACCACCACCACAAACCTTAGCTTCAGACCCCACCACACCTGTAGCTTCCAAGATCAGGTCGTGCCCAATCCATGCTTGGCCGAAGTAATTTAGGCTTTGAAATCCATGTTGTTGCTTGTAGTTGTGTGTTGATGCACACATATGCCTTCATCTCCTTTGTATTGCTTTGGCCGACTCCTATATGTAAATAACCGGATCCAACCTGATCCAAAACCATCCTATTACAGTGCCTGTCCAGTCCATAGCTGAAGCACAAGTGGTTGAATGCAAGTGCAAAAGTTTAGCTATGTGTTATGCTTATATTTCTAGCTTTATTTATAATAGCTTGGTTTGAAATTTATGTATCGTACTTTGTTTTGTCTGTTATGAAACAAGGCTATTAGCTTTGGCTCTCCCACACTCGAATCATTGTCGTGCTATCGTGCCTTTGTGGATCTCAGTTTGTGCACTTTGGTTGTCATCTCTAGCTTATACAGTGAGTTATTCTCACCAGAAAGTTTTATACTTATATGACTTGTAAACTGATCATATTTGAATTTGTAAACTCATATCACCATGCTATATCTGCTATGCTATGATTATATGATGTTCACCCATGCTGATTTACCTGTTATATCATCTGTTACTGTTATTTAATGCTATTCTGTTATTTATATTAGTTTATCACATTGCATGTTCCCTTTAGATTAGAATTACTATGGGTTGAAATGATACATACCCGAACGGACTTTAGAATAGAGAAAAATCGTTATGGGCTAAAATGATAGGCTTGAATGATTTTTAATTATTTTCATTTACTTGGGCCTGCGGGTTTGAAATGAAAAAACTTGGGGTTTCTTTGTAAATTACGGATTGTAATGATATATTATCCTTATCACTTTACCTAGGCTAGAAAATTTTATACAGACCCGTGGTTAAAATATATTTTCTAAAATTTTTAAAGTATTTTAGAAATGTAAATATTATAATATTTCGATTTAAAACTTAATTAAAATGATTTTTTTAAAGTATTATTGATTTTCTAAAAATTTATAAGTGAAATATATAAATGGTAAAGTTAGAAATTTGAAATATATGTTATCTTGGAAAGTTTGATTTAGTTATAAATGGAATTTAAATTAAATATGAAAATAAGATAAATTTATGATATTTTGAATTAAAATGAATTTAAAATGATTTTATAATATATTAATGATTTTTGAATAAATTAAGATGTGAAATAAATGAATATTTTAGTTGAATTTTGAAATATAACTTAAATTGGAAATTTGTGAATTTTGTTTAAAAGTGGATTTTAAGTTAAGTAAATAAGATGAAAAATAAGTTATATTTGAAAATTTAAACGTGTATTAAGTTAAAAATTCAATTTAATGAACTGAAATTAAAAGCTTGAATTTAATGTGAATTATTATTAAATTTTTATTTTTGAATGAATATTTAACTTTATAAAATCATGAATATAAGGATAATTCAATGATTGTTTTAAAAGTGAAAATTTATGATTTATAAATTTAAAACGATTTAAATAAAAATTTAATTGTTTATGACAATATAGTGAATATTTGAAATTTATTTAACAGCATTTTTGAAATGCTATTATTTCTAATATAAAGGATATTACAGCATTTGTAAATGCTGTAGTTGATAGAAATGAACTAAATGACTAAAATAAACTAAGGGCTAACAGCACTTTGTAAGTGCTGTAGTTGCTGGACTTAACTAAAGTTTTAATTGAAATCTAAACTTATTACAGCATTTTACATGCTGTCTTTTGCTAATTTAATTGTTTTTAAACATAACTTTCCGTAGCATTTTCTAAGTGCTGTGAAAGTTGAATTTCCACTGTTTTTATAAATTTAAGTGAATAAATGAACTTTGAAAGGGCTAAAATTTTGGGAATTAAATATTTGATTTTAAATATAATGACTTCAAATTTTAATGGTTTAAATGAAGTAATTTGATTTGAAATATAAACCATTTTGAAATGTAACTTGGAAGGATATTTAAATTAAATAAAATGAATGTGGTTTTGGAAAGATATGATATTTTGATATTTGAAATGAATTTGAAATGATATTGACTTTTGAAATTGATATTTGATTTAGAAATATAAAATAACATTATTAAATTTAACAATGGGATGTATTTAATTTATGGTTTAACTGATCCTTAGAGGACGGGCGATCCCAAGCATCCTTTAAGATATTGTGCATTACTACTACAGTTCACTTCAGCTGGTTTACATTATATAAGTATATATGTCCTGACTCGAGTATTTTTTGTTTTACTTTACGCTCGGGTCAGCCTGAGTATTTACAGCTTAGCTTTGGATTTTTTTTCTATAGCTAGGAACCGCTGGAGATTCTGCTTGTCTAGTTATCTATTCCTTTTCAGTTTTAGTTGTTCTATTTCAGCTCTGGTATTTATAAACTTCTATGTATTTGAGATTTTTATTATATATGTTTTTCAGACTTATATTATGTATTTGTTTGGGAGTTTGTTATAGTAGCTTCATGAACAACTATGGTATTTCAATTTCCGCTGCGAGTTATTCTGGTATTTCTATGTCTGTGATTCTATGATTGTATTTCATTTGCTCCAAATTTATATACAACGCGGTATTTAGAGCAATTCAAGTCCGGCATGTGTAGATGCGAATGGCTGAAAATATTGGATTGTTATACCCATAAATTTCGATAATTAATTGGTTAATTTAATAAGATTTTGTAATTTAATATTGAAGGGAATAAAAATTTGTGAATTGTTAGTGGAAATGATGACTAGAATGAATTGCAACAATACTGATGTAAGTTAATTATTAACAATTCATATGAAGTCCCAATTAACTGAAATGATGTAAAGTTTATAACTTGGTTATAAATTGAATGTAAGTAAATAATTGTAAGTTGTGTATAAACTTTTGAACTAATACATAATTAGTGGTAATATAACAAAATTTGTGTTATAGAGGTAAGTCGTAACATTTGTTTACGATAATAAACTTAAAAGTGTTATAAATGTGATTTAAGGTAAATGGTGACTAACATTATTATAATTTACACATTATTTAATATATTATAAATTAATTGGGAATCAATCGTAATCAATTCACTTAATTATTGCAGTTATTGTACATTAGATTTGTAAGTGAAATATAAGAAAAACAAATGTAAGCATTGAATTAATTAATGAAATAATACTGTGTTAATGGTGAGTAATAAACTTGTAAATGTAAGTAAAAGTAAATAGGTGACACTAATATATGTTATTTATTTATTTTGTGTGTTAAATAAGATTGGTAAACAAATTGCAATTAAAGGTAATAATGTTAATGCAAGTGGATAAATAACTAATTTAGTGCGATTCCAATTAATTGAAACCAATTGCAATAAATGAAATCAAATATTACGTTAGTGTGAATTCAGGAAATATTTGGTAATAATGTATTTTTAATGGTTTATGAATGAAGCAATAATTAAAATAATACGTATTAAACTATAATTTGATAAAATCAATGTTAGATAAGTAATTATAATATTTTTTGGTTGACAATAAAGTATGAATGTGATTGTTGATGTTGATTGAATGAAATCGACAATTGTTAATGTGATTTCAATCAATTATAATGGTAAAGCTAATTGGGAAGTTTAATAAGGAAGAAAACAAATGACCATGTGAATGTAAATTCCAATTGATTGGAATAATGAATGTAAAAAAAAGAATAATATATGTTTCTATACTAAATAAAAAAAATCATATGTTTATTTATTTGAAATGTTGGTAGCTGAAAATTTTATTATAGAAATAAGAAATTAATAACTTTTGGTTTGTATACAATAATTCCGTAAGTACGTTAATTTACTATAAAAAGGAATTGAATTGTCTCATTTATTTTTACCTTAGAAATCAATGACAATTAATGTGATTAGAATCTTTTAATTAAAAAGTAGGAAGATGCAACGTTTTAGGATTTTCGACTTCCAAAAATCGACATTAATACGTCCACCATAGCAACTGCCGAGCAATCGAAGGCCGGAAAACCGAATTGTTAGGGTTAAAGAAGAAGAGGTAGAAGAAGAAAGAAAGAAGAAACAACAGAAACAATATCAGAATCTCACAATCGCAGGGAACACCATATAATAGATAAATGAATAATCTTTAAATCAGAAGAACTGTACATTTTATACATTACACCATCAGAGTCAACTTACAACACAACACAACTGGACAATTATATGAACTTTCCCTTACAAGTGGATACACAGCGGAAAAGATAATATCATATACAAGTGATACGTTTCGCCATCTAGCTCCCCTCTTGAGCTCCACAACACCTCCTGAATTCCAGAATATCCTGATAACCTAACTCTAGGCTGCCCGTGTGGAAAATGATGGGCACCCAGAGTTTAGGAAGGGAACAATAAACTACAGGCCAGTCATGGGACTGGTGTGAGAACTTAAAACAATTATATCTTTAAAACAAACAAAGAAATATTTTAAAATAGATCCACACTGCTTTTAGAAAATGTAACTACCATAAGGCCTCCCGCCACACACACCATGCAAACGCAGAATTGGAGGAGATTTCTCCTTATGATAGTCAAACATGCTTGATACGCAAATTTCTTTGATATTATTACTATAAGTGCAAAGTGCAGGAAAACATTTTGAAAGTATAATATAAATCTTAGCCAACATACGACCATTATCGTATGCCTACTATAGCTATCATCTAAACAGTGGGGCGCCACCATAAGTAGATGGCAGGTTCTACAACTAAAACCGTACAAGGTGCGTATTGAAGTTTGGATTTCCAACAAATGGTCAGGCCAAGGAACTTCCCATTGCCACATGGGTACGCCTCTGGAAGGACGCCCCAAGAACCTAACCAGATCTCTGCCAACACAAGGCCGGGTTACCTCTGAACAGGTAACTACTGACACGAGTATGTCATCCCCCGGTCGTAACCGACCTTTATCTCGGGATTCACCAATAACCACAAAGAAATAAATTTGCAGCAACCACATAGGTTAAGTATCTGGGCTCCATACCATAATACCACCTCTATCCCCAAATAACCTTGCTTCATTCTTCCTGTTTTGACCATTAACTGGTTGTGAGGTTCGACGAAGTCTCGTCTGCAAAGCTACGCTTTCATAAAAGCCACGCTTTGATCAACAAATGATCAACAGCATTCCATATGCCACATTACGAAGTTGGGAATATATTACTGATAACCTTCAATACATAACCTCTGAGCTCGTACGTCTCAGAGAAGGGTGTTAAGCTAAGAGAATAAATTCTCCGCCACAAACAGAAATGTATTTGAAAGAAATCTGCTTTATATCTCAAAATGTAGTGTCAGATATACAATCCATACAAGTCTGTTCAGGGTTCGAACAGAACCGAAGGCACTTTCGAAGAAGCCCTTGCAAATCCGGGTATTCACAATCTCGATCAGACTCCCCATCACATATGGAGAACTCTGTACCGGAGCAACTTAGTGTAAAGTCAATCGACAGGTTATACTATCGTTCTTACAAATACCAGGTCTTTGACACTGGTCTTCAAATGCTATTCATAATGTCGTATCATTATTCGAAATGAATTTTATGACACAAGGTCCTCTCCCGGCTAATCCGAATAACGAGCGCTTATTTAAAAAAAAAATAAGTTTTACATTCATATTCAACACAAATCACAACAATTCCACTTTGATCTTTTAAACAAAAGATCCACACAATCACAAAGGTTCGATGTGGGTTTGAAATATCCAGTTGGAATTCGACTCCCGGTCGCATCGAAATTCAATTGCCGATTAAGGCCAATATTATAGTCGATTATTTAACTATCAATCATCTTTCACAATAGTCACTAGATTTCAAATAATTTACCAATTTTTTTTTATTTCCAAAATATGTTCGCAAGATATACTTTTTAACACTTTAATATTTTGAAAACAATTTCAATCACTATTCACATTTCAATCCTTTGGAAACAAATTTTCAAATCATTTTCCTTACGCGGAATATATTTCCAAATATTTATTCATTTCAACTGAAAAACTGCCGAGTTAAAATAATTCAAATCACTAATCCAAAATATTCTTGGAACATTTAAAATAAAACCACTTTAAATACTTGCTTAAATATTCGTTATGAAATTATTATACTAATTATCACATATAAGACTTCAAGTCCAAAGAAAATTTTAAAATAAAATTAGTAGATAGAGTAAAAATATTTAAATAACTATTTTCTAAAACAATTATTGATTAAATCTTAGAAATAATCATTCTATATCAACTTAATAAATCTTTACTTAAAGGATTTAAAATAATTTTAATTTTAATTTCTCCAAAGTATCCTTTTCAAATCCAATTCTAGAATTATATATATACACACACACACACATATATATATATATATATAAATATATATATATATATATATATATATGTATGTATGTATGTATATATGTATATATCTTTCAAAGCTATTCAAAAATTTTATTTGGCTTTCCAGGGAGAATACACTTTCATTTCAAAATGGTTTATTTAAACCAATTAAATAAATCCTTACCAATTTACTTTAAATTTACATTCCGGATCCGTAAACTTTATTTCCACGCTTCAAAAATAAATCAATGTTTATTTTTACACAAATTTCCCTTTTCTTTATAAATCCCATGGTGAATTTAAATTTCCAAATATCCATTGATATACGATTTTCAAATCGATTTCAAATATTCACTTTCAACAACAATTCAAATTTTCAATTGATTTCAAAAACAACCAAATCAAATTCCATATTGATTTTCCTAGAATTTAAACACCAAGTGAATTTCATTCAAATGTCAAATTGATATCAATTTCTACTAAACCCCAAATAAATTTTCAAATTGATTCCCAATTCTTTTCAAAACACCAAATATATTTCAAAATGGATTTTCAAAAGATTTAAATTCAATCATCGAAAATCAATTCCCAAATGGATTTCAAATTTTATTTCCTTTTAAAAAAATAAATTCCTTTTAAAGAAAACAAATTATTTTATTTTTCAAACTCTTTAAAATCCGTATTTTGAATAAATTCTTCAACCTTTGAATAATATTACCCGAAGTCCATTTATTAAAGCTTTTCCCATATTTCGAAATTTTATTCAATAAGATTAAAAATAAAATTTATTATTTTAGAATTCCTTCTTTTAAATTTATCCAATTCTCAAAAATAAATTTTAATATAAACTTTCAACCTGAATTTTCAAAAATCAATTTTTTATTTATTCCTGTTATCCAACGATACCAAAATTATATTCCGCTAAATTTTAGCCTTCAACGATTTCAATCACAAAGATAATCACACAGAGATTATAAAAAAATCAACACACAACATTGAAACAAATTCAGTTATTTGAGGAATCCAGTTGGATCCCTCCAACATGTTTCCCTACATCCACAGATGTTAGCACAATACCAATCCCGTTTCAAGATGGGATATCGCGGTATATGAGTTTATATAAAATATTATCCACTATTATGCGGCGCAATAGGGTCTCATCCGCTATATAATACGGGAAATCAACTCCACGTACATATATAATACCAATTCCACATCAAGGTGGAATATTGCGGTATATGTGTTTAATAAAATAACATCCGCTTAATATGCGGCATGTAGTGTCTATTTCAATACAATAGATAGCAACCATCATTCAATCACACAATCAAGCAATTTTAAATTTAACTATTTTAAAGTTAAATTGAAACAAATTCGATTAAGTAAGAAGTTCTCACCTTGCTTCCAATAGCGGTTTCAGCGTTTTATTCCGAATAAAATTAAAGGCGCATTTAATTTTACCCAAAATTCACACTAGCTCCAATCAATCCAGTCCTGCTCCATTGCGTAGTGTTCGTCCATACGATTCCAACGCAAGTCAATTCGTCAAAAACGAACCTCGTATCAAAAAGTTATGCAGTTTTAAAGTTTATACGATTTAATATAAATCAAGTTACAAATTCCTTTTTTTATTTAAACCTCAATGAATCTGGGCCACATGATTTTTGTTGCATCCATCAGGCCGTGAACGCCTTCTTCCCATTCAAGTCCAATTCACGAACAAGATAACCCATTAGCCATCACCAAACCCTAACTGCCACGGCCTCTACGTGCACTTCCATGACGATCGAGCACTTTCATTTGAATCGCCATCATGAGAGCCACCTTCGGCTGGAACCACGACGAGCTCGGCTTTATATACTCCTCGAAAAATGCACAAACATTGCGCCTTCAATCCAAGTTCCTCGTCACATCGTTGCTCGAAAGCTCATCATCACCGTATGGATTTATAGATCTCGTCGTGCTCTTCAACATTGTAGTTGAGTGTTTTGGATAATTTTTAAGGATAGAGAGAGATTAAGGGGAAAAGAAAACGAATTTCTGGCCATCAAAAGGATAATGGCGGCTAGCCATAGCCTGGTTAGGGTTTGAGTGAAAAGAATGAATGTTGAGGTCCTTATATAGAAAACTACCAAAACACTATTCATCCGAAATTTTTCCAGACTCGAAACGAAGCGTGCCGCCGGGAGTTTATAATGTTTTACCCTTATTCCGAACGCAATGGAATATATATCGAGAGCCAATTCGATCGTATTTGAAAGATAGGTTTTCGAATCGACTATTTAAATTTAAAATTCACTTAAACCGATTTCAGTGCGTTTTAGCTTGCCCCGGAGAAACCGTAAATCCGATTGACACGAAATTTGAAATCTTACTATAATATAACATTAAGGATTCGATGAAACTGGTTTCGTCAAAATTCGAGACTGTTTGAAAAACGACTATTTTTACTCGTCAATTAAATATTAAAATATTCAATTTCCATAAATTAACTTTTAACTCAATTTTAAAAGTTCTGTAACATCATTCTAACTCCAATTTGATTTAATACAACTTTACAAATCAATTTTTATCATATTAAACCCAATTTCCAATTATTTTTGTAATTTCAAGTATTAAATTATCGATTTAATTATCCAATTAAATCTAGATATTCGAAATATAATTTATTCGACTTACAAATTTTACTTGTTAATATTTAAAATCAATTAAATATACGAATTTCAAATGACAGAAATTCTGGGTCATTACAAAAGATGTTAATTGTAAACATATATTGAAATAAATTTAGATTGGTTGATTTATTTCGAATTAAATTAGTTCATGTTTCAAAATTTAATGCTAGTTTACTGCATATATATGTTTATACCTAAATTTAAACTTGTGTTTTAGATCTAATTAGATCATTAAAAAGAAAGGATTATTTAGGTTTGAAATCTCATACGTAATTAAATTAAATGTTAATAGGAGATGATAAAAGGGGTAAAATAGATTTAACTTGACTATTTCCTTTTGAAAGAATATTTGATTTTAATTGCAACATAATTTACCTTTCCATCTTCACTTTTCTAATTTAGTCTTACATTCATTGCCTCCTTATGTGGATTATTTTCATACCTTTTATTTATGAATGTAAACTATAAGTGGCGATAAAGATGTACATATACATATATCATACACTTGTTTTATTACCTTGTTTATGCTATCATATTTTTGAATGTATGTTAATGCATTCCTAGTAAAACATTCAATCGAAATGTTAACATATTTGTTTAATTCCCAATCTAATCACAAAGAGGGAGAATTGAAAAGTTCGCAATGCTGTATAATCTTTTAATTTATGACACAAATTTGTGTAGAGAATTAATTTTCATTTATTGTGTGTTAATTAAATCTTTAAAGGATGTTAATTTAGATATGTTTAGGGTTAACAAAATTAATTAAGTGAACGATTTTTTTGAAATTTGAATTCTAAAAGTTTGTTTACAGTATAGAGTTGGTCCATTCATTCCCTTTCTAATTA
This sequence comes from Allium cepa, assembly GCA_030765085.1. Lineage (NCBI taxonomy): Eukaryota > Viridiplantae > Streptophyta > Magnoliopsida > Asparagales > Amaryllidaceae > Allium > Allium cepa. Next base: position 91,639,040 of record CM060944.1, read on the forward strand.
ATAATTGCAGCATTCTTTTAATTTTTTCCCATTTGTTCCATTACTCCTTTCCGTTTACATTGTCCTAAGCTTTTCGATTTTGCAAACATGAACTACTTTTCAAATTTTTAATTCTTTCTTTTACCTATTTTTAATACCTATTACTTTTAAAAAGGTTGTTCATATTTACTATATTTCAGTACCAAGTTTTTTCATATTTACTTATTTTTCATTCATTTTCCAACTTCATTTTCTAAAACGTCATTTCATTTATTTCTAATTAATAATGGCCTCTCTTTTCAAATCTCTTTGACCCAAAACCTAATTCTAACCTTATAAATAAGATATGACTCAAATGAAACCCCAGCCTCCATTCTAGTCTTCTTCTTTTTTTTCATTTTTTTCTTCAAATCTCCTTATTATCTCTCATTTTAATTTTTCCTTCCTCTTCAAATATTCTTCTTCTTTAAATTTTCTTCTATTTCAAACTTTCTTCTTTCTTTTCAAATCTTTATCTTCTCTTCCATTTTCAGTTCTTCTTATTTTAATCCTTTTCCTTTTCGATTCTTCTTTTTCATTTTTTTTTTCAAACCTTTTAAAAAAACATACATACATATATATTAATATAATAAGAAGGAAAATTTAAGTAAATCAAAATAAAAGAAAAATTACGGAACAAAGCAAGCATTCAATTAGGAGACTAAGGAAACATAGAGCGAATCTATTGATTAGAAGTGTATTATTTTCATATTCCTATAAAGGTGTGTGTTTTAACCCACTCACAACTTCTAAAATTTCTTATGTTTGTTAAATTTTTTTATGATGTGATTAGAAATTTATTTACGACTATTTGACATATTTTTAATCATCATCTCAGTTAAATTGAGTTTATTTGAATTAAATTGTCATTTAATCGATTAATGCACATAAACTACCAATTAAATTGTTATTAAATTTATTATTGCATGTAAACTGCTAATTAAGTGTTATTTCATTTATTATTGTATATAAACTGCCAGTGAATACCTGTCATTTATTATCTGTTCTATATTGATGTTATTGTTTGAATTGGATGATAATTGTGATGAATAGTTGATGATTGATATTGGGTGAATGAATGTTGTATTTCATATTGTTATAAACTGCAAGTTGTTATGCATTTTTATTTCATTCGGGATTGCTATTTAAAATTATATATAACCGTATTTTTTTATATTTTAAACTACGGATTGAAATGATAAATATCCTATCACTTGACCATAGGGTAGAAAATTTTATACAGACACCGCGGTCTATATATAAAAATAATTTGAAATGATTTCTATGGTTTTGTAAAGAAATATATGGTTTTATGGGATATTGATTTGGATATTTTATAAAAGTTATTTTATATATAGTTAAATTCTTGGTTTTAAGCTATGTATAAAATTGGTTTAAAGTATAAAATATGAATAATAATAAAGTTGATTTTATTAAGATATAATATGGCTAAGTATTTATTAAAATTATGTTTCTGGAGTTTATAATGACTTAAATGAGAACAAGGTGTGAAGATATATATGAAATTGATTTGAAATTTAATAAAATTGAGATTTTAAAGGTATGATTTGTATAACTAGATTTTGGTTTAAGATGAATTAAACAAATATTTCAAGTATAAATAAATTGAAGGAAATATTTGGTTATTTGAAATTCGAGTTTTATTTAAATGAAAATGGATTTATTATGCAATTATTTCAAAACTAAAAATAAAACATTGAATCGTTGAATCGTAATACCAACAATAGTTTTTGAAATTGTTTAATACTCAAAGTTTGAAATGTATTGAAATTGAAATGGTTTATTGAAACTGAAAGTGAGTCGAAAGTTATGAATTGAGATTTAATTTAAAGTGAATAAAATTGTGAAGTCGAGGAAATTATTTTACTTTATAAAGTAATTTTAAATTCAAACTATTTTATTATATATACTGTTTAAATATCCAAAGCATTTAAGTACTGAAAGTTATGGTTTAAAAGCTATGAAATTTGAAGTATTATGTTTTGAAAGGTTATATTTCAAATGTTTGGTTTCAAAGTGTATAAATTTCGAAGTGCTATGATTTTGGAAAAAGGATATATTTGAAATAAAAATGATATTATATTGATTTGAGTTTTCTTTAAAATGATATCATATTGATTTAGTTTTTGAAACGGAAATGATATCGTAATTATATGGTTTCGAAATGAGTAATATATCTGGTTTTGAAGTATAATTATTTTGAAAGGACTATGGTGTTATAATAACGTTTGGTTGTTAACGAGACCGGGATCAAAAGATGTCATTCTCTCTGCCAACTCCGAAGACCACTTTAACAACCGTATACGCGGTGGATATTCCAGAATGAAGTAGGGTGGTGGCGGTGTTTCCTTTGAGGTAAATACGTGGAGCCGACTCCCGTGAGTTGGCATAAGGTGGCTAAAACAGAAGCGATCAATGGGCTAAGATGATAGCACCTTTTATCGGACACATCCCTTCGATATTATACTCTGGCTTTTGGATTGATTCGGTGGCCACTTTTGATTTTTGATTTGGGGGTGTGGCTCGAGGTGGGAGGTAGCAGCGCGCTACGCGTTACCACCGGCCCGGAAGCGTAATTGGTATATCTATCCTGGCATTGCCTAGTTGTGTCGTGTCACCTACCCTATCACGCCTTGTACGGGTTTGGTTTTCTTCCATAGCCCGTGTGGTATCCTCTGGTGGCTTCCCGATCAGGAGGGACCATGATACTGGATGGACTATTGGGTCTATTATTGTGTTAAGGGGGAGATTGAGTATCTCCTTAACGCTATTTAAAAGTAAGTTTATTTTATTATAGAAATTATTATAATAATGAAATATTACTACATAGTAAATAGTTTAACGGATCCTTAGGAGATGTGAATCCCAAACATCTCTTAAGTTACTGCACTCACGTTAGACACTGGATAGGAGATGTCAAACCCTGTAAACATCTCTGATGCTATTCCACTCATATTATTTATAGCTAATTTAACTTACATAAGATTTTTTTAGTTCTGACTCGAGTGTTTTGTCTTTTCAATTCGCTCGAGTCAGTCTGAGCATTTAAGGATTTGAAGACTTTATATTTGGAGGACGAAAACGAAGATTTGTATTATTATTATTTATTGTATTCCACTACATTCATACTGTTTTGCTGCATTATTCATTGTTCTCTGGTGTGTGTAACTCTGATATATATTGTACAAGTGTAATATCCCGGAATTTATGGCAATATAAATTTAATAATCTGTGTTTAAATTTAAATTAATTTGATAATTTTTGTTAATAAATTGAATTGATTCTATAATCTTCTTTATTTAAATAATTAATTAGAGGATTTATCTTTTAATAAACTAACAATCTGTTTTCTATTTATAATGTGTATATGTATTTATATATATGTTTTAAATAGATAAGTTTGGTTTTAAATTTAATTAGTGTAGCATATTTTCTAATTTTGAAATTGGGAATTGTGATTTATTTTTGAATTAAGCTTTTCAAAACTATTCAATAAAATAACTAAATGATTTTAAATATAAGATAAATGTTTTATTTGTTAAAATGTATTTTTGACTTAAGTTTGAATGTTAAAATAAGGTTCTAAAATGTTTGTTTTATTCTTTTTAAAATAGTGATTAACAATTATGATTTGTAAATTAAATATGAGAATTTAAAATACAATTTATAAATGAATCATGTATTCATTTAATAACAAATAAGTTATAATCCCTTTATAAATTTATTTTAAATGATTTAAAATATTATTTAAATGACTAATTTGTATATTGTTTTTATTTATAACTATAATTGGTTTATTCTTTAATTATTTATCTATACATAACTAAGTATTAAAACTAATTAACTAAGTTAAACTTTCTTTAACACATAATTAAAAATAACTAATTACTTAAATTAACAAGTGTAAGTATCTTAAAGCCTAAACTAACAAATGTAAACTTAATATCATTTTAAAATGACAAGTGTAAAAATTAAGACATGTGTCTTGTTTAAGTTTTATTTTTCTTTGTTTTTAAAATAAATCATAAAGAAGATATTTAAACTTGCATCTTTTCATTTTTTTTTCCTTTCTTCATTTTCATTCTAATCTAAGAATTTTCAGCTGAGAAAAACCCTTTCTTTTCTTCTTCAAAATTTCATATCAACTTCTATAAACAAACATGCAAATCTGCATAACTTTTTTTTTCCACCTCTCCAAAAATCAAACTTTTCATCTTAAAATCTACATCCCCTCTTCCAAAAGCAAATATGCATGTCAGTTTGTAAAACCGAAAACTGAAGAAAAAAAATATGATGCAAACAAACTTGCATACAACAAACAAAGCAAAAAAAACTGCATTTTCTTTTAGATCTGGAATTCAAACAGAAGGTCTGCATTTCTTTTCAAAATCTGGAAGCAGGGGAAACTGTATTTTTCTTGTGAACTGGAGGGTAGCAATTACATGCAAAATAAAAACAAAATCTGAAGCAAGTTTTAAAGGCATTCAAGCAAATTTCAAATGGTGTTCTGCATGTTCAGATTTATCATGTTCTGCCATCAGGATTTATACGGTGAGTAACTTTTCTTTAAAAAAATTAGGATAAAAATTTGTTGCATGCTAGTATACTAAAATAAATGTTTCATATGTTCAAAATTTACCATCTAATGTGTGATTGCATTTATATGCATGCTGTTAAAATTTGCCATGTTATGTTTTTGTTTCCTTGGTACAAGTTTTAATTAAATTCTTATATCTTTAATTAGTTTTTGTTAAATTGTAGGATTTAAATAAGATATGTATGTTGGCTTCAAAGATTAGACTCTATGATTTTATTCAAGTAAAAAAAATTAAATAGGAACTTTCTGGAAAATAAGCAACAGAGCAATTAAACTGTATACGTGAAAATATAAACATTTCAAATCAATATTTTAGGATTATAATTCAAAACATCAGGTAAAATTATGATTTTTAAAAGTAAAACTAAAATTTTTATTGTTTAAACCAGAAAGAAATTCAAACTTTACTGTTTTTTACATATAGGGTTAGCATAGATGATATTTGGGTTTGATTGAGTTGAAATGGCTTCTGGAAGTGGTGGAGATGTCAGAGATAATAGGAAAATTATTGGATATAGTTGAAATTCATTTTGATTGTTGTAATTTGGGATTTAAGGTTTTAAACCCTAGTTTTACTATGATTTGAAGAAGTGATCTTTTCTGCTAATATACTTGATCGAGTTACTTAGGGTTTTGGGAAATGGAGGTTGGTGGTTTGTTGAAGTCATCGCCGGAGTTGCAGAATAATCCATGGCCGGTGGCGTGGGAACTAGACTGTTGTCAGATTTTGTTTTGTTTGAGAGTGCTTTCTATTCCAGGTTTTGTTGATGGACTCGAATGCTAATTCAAGTTGATTTAGGCAATCTGATGATACAGGTGAGATGAGAGGTTGTAGGCCGATAGGAGATGGTCGATGATGTTGGCCAGTGGTGGCCGGAGGTGCTGTGAAGGTGCACAGTGAAATAATGGATATGCGGGTGATGTTTGCTTTGTGATGGACTCGGGTGAATTGAGTTTTGACTCGAAGCAATGTTGTTTCTGACTCGAAGTAAATACAGGGTAGGCTCGGGTGAACTTTGTTTTTAGGTTTTCAAATTAGACAGGAAACCTGTTTCAGTATTTTAAAATTTGAAGTAGAGTTTAAGTGTAAACTGAAAACTTAAACTAAGTTAAACCTGAGTTGAACTTGATTTAAAATTTGTTTGAATTTGAGTTTTGAAATATTTTGAATTCAGAAATTTAAGTTGTTTTAAATCAAAACAAAAAACTGTTTTTCTGTTTTTAAATTTAAAAGTAAAGTTTAAAAATGCAACTGGGAATTTAAACAAAGTTTAAAATCTGAAACTGAAATATGAAATTCAGGGTAGATGAATCTAAGTTTGAATTTAATTTAAATCTGGGAATTTAAATTTAGATTTTAAACTTTTAAAGTATAAAGGAACATAGGTTTTGAATTTAAACTGTGAGTTTTAAATTTGTGAAATAGAAATTTAAAATATGTTTAAATCCAGTTTTAAAAACCTAGAATTTGATTTTAATGTCAGCTTTTGAATGAAATAGTTTTTTTAAATTTAAATTTGTTTTAACTATTTTAGAAATGGTTAAATAATTTTAAATTTTAAAATGAAGATGTTAAATGTAAGGAAGTTTTTTAAAAAATTAAATTTGAATCTGTAATTAAGGTTGAAGCTGTATTTCAGTTTTGATTTAAAAATAATTTTTAAATTTGAATTAAATAACCTGGAATATTTAGGTAGTTTTTAAATTAATTTGAATTTAAATTGAATTGGGATTTAAATTCTTTTAAACTTATTTTATAAAGTGTATGTTTCTTTTAACATATAAAATAAAGGTTTTGAATTGTTTTTAAAATCTTGTTTGAGTTAAAATTTGTATTCATTTTAAAATCTTAAATTTTAAAATGAAGTTTAAATGGAATTTAAAGTAAATTTGAAACAAATTTGTTTTAAATGGTTAATTAAGTAAGGAATGTTTATCTTAAAGATAAATAAAATTTTAATGATTTGTATTCATTTAAATTATTAAGTTAATTTAAAATGAATAATTAATTATTTAAGTAATTAATAATATGGATGGTTAATTAAGTAATTAAGAATTTTTAATTGATTATTAGACTGAAGATTAATTAATTAAGGTTAATTAATTAATTAAGGTTAATTAATCTATAATTAAGGATTATTAATTAAATTTTAATTTATGATTAAGATTTATTAATCAAGTGATTAATGACTAATTAAGATTGTAATTAACACCTAATTAATTAATAATTAGAGATTAATTGAATTATAATTAAATGTTAATTAATTTGTAATTAATAATGATTAATGTAAGTTAATTTCTTAATTAAGTAATTAAGAAATGTTAATGAAGGTCATTAACTTAAGATTATTTAAACAATTAATTAATGTGATTAATTTTTGATAATTAATTAGATTTATTAATTAATTATAAACAATTTTGAAATTGTTTAAGTTTAATTACTTTATGGGAGTAATTAATGAGTTAATTACTTAATGTAACTAATTGTGTTAATATGATTAGTTTGGATTAATTAAGTTTAATTAATTTAAACATTTGTTGATGATTGATGAATAATTACTTTATGTAATTAATGGGTTTGTAATTACTTAGGAAAGTAATTAATTAATAATTAATGGATGTAATTAAAGATATTTATTATAGAAGTAATTTGGATTTAAATTACTTTGAAATTATTCAAGGGATTAATGGAGATAATTAATTAAGAATAATTAATTTATGAGATGAGTAATTAAGGATAGTTAATTACTGCGTTTGTTATTAATCAAGGGTGATTAATATATATATGTAGTTTAATTGCAAATTAATTACTTATGTAATTAATTTATATTGAGAGATTAATTAAATTGTAATTAGAAATCATTGATTAATAAAATTAATGATGTAATTTAGAATTGATTAATTAAGAAATAATCAATAAATGAAGTAATTAATTAATAAAGGATTATTATAATTAACTTTAGTAATTAATTGATTAAGTAATTAAAGGTTAGTTATTAAGTATAATTAACTTGTGTAATTAATTTATAAGCTAATTACTTATTGTAATTAGGAATTGTTAATCTGAAATGATTAATTGGAAGAATAATGAGATGATGATTTATTAATTGATTTGTAATCAATTAATGGTTAAGTTAAGCAGGATTATAATGATGAAGTAATTAATTTAATTCATTTTAAATTAATTAGAGATTAAATAATTAATTTAATTCATTTTAAATTAATTATAGATGGTGTGATCATTAAATCATTGCTTATGTATGAATGATTGATATTGGTTGCCATGAATGGTTTGTAATCTCAGCCATGAGATGAGTAATGTTATATGATATGGATGCATTAGTTGCATTTTTAGAAGATATGGATTATCTATTTATAATAATGATATGGGTTATCTGTTGATGTTGATAATGTTGACTATCAATTGTGATGTTGAGAATTATCTATCTGTGTGTATATAGATAATGAATTGAAACTGTTTTAAACTTTAAAACAACTTGGCCTTAAAAGACACGTTTTGGATTTCGATGAGACCAGGATCGGGTTTCCATATTTGGATATCCGAAAACCACATCGATCCAAATTAACGTTAGGTCGTGAATCTTAAGTGAAGATGAAGATTTAGAGTGCAAGGGTTATCGTCATTAACTCTGAGGGTGATTCCTAAATGAGTGTAATGAGATAATGCCTTCGGTTTCGTTCGAACTCGGAGCGAACTTGTATGGATTGAATGCTTTCAGAACATCGTCAGGTGGATGATGAGCATTCTAAAGTGATATGTCCTATAAAGGTACTCGTATCCTCAAGCCTCATCAACCGAGAATGACTAAAACATGGGAGGTGCGGCAAGGCTTCGTTGGTAGCCCCCACTTGAGAGTGGGATTTACCCCTGTCTAGATGTCCCTTTATTTCGTCTTAGTGGTGCGGTTGCTGATCACAACTGCGGGGTGGTCTTGTTCGGAACTGTTCAGTAAGGAATGGTTCCGGCTTTGTGTTGCAGGGGAGCGGGCATACTCCTCGGTACGGTGATCTAGGCCACGTACTGTGACGGACGGTACCCCAGTAGCCCTGCCATTGATGGAATCCAAAATCCTATAAGTGCCAAAGGTTTTGATTGTATTACCCACTTTTGTGGCTAGTAGCTGGAATTTAATGAATGTAACAATTTCGGCTATTTCTTATTTACTTGAAAACCCTAGAGCTATTATAATATCACTGGATTTTCTATCAAATGTTTTGGTTAGCGTAAGGTAAAAACTTTTCCATGTTTATGTGTGGGAAGTCTTACGTGATACATTTTCTTTTCAAAAGTTTTTTTCAAAGCTAAACAACTTTAACCTGTTACTCACACCAGACCCATGTCTGACCCGAAGTTTATTTCTGTTTTTCTTAAACTCTTGGGTACTCAAATTTTTACGAGTAGTCAAGGAATTCAGGCTAGCTTTGACAAATTGTGGAAGAGCAATGGAGCAGGAGGCTTCTGAGTGTAGATATATAGTTTTTCCGCTGTGTTGGTATCTCTGAGTGTTCTCTACTTTGTGTTTTTGAGTTGTAATAACTAGACAGGTGTTTCTAACTGTCTAGTATGTGTTGTAATGTCTATGTAACTCTGATAAATGATGTATACTATGTAATACTTATGTTATTAATATAATTTATTCGTTACGCTGTTGAGATTCCTGTGTTGGTTCTTCTTTCTCTTCTTTCTTTCTCTTTTCTATCCCTTTCTTTCTTAAGGATGATACGACTTTTTGGGGAGAAAAAGTCGGGTCGTCTCAATAAGTATAATCGAATATTTTGTAAAACAGCTTCATAAACTGTATATTTGATTATTACATTTTATCGTTCCACTGCAAGATTCTGCTTTTTTCTTTTTCTTTATCTGCTTTTTCTTATTTACCCCATAACAACCCGCCCTTTCGTATGGTTTAAGTTTGACGTGTGTGGTTTATCATTGATTTAAAGCATACGAAAAGGTGGGACGTTACAGGATTATCACATTTAATTTTTGGTTGAAATTTCCGAAATGTCACATTTCTTCCCCCTTTGAATCTTTTCGTCTTCGAAAAGGAACGAAGGCAGAATTTATTAAAATACTTAATATTAGTTAAAATATCTCTTCGAATATTTTTTTAAAACATTTTAAAATCTATATAATATTGTTAAAATATTTTTATAAAAATATCATTTTATAACTCGATGTTTAAACCAGTCCATCCACATTCTTATAGAAATTCGGTCATACGTTGATCAGGCGTAGGACTGAAAATATATAAGTAATTAGCAGACCCATTTCAACACCCAGTTAAAATATTTGGAAAAATAATTTTATTGAAAATATAGGAAACATTTTGAAAATAGAGGAAATATCTTTAGTGAGAATGCTTTGGAAATCATCACCCCCATCCATGGTCGCTGTTACGCCTTGGGTTACGTTTCCATCGCAGCAAAAGTCCATGTAACTGTAGGCACTCTACGCCCCTCAATTATGCCATGGAACCCACAACAGATCGCAGTTACATTCCAAGGTTATGTTGCCATCACAGCAAAAGTCCATGTAACTGTAGGCATCAGCGCCATCGATTTTCGCTGCTAAAAATGAAACTTCTCCATTCCCACATAGGTCGCAGTCTATCGATGTAAAATCAAACGCAGACTGTTGGCTCTCAGCATCACACACGACTTTCGCTATGTTACCATAGGTCGTAGTCGATCGATATAAAATCAAACGTAAACTGTTGGCTCTCTGCAGCACACATGACTTTTGCTATGTTACCATAGGTCGCAGTCTATCGATATAAAATCAAACGTAGATTGTTGTCTCCTAGCAGCACACCCGACTTTCGCTATAGTCTGTAGTAGATCACAGTGACATCGAGTTACACTTTCGTCATAGCATAACCCAAATTCCTATGTAGGACTCAGCACCCCTGACTTTCGCTACACACTGCACATAATCCTCAGGAACTAGTTTTGTCTGGACTCCTCACAGGATCAACTTTAGAGCCACCCCTTAGGGTTCAAGGCAGTACCACCCTGCGAGACTCCTGAGAAGTTCATTTCAAGGGAGCGCCTTTTTCTCCAGAGCCATTCCAAAACACTTTATACTATACACATATAGTATCTTCCAAATCATACACCTAGTATGAATCTCATATAAATCTCCTTTCTCAAAATCGATTATCCCAAAATCTATAATTCTCAAACTGGGCTTTTCAAAATCCAATATTGATATTACCCAAAAATCAACAGCCTTTCCAAATTCAAAGGTTCCCAAAACCTTTTTCAAAATCATTCTCACAAGACCCTTTAATTCTGGCTTGATTCAACAAGGGTAGATTTGTCTTATATAATAGATATATATATATATATATATATATATATATATATAACTTTACCAAATAAAATATTCAAATTTGATTACTCATTTATAAAGTTATTAACCATATTCTCTTTCTACCATAGAAATCCTTATTTCATCATATATTTCACAAAATATACTTTTCATTTCAAAAACCATTTTCCAGTTTTTATCCACAAATTCCCAGTATCAATTTCATTCAAACTTGTACGATGTACACATATCATCCGTACGCAATACCAATCTGATCACTCACTCGATAACACAATTTCTCTTCTGAACTAGTATCGTCCACCCGACTTCCTAGTGCAAACTTAGATCTGGTTTCTTGATCAGAAACCTTCATTCTCCTTGCATAGTCATAACTATGATAGAGAATATCCAGAAACAATCAACAATCCATATCCAGGTTCGCCATCGAAAATCGAGTGAAAAATCCCAACTCGGATCGATAAACTATCTCGAAATTCTGTGCCAAAATCTGGATCAAATCACTGTGTGATTAGAATAATATACGTACATCCTACATATTTATCTTCATTGATTATTCGCCAAATCAATCTCCTTTTCTATTCACATTCACTTTAATTTATATCCACTTATTCAAATTTTCTCCGAATATCCCTTTTGATTAACACTTCAATTTTTATCTCAAATGGATATTTAATCATAAATAGTTTGCACTCTGACCAACTTATATTTAAAAAAATAGCTTGAAAAGTTAAAAATAGATAAGTAGTTGAAAAAATAATTATTAGTTTGTAAAATAACTGTAAAATAGTTAAGTAATTGTAAAATAGTTGGAAAATAGTCAAATAATTATAGAAATTTTGAATAATTGAAAAATAGTTGTAAAATAGTAATTAGTTATAAAGTAGTTGAAAAAAAGTAATTAGTTTATAGACAGTTGAAAAATTGTTACATAGTTCCAAAAATAATCGTAAAATAAGTATAAGATAGTTTTGGGTTTAATAAGAAAGGTTGTATGTATAATAAATAGCTTGGAAAAATAGATTTGTACTAAAACAATTTATCCTGAAAATAGTCCAGAGTCAAACTGTTCAATTCCCAATCTCCACTCAAGTTGAATTAATCCTCAAATTTTTCCTAAATTCAAATCAAATTCTATTTGAATTTACTTATTCAACTTTAAGCACACTTTTAATTAATTCAAATAAATTTCAAATTGAACCAATTTCAATTCATATCAATTACAGTTTGAATTAATCCCTATTCCCATTTGAATTCAAACTCATTCAACTTCAATTTCATTTCAAATTAATCCAATTCAAATTTTCCATTTGAATTTTTAAACTTATACATCAATCACAATTCCAATTAATTCAAATCAAATCCAATTTACTAATTCAATTCAAATTTCAAATCTGAACCATCCCGAATTATATAAATTCGAGTTAAAATTTTAAATGTTGATTTAATCAAATTAACTTATCCCTTTAAACCATTTAATTCTGAATCCAAATTCCATTTAAGCCTATTTCAAAGTTCAAATAATAATTCAAATCCTTTTTAAACAACTAAATCTTTGAAATTCAATTTATCACTAATTTCAATTTTGAAACCAAACCTATGAAGTTTTATCTTAAACATTCAAATCTTAAGTCTAAAATGATTCCATTTTATCTTAATAATGGATATATTACCACATCGCATTTCTTTATTTATTTAAACAAATCCAATTCACAGTTTAAAGACTATTAATAGGATAATATTATCCAAATTATTTTAAAACATCCATCCATTTCCAATTTTCAGATCTCAAACCCATTTTGCGATCACACAAACTCCGAATTCAAATTAACCATTTAACTTCCCAAGTTAAATCCCAATTTCATCTTGAAATTTCCAAATAAATTTGCTCATTCAAACTTATTTAACTTCCTCTAAGTTAAATTTAATTTAAATCCTGTTAACCTTACTCAAATTTGAATTCCGACTTCAAAATTCAAAATTATTTCGCACTTATAAGTTCAAAACTTATATCATTTGCGTTTTACATCACATTCCATGGAAAATTCCAAACTCAACCTTAGAGTTTATTTCAAACCATCTTTGATATTATGTATATCCCTCATATACACATATTTATTTCTTGGCCCACCAAGCCAAATTTTAAAATTTAAACCACCTTTGGTTTTAATTCAAAACAAATTCCCTTTAAAATTTTCAAACATTTCTTTTTTTAAAATAAGATCATATTCAAAATAATCTGAATTATATCATTTCTTTTAACACTTTGGAAACAATTTCAGATGTTTCTAAACTTAGGATTCAAAACATCACAATTTAAAACCCACTTTTATTTAGAAGTTATACTCATTTAAAAGTTTACTTCATTTTGTTTACTCATTAATACACATTTTATTATTAAACACAACAATCATTTATGATAATAACCAAGATTATCATATCTGGAAACCAATTCATCTTATTCTTACTTCTACAAATTCATGATTTAGTTCCAGTTTCGATCTATTTCCTAATTTATCTTCATTTAATTTCAATTTGGCTGTATTTCTATTACCACTTAATTTAATTCCAATAATTTAACAACCAATTACCTTAATATTTATTAGAAAGAAATATTGCTTTATATATAAAAATATATTCTTATCTAAAATCATTTAAAATCTTTATATAAGAAAATAACAAGTATGATCTCATATATTACACTCAACTCATTCTAAGGTACCATTGACCCTATCCTTAATGAGTAATCCCACCAGAGCCAAGGTTCTTGCTTAACCTTCAGTTCTGATACCAAATGTAACAACCCAGAAATTTCGATCTCGAAAATTCCAAATAGTTAGGAAAAGAAAAAAAAGATAGAAGAAGAAACATAAAACCAAACTCAAAATCTTACATTCGCAGCAGATAAAATATAATATCAAATAATAACATATATTCAAAGGAAAACTGTACTTGTCAAATTACACTTCAATACGTCAGAGTTACAACATATATACAACACTGGACAGATTCAATCAACATGTCCCAGATATACAACAATATATCACAGCGGAAACACTCCATACGTTTCTTCCATCCAGCTCGTCTCCTGAGCTCCAGAACGTCCTTATCTGAAAATATGTAATACTCGGTCTGACCCGAGCATTGCATCAAAGTAACACCCTGGTCAGGCTGGAAACCAACGTGAGTAAACCCATCTAACATGGAATACAAAGGCACTTGAATAAAAACCCGGGTAACTCGTATCAATTTACAAATTTACAATTTGACATAGACATCTCTAATTTTACACATCAATATCTAAGTACCAAACTTAGATTAAATGGCCCCATTCACTCAAGTCATTCCATACCAGCCTATTGATTTCACATATCAAGCTTTAAAAATCAAAGTGGTTTCGGGTATTTACTAATAACCGACTCCGGTCTCTTCGAATTCAATACCATCTTATCCCAAATTATTCAAATGAAACACAGTTCAAACTTCAAATACAGGGTGTCACCTATACACATTAACTCATCATCGATAGATAACCACATTATCTAAGTTTAAACCCAACATATCGTAACATCGCAAATCACATATCCGAGATATCAATCAATCTAAGGCATGCGATATTATTCAATTATAAGCAAGATAAATTAGTCATACCATCTCTAATTAATTTAGTTTAAACAAATTAAATTAATTTCTTCAATCACCATTAATCTTGCTTACTTAACATTAATTAATTATAAATAAATTAACTAGTCATCCTTTAATTATCCTTTTTAATTAATCATCCTTGATTAATTATCCTTAGCATAAAGTAATTATCCTTTAATTAATTACACCAAGTAATTAATCCTTAATTACTTCTACCAGTTGATTAACTATTTGATTAATCCTTAATTAACAGTTAACCCACCCTTAAATTAACAGTTAATCAATCCTTAATTACTGTTTGATTAATCCTTAATCACCATTGATTAATCAACTAATTAACATTTAACAACTTCTTAATTAATCCTTAATTACGGATTAATTAACTTTTAATTATCAATTGATAATCTTATTTATTAGTTAATAAAAATTAATCACAAATTAATTTCTTCTTACTTTGTTAGTTAAGTAACCTTTAATTACTTAGTTAACAACTCATTAATCACATAATTAATCAATCTTAATTATTTGATTAATTAAGTCTTAATTACACTTAATTACTTAATTAATTTATCTCTAATCATTAATTAATAATCTAATTAATGATCTGTAATTACATATTAATTAACCTTTAAATTAATTAACTTTTACTCCTTAATCATTTATTAACCAAGTAAATTAGTTACCCTTAATTAATTTCTTGATTTATGCTTTATAATTAATTAAACTAATTAATTATACTTAATTTCCTTAAATTATTTTCATTAATATCAAGACATTAAACCTTAATTAAGATAAAACATTATCTTGTTAATATCTTTATTACCATTAACATAATTACCCATTTATCTTTAAAATTATCTTTTCTTAATTAAATTTTAATGTAAATAATCATTTATCTTTAAAATTTAAAGTTATCAAAACATAATTTTAAATAGCTTAAACATTTATCAATTAATAGTTTTTAAAAAAAACTATTTTCAGTTTGAATTTAAAAACTTGTCTTCTATATAAACTTTTAAAATTACATTCATAACTCAATATTAAATATCACTTAAAATTTTCTTAACAATGTTTAAATTTATCAATCTTCAAAACTTCTTAAATCAAAATGTTTAAGAAAACACTTATTAAATATCAAGTAGAAAGTTTTAAACCAATTAAAATTTTTAAATTTCAAAAAAACCAAATTTTAAAACTTTTAAAACCTTTAAAACAGTATAATATTCTCTGCTTTGGGTCGAACCCGAAACTTACTCGAGTCAAACCCGAGTTTTCTCTTCTTCTCATTTTTTTAAAACTTTGATAAAATTTTAAGTTTTAAATCCTATAGGTTAATCACTTCCAATATACTCGAGAATGAACGCGGGCTACCATCCAAATACTCGAACCATACTTCGAGACCTTCACAGCCCCAACCCTTTGACACGCACCCACCATCACATTCACATGTACCACCGCCTGAGGCTACTCCGACCATCGACATTCTCTCCTGCACTTCACCCTACATCACAGCAACACATATCGACCATCAACTGATACTCACAAGCCCACGAACAAGTTCGAGCTAGCCAGTCGAAAACTGAACACAAATAGCCTCCAGCAAACCTTTTCAACTCCTCGGTTCCGATCATCGGAGCCATTACAACTCCGGCCATACCTTGCCTTGTCTCCACGCTTCCATTCACCAAAGTTATAAGCAACTCGCATCATTAGAGAAGACGCGGCGACCCAAAACCCAGCTTCAACAAAAACTAGATTTAAAAACTTTACTCCACCACCGCCAACGCCTCTGCAACATATTCACGCTCTAGACATTTTTCCCTGGACTACCAGACCTTGCTACACCTCCACTGAAGTTCATGACCCCTCCAAATCTTCTGACCACCAGAATTCGACCAGGAACCAAATTCCAGTCATCCCCCAAATTCGCATGCATTTGAATGTTAAAAATTCTGATGTTAATTTTAAAATTTCTATCTTTTATAGTAGATTCAAGTTATCATCTTGAATCAGTAAATTATGATGACTGAATTTAGCATGTATAAAAGAAATCCTACTGTATTCTAGATTTCCAGATAAACTTTCAATTATTTTTACTTAAATTCATTTTTATAAATAAACTTTAATCTAAACTAACATGTGTTATTTGAAGATCAACCCTTATAAGAAATCAAAGGAGAAGAAAATGAATTATCTCTATATTTGGGCTCTGTAATATGAAACAGAGAAAGGACAAGAATATAGTCAGACATGCGCACTATTACACTCCTATATACAAGATTTTGAACATATATCTACACATACAGGCATCATCACAGATTTCACATGTAATCATATAATTATCTTCTTAACCTTTAATTTTTAAAAATAATAATGTTTACTCACAGATTTTTAAAGAGGCAGAGGCTGGAATGCTAGAAATTATGAAAACTGGAAGGCTTTGAAGAATCATGGCCTCTTTGAAACTGGAAACTTGTAAACTTTAATTGACTTCAGTTTGCATTTGAAAATAAATCTTGTTGTAGGCTTGTTGTTTGGAGAAGATTCGAAATAGAGTTGCAATGGTTACAGGGTTTTTCTTTTGATTTTGATTTTAGAAATGAATTATAGGCTGAAAATTTGATTTTTGGTTTTTAAAAGTGGATTGATTTTCAGAATGTTTATGAGGATTTGTTTTTGAGAATGATTTATAAGCTTGAGTCACTAAGCTTTAGAATAGAAAAAAAGGGAAAAGAATGAAGGAGAGAAAACATTGGTTTTTATAAGTTAAAATAATTTATTTTAAAAATGAAAGAAAAATCAAAAATAACATATGACACTTGTCAAAAACTTGACGTTTGTCATTTCATTAGTAATTAGTTTACATATGTTATCATCAAACTTTAATAACTTTACACTTGTTATTTAAGTGATTTTCATTTATTTTAAATATTAATAATAAGCTTTATACTTAATTTACTACTTTATAAATACTAAATGTGTGTGTGTATATTACTTTAGAGAAAATATAAATGAAACAAATTATATACATATAAAATCTTATTCATATGTTTAAAATCCAAAACATTTTAAAATATTTCTCTTTTAAATTTCGATTTTAGATCCAAATTCAAATTTAAAAGTCCAATTCAAAATCAATTCAACAATACATACATACATATGTATATATATATATTAAACAAACCCTAAATCCAATTTGTAATTAATAATTCTATTTATTTATCTATGTTTTTTTTAAAATCCATTATCATTATGTTTGAAAATAATTTTTTTATCAATTTCAAATAATTTATAAAGAGGATTATCACATTTAATTTTTGCTTGAAATTTCCGGAATATCGCATTTGATATAGATAAATTATTTGAAATTGATAAAATAATTTTATGTACATTGTCCATATCATTCTTCAAGCATTATTCTATGTTAGAATTGAAAATGATTGTGTTTAACCGTTATATTTTATTCCGTTTCCACGCTTCCTGGTTATAGATAACCGATCGCCTTTACTTCCAGATCCTATTCTATATTAATTTTAAGATGAGTTTTTGAAGTATGTTTTATAGTTTAATTTTATTGAATGTTTAAATCACATTAGAAGGTGTTTAGGTAGATTGTAGATAGCGCTACCCTTTCGAAATAATGTAACATCCCGCCTTTTCGCACGATTTAAATCGACGATAAACCACACATGTCAGACTTAAACCATACAGAAGGGTGGATTGTTATAGGGTAAATAAGAAAAAGCAAAGGAAGAAAGAAAACAAAATAGAATCTCGCAGCGGAACGATAATATATAATAATCAAATAAACAGTTCATGAAGCTGTTTTTAAACATTTGATTATATTTATACAATACATATCAGAGTTGCACATACCAGTGAATAATAATCAATGCAGCGGAATATAGTGTGTAGTGGAACAATATAATATATAAAAATAATAATAACAATAATGAAATCTTCGTCTTTGTCCTCCAGAAATAAAGTCTTCGATTCCTGAAATGCTTGGACTGACCCGAGTGAATTGAAAGGGCAAAATACTCGAGTCAGAACTAAAATATCTTATGTAAGTTAAATCAACAATAAACAATATGAGTGGAACGACAATCAGAGATGTTTACGGGATTTAACATCTCCTATCCAGTGTCTAACGTGAGTGCAGTAACTTAAGAGATGTTCGGGATTCACATCTCCTAAGGATCCGTGTAACGACCCGGAATTTTAGACAATATAAATTTAATAATCTGGGTTTAAATTTATATTGAATTAATAATTTTGATTAATAAATTTGATAATTGATTCTATAATCTTCTTTATTTAAAAATTTAATTTGTGAATTATTTTTAATGAGTTAATAAATCTGTTTTCTATTTAATAATGTATATGTATTTATATATATTTTAAATAGACAATTTGTTTTAGTTAAATTAGTATAGTATAGTTTTATTATGTTTTAAAAATAGAAATGGTGATTTATTTTTAATTTAAGCTTTTCAAAAATATTTAATTAAATACTATATGATTTTATATATGAGATAAATGTTTTAACTAGTTTAAAATTTCATTTTAATTCAAGTTGTATATTAAAAACTCTTTTATAAATTTGCTTGAAAAGTTTCTTTTCAAAATGATTTAATTTTGTATTGTTTTTCTTTGTTCTTTAGAATTATTTAATACATAATTTTGCATAAGAATTCATTAACTAGGCTTAATGCTTTATTAACTTTAATTAAACATGTTTATTAATCATAAGACAAGTGTACATATATTAAAACTTAAAATTAACATGTGTAGACTTATCATCCTTTTTAAATGACAAGTGTCTATGTTATTTTAATTTTTCTTTTAATTCATTTTCTGAAAATACATTCTTGTTAACTTGCTTTTCATTCATATCATTTTGTTATTCATTCATATTCATTTTTCTCATTCCTTAAAAAGAAAACCAAAACTTCATTCTCACATCTATAATCAGAAGTTTGCATTCCAATATACAATCTGCATTCATTTTCAAACCTGTAACTCCTCTTTTCCAAAATTACTACCTGCATCAACATGAAGCAAACATGCATTTCAAACTGGAAACATCATTTCCAAAACAAGCTTGTAGCTTCTCTTTTCAAAACAAATTGCATTCTTCAAACCATATACAAACCTGCACAACAACTGGAAGCTCTGCAACTTCAAGTTGAAGGCCTGCATGCATTAATTTAAAGCCTGCATTTCTTTGCATCTGCAATTTCAAGCAAGGCCTGCATGCATCATTATGAAGCATGCATGTTAAATCAATGAAGCTCTGTTCAAATCTTCATCAAAGTAAGATCTGCATTTCAATTTTAAGCATAAAGCTCTGCATTACAATCTGGATTCCTTTGCATCTACAACCTAGATTAGAATCTGGAAGCAAATTCAGGCCTACATGCATCATTTAAAAGCAAGACAGAGGGACTGCATTTCATCTTTTAAAATCTGGAATGGAACCTGTATAGTTGAATGTGCTCTGCAAATTTGGATGTGCTCTGCATTTTATAAATAAGGTGAGTAACTCTTCTTATTTTAAAATTAAGTAAGGTTGTGCATGCTTATAGATTAGAAATGAACCTATATAAAATTGCTATGAATAGTTTACCTGTGATTTATGAACTGTTGAGCATTTATATTTGAATGTGGTGCATGTTTGTTCATCAGGGTATTGACTGTATACCCATTTGATGATTTTCTTCTGATTTGGCTGTGTTATGAATTAACATCTGAATGAAATATGTTTGGTTCTTGATAGAATAAAGTTAAAACACTTTATGTAGGTTAAATAAATTTGAAATAATGAATGAATGCATGAATTTTAAATCAAAAAGATTACTAGTTATAATACTGTAAAACAAGGAAACAACTTTCAATTTACAATATTATACATATTGATAAACACAGAGGATGATTGAATTTGTTTGATTGTATTTATTTCTGAAGGTGGTATATCTATCTAAGATTGTGGGAAATTATTTAATTGGGTTGAATTTTAGTTTAGGGTTGAAATTTGGAAGGTTCTGTTAGAACACTGGTTTACTGGGATTAGAAAAAGGTTTGGGTGCTGTGGCTTCTTGAATGCATCGAGTTCAATGCCATTTTGGGTATTGGTAGGTGGTGTGTTGAAGAAGCTATCACCGGAATTTGGTCGATGATGGTGGTCGGAGTTGGGAGAAACTGGTATTGACAGGGTTGAGATGGTATGGGGTATAGACTGTTTCAGGTTTGGGGTAAGTTTCAGGGTTGCAGGGATTTTTACTCAGGTTGGTCTCGGGGGAGATAGGAAATGACTCGGAGTAACAGAGTAAATGACTCGAAGTCATTTAGAGTAGTTCTGTGTCTTGTGTTCAGGTTTATATGTAAGAAAACAGAATTGTTTTCCAGATTTTTAAGAATAGTGTTGAAGTAACAATAGGAATCTAAACTTGAAAATTTAAATTCAGTTGGAATCTGAATTTAGTATAGATTCAAATAATTCAAATATGAAACTTGGAAACAGTTTAAATTCAAGAATGAAGAAGTTTAAAAATGTAACAGAAACTGTTACTGTTTCCTTTAGTAAAGTAAAGATGTTTAAATATAAAACTTGAATCTGAACCAAGTTTAGGATTTTAAACTGAATTCAAATACAGATTCAATTAATTTAATTTTAGGTTTGAAATAAATTAAATTTTGAAATTTCATTTGGTCTTGAGCAATGGTAGAAACCTGTTTTCCAGGTTATTGAATTTAGGCAAAGAAAATTGCAAACTTAAAGTGTTAACTTGGATTTTAAATTGAATTTAATGATGAATTTAAATAAGTTTAAATTCTGTTCTTTTAAAATTATTTAAATTCTGGAGATTTCAAAGTTTAAGTTTTTTTAATAAACAGAAAAACAGTTTCTGTTTTATATGTAAAAGGTAAGTTTAAATTTTTAAATGGAAATTTAAAATGAGTTTTGGTTTGAATTTGAATATGAATTCAAATTTTGATTTGTCTGAGAATTTGAAAACATTTATGTTTTTAAATTTAAATTTGATTTTAAACCTTCAAGTATAAAATGCATTATTGTTTTGCATTTGAAGTAAGAGGTTAAGTATTTAAAATAGGAATTCAAATGAATTCAAAACTGAGTTTAAATCTGGATTTAAATTTTTAAGCTTCATTTTTAAAATAAGGATTTAAATTTAAATTGCTTTTAAATAATTTGCATTTGAATTGAAGGTGAAATTGTAGAAAGAGTTTTAAAGAATTTAAAACTAAATGAGAGTGGAAGTTATATTTCAATTTTGAAAATTTAAAGATATTTTTAAATTGATTTGAATTTGATTTGAATTGAAATTTAAATTCTTTTTAAAACTTATTAAGTATATGTTCTTGTAGACATATAAGATTAAGTTGTATTGTTTAAAATCTTATTTTAAACAAATGTGAGTCTTAAGTTTAAAATGAATGTAAATGGAATTTAATGTAAATTTAAAAACATTTTGTTTTTAAATGCATAGAAATGTTTTATCTAAAAGATAAAAGATTAATGATTGGAATCATTTGATTATTAAGGTAATTAGGATGAATATTAATTATTTAATTAATTAATAATGTGGAAGTTTAATTAAATAATTAATGATATTTAATTTAATTTGAGATTAATTAATTAGTTTAATTAATCTATAATTAAGGATGGTTAACTAAATTTTAATTTATGATTAAGATTTATTTAATCAAGTGATTAATGATAATTTAGATTTTAATTAACACTTAGTTAATTAATAATTAGAGATTAATTAAATGGTAATTAAATATTAATTACTTAATAATTAATGATGATTAGTATAAGTTAATTCTTAATTAAGTAATTAAGAAATGTTAATGAAGTCATTAACAATTAATTAATGTGATTAATTTTTGGTAATTAATTAGATTAATTAATTAATAATCAATTGTTTAAGTTTTAATTACTTATGAAAGTAATTAGTGAATTATTACTTAATGTAATTAATTAAGGTTAATGTGATTTGTTTAGATTAATTAATTAAGTTTAATTGATTTAAACATTTGTTGAATTGATGGATAATTACTTATGTAATTAATGAATTTGTAATTACTTAAGGAAGTAATTAATTAATAATTACAGAATGTAATTAAGGATATTTATTTTAGAAGTAATTTGGATTTAAGTTACTTTGAAATTAATCAAGGGGATTAATTTAGATAATTAATTAAAAATAATTAATTATTGGGTTGAGTAATTAATGTAGTTAATTACAGATTGATTATTAATCAAGGGTGATTAATATATATGTAGGGATTGGTTTTAGATTAATTACTAATGTAATTAATTAAGTAATTAACTTGTGTAATCAACTTATAAGCTAATTACTTATTGTAATTAGAGATAGTTAATCAGCAATGATAAATTGAAATGAATATTGAATAATGATTTATAAATTGATTTATAATCAATGGATGGTTTAGTTAAGTAGGATTTTATGATGAAGTAATTAATTTAATTCATTTTAAATTAATTAGAGATTGAGTAATTAATTTAATTCACTTTAAATTAATTATAGAATGTGTGATCATTTGATCAATTGCTTATGTTTGATGATTGGTATTGATTGTTTGGTATAGTTTGTAATCTCAGTTGTGAGACGAATGGTGTATGTGATATGGATGCATTGGTTGCTCTTGGATGATAATATAGATTATCTGTTTATGATATGATTATCTGTTGATAATGATAATATTGATTATCTGTTGTGTTGTGAATTATCTATCTGTATACATTTAGATAATAAATTGAATTGTTTTAAACTTAAAACAACTTGGACCCTAAAAGACACGCTTTGGTTTTCGATGAGACCGGGATCGGGTTTCCATATTTGGACATCCGAAAACCACATCGATTCCAAATAACGTTAGGTCGTTAATCCAAGTGGAGCGAGTGAAGACTCGAGGTGTAAGGGCTATACGTCAGTATAACTCTGTGGGTGATTCCGTAATGAGTTTGACGGAATAGGTCTTATAGATTCGAGATGGTGAATCAGAGTGCAAGGGTTATTGTCGTTAACTCTGAGGGTGATTCCAAAATGAGTGTAACGAGATAATGCCTTCGGTTTCGTTCGAACCCGGAACGAACTTGTATGGATTGAATGCTTTCAGAACATCGTCAGGTGGACGATGAGCATTCTAAGTGATATGTCCTATAAAGGTAATCGTAACCTCAAGCCTCATCAACCGGGAATGGCTAAAACAGGGGAGGTGCAGCAAAGCTTCGTGGGTAGCCCCCACTTGAGAGTAAGATTTACCCCTGTCTAGAGGTCCCTTTATATTTCGGCTGTGTGGGACGGTTGATCATGACAACCGTCGGGGTTGTCTTATTTGGAACTGTTCAGTAAGGAACGGGTCCGGCTTTGTGTTGCAGGGGAGTTAGGGTGGCTCCTCGGTACGGTGATCTAGGCCACGTACTGTGACGGGCGGTACCCCAGTAGCCCTGCCATTGATGGAATCCAAAATCCAATAAGTGCCGTACGTATTAGTTGTGCCCAACTATGTTGGAATGTGAGATGTAAGCATTTCAGCTATTTCTGTACTTTATTTGAAAACCCTAGACACTATTATAATATCACCGGATTTCCTATCAAATGTTTTGGTTAGCGTAAGGTAAAAACTTTTCCATGTTTATGTGTGGGAAGTCTTACGTGATACCTTTTCTTTCAAAGGTTTTTCAAAGTTAAGCAACTTTAACCTGTTACTCACACCAGACCCATGTCTGACCCGGAGTTATTTCTGTTTTTCTTTAACTCTTGGGTACTCAAATTTTTACGAGTAGCCAAGGGAATTCAGGTTAGGATTCAGGATTGGCTTTGACGATTTGTGGAGGAGCATATGGAGCAGGAGGCTTCTGCGCATAGTTATATATAGTTTTCCGCTGTGTTTTGTACCTCTGAGTGTTCTGTTTGTATTGAGTTGTAATAACTAGACAGGTATTTATAACTGTCTAGTATGTGTTGTATATGTCTGTGTAACTCTGATATTTGATGTATACTATGTAATACTTTGTTATTAATATAATTTATTCGTTTCCGCTGTTGAGATTCTTGTGTTGTTTCTTTCTTCTCTTCTTTCTTTTCTTCTTCTATCCCTTTCTTTCTTATTTCATGACGCGATTTTCCGGGAGTGGAAGTCGGGTCGTGACAGCTTGGTATCAGAGCTGTAGGTTGAGTGAATACCTAGGCTCTGAAGTGTGTCTTTCTTTAGGGAGCGTTAGGTTGAGTGAATACCTAGGCTCTGTAGTGGTGTCTATCTTGAGAGAGCGTATTTGTATTTTTAATATATATATTTATTGGGTTCTACCTATTTGTTGGATTACCTGTTCGGGTTTTTTTTTCCGATGTAAGTTATAAAGGGAGATGAGGTAGAAGTGTGTGTAACACGACTGCCATTGGTTGGAGTTTAATGGATGATGTTGGAAGTGTATTTGTCGAGACTGTAGACCTAATATCGTCTCGAGTGGGTTCTGTTTTGATGAGACTTCATCGATCTCTGAAGGTAACCTGTTAAGGTTCGGAGTTCATCTTTGAAGTGCAGAATTGAGTTTTGATCTGTCGGTTGAGCAGAAGCAAGCAAGTGATGATATCTTGATATCTTAGGAAGTAGTAGCTGCGTGAGGAGATGCAGTGACTATGGATGTTTCCGAAGATGTTTTCTTTGGAACAAGAATAAGAAGTGAGTCAGCACGGTGTTGTGGCTGAGTTTGGCTGAGTATTCTGAGTTGGTAAGGAGTCTTCTGGCTAGATAGTTTTTCTGAAGTGGAATTCAGAAGCAGTAGAGTAGATCCGTTTCTCTGGTAAGTTGGCTAAGTCAGCATAAGCTGTTCTGTTTGGTTGAGAGAGAGCAGTTTTCTTTGGATTTAGGCTGAGTTGATCGCAAAAGTGACTTGCGATAGTATGTTCTCTTGTGTTTGTTGGAGATTGTCTGGATGTTTTCTGGAAATCAGAGTTTGTCTACATCTGGAGATCGAGTTTTCTTTCCAGGATTGGAGCTGGTGATTCAGTTAGTAGATGGATGGTTCCTTGAGATAGAAGTTGGTGAAGCAACTCGGGTTTGGGAGGAACATCTGAGTTTTTCTTATGGATATGTGGAACCATATTTCTGTGCTGGGTTGTCTGGTCTGTGCTTGTGCTGTTCGTCAGCATTTTCTTCTGTTTCGGATCAGAGTTGCGCAGCGGAAGCAGTTTGGAGATGTTTCTGTTTTCTTTTCCGGATAAGAAGAAGTTTGTTCTGTCTTCTGTTGTTGAGAAGCAGGGTTTGTGTTCTTGGTTTTTGAGTGATCTTGAGGAGATCATTGGATTGTTTTGGATTCAGTCTATTTCTGTTGGAATCAGCAAGAGTTGAGCTGATCAGGATGGATGTTGGTAACCCAGGATCGTCTGAAGAGTTTTATGGATAAGAGACAGAGAAATTTGAATTCTGGAATTAGAGATTTGATTTTGGTTAAGTTTTTCTCTGATTCAAGGAGCTATAAGTTTGGGAAGCTATCTCCGAAATGTTTTGGTTTCTTCTGTGATTGGTAAGATCAGTGTTTGGTTTTCTGGAGTTGAATTGCCAGTTTGGATAACTGGGATTCTGGGTGTTTCACGTATCTCTGAGGGAGTTCGTGTTTGATATTTCTGGTTGTAGAACCAGCAGTTTAGGATGGTTTGTTTGCTGAGTCAGACTCGTCTGTAGTCTGATATTCTGTATAGAATGGTTGTTAGGAGCTCTATAGCTTAGTAGTATCGATTGATTGTATTCTATAGAGCGAGTATCCCGATATATATATATACCGGGGAAACTCGTGAAGTTTTATCCAAAATTCTTTTGGATAATTACATTTATTCTGATTGTGTGAATTGGTTGCTTTGGTTGTTGGCATATGTTTAACATATGCTGTGTTTTAAAATAAAATCTGTAAATAGATTATTAAATTGCCTTTGTTTTAAATTTCGGGGACGAAATTCTTTTAAGGGGGAAGGATTGTAACGACCCGGAATTTTAGACAATATAAATTTAATAATCTGGGTTTAAATTTATATTGAATTAATAATTTTGATTAATAAATTTGATAATTGATTCTATAATCTTCTTTATTTAAAAATTTAATTTGTGAATTATTTTTAATGAGTTAATAAATCTGTTTTCTATTTAATAATGTATATGTATTTATATATATTTTAAATAGACAATTTGTTTTAGTTAAATTAGTATAGTATAGTTTTATTATGTTTTAAAAATAGAAATGGTGATTTATTTTTAATTTAAGCTTTTCAAAAATATTTAATTAAATACTATATGATTTTATATATGAGATAAATGTTTTAACTAGTTTAAAATTTCATTTTAATTCAA
Source organism: Allium cepa (assembly GCA_030765085.1). Lineage (NCBI taxonomy): Eukaryota > Viridiplantae > Streptophyta > Magnoliopsida > Asparagales > Amaryllidaceae > Allium > Allium cepa. The sequence continues at coordinate 91,666,069 of CM060944.1, forward strand.
GTTGTATATTAAAAACTCTTTTATAAATTTGCTTGAAAAGTTTCTTTTCAAAATGATTTAATTTTGTATTGTTTTTCTTTGTTCTTTAGAATTATTTAATACATAATTTTGCATAAGAATTCATTAACTAGGCTTAATGCTTTATTAACTTTAATTAAACATGTTTATTAATCATAAGACAAGTGTACATATATTAAAACTTAAAATTAACATGTGTAGACTTATCATCCTTTTTAAATGACAAGTGTCTATGTTATTTTAATTTTTCTTTTAATTCATTTTCTGAAAATACATTCTTGTTAACTTGCTTTTCATTCATATCATTTTGTTATTCATTCATATTCATTTTTCTCATTCCTTAAAAAGAAAACCAAAACTTCATTCTCACATCTATAATCAGAAGTTTGCATTCCAATATACAATCTGCATTCATTTTCAAACCTGTAACTCCTCTTTTCCAAAATTACTACCTGCATCAACATGAAGCAAACATGCATTTCAAACTGGAAACATCATTTCCAAAACAAGCTTGTAGCTTCTCTTTTCAAAACAAATTGCATTCTTCAAACCATATACAAACCTGCACAACAACTGGAAGCTCTGCAACTTCAAGTTGAAGGCCTGCATGCATTAATTTAAAGCCTGCATTTCTTTGCATCTGCAATTTCAAGCAAGGCCTGCATGCATCATTATGAAGCATGCATGTTAAATCAATGAAGCTCTGTTCAAATCTTCATCAAAGTAAGATCTGCATTTCAATTTTAAGCATAAAGCTCTGCATTACAATCTGGATTCCTTTGCATCTACAACCTAGATTAGAATCTGGAAGCAAATTCAGGCCTACATGCATCATTTAAAAGCAAGACAGAGGGACTGCATTTCATCTTTTAAAATCTGGAATGGAACCTGTATAGTTGAATGTGCTCTGCAAATTTGGATGTGCTCTGCATTTTATAAATAAGGTGAGTAACTCTTTTTATTTTAAAATTAAGTAAGGTTGTGCATGCTTATAGATTAGAAATGAACCTATATAAAATTGCTATGAATAGTTTACCTGTGATTTATGAACTGTTGAGCATTTATATTTGAATGTGGTGCATGTTTGTTCATCAGGGTATTGACTGTATACCCATTTGATGATTTTCTTCTGATTTGGCTGTGTTATGAATTAACATCTGAATGAAATATGTTTGGTTCTTGATAGAATAAAGTTAAAACACTTTATGTAGGTTAAATAAATTTGAAATAATGAATGAATGCATGAATTTTAAATCAAAAAGATTACTAGTTATAATACTGTAAAACAAGGAAACAACTTTCAATTTACAATATTATACATATTGATAAACACAGAGGATGATTGAATTTGTTTGATTGTATTTATTTCTGAAGGTGGTATATCTATCTAAGATTGTGGGAAATTATTTAATTGGGTTGAATTTTAGTTTAGGGTTGAAATTTGGAAGGTTCTGTTAGAACACTGGTTTACTGGGATTAGAAAAAGGTTTGGGTGCTGTGGCTTCTTGAATGCATCGAGTTCAATGCCATTTTGGGTATTGGTAGGTGGTGTGTTGAAGAAGCTATCACCGGAATTTGGTCGATGATGGTGGTCGGAGTTGGGAGAAACTGGTATTGACAGGGTTGAGATGGTATGGGGTATAGACTGTTTCAGGTTTGGGGTAAGTTTCAGGGTTGCAGGGATTTTTACTCGGGTTGGTCTCGGGGGAGATAGGAAATGACTCGGAGTAACAGAGTAAATGACTCGAAGTCATTTAGAGTAGTTCTGTGTCTTGTGTTCAGGTTTATATGTAAGAAAACAGAATTGTTTTCCAGATTTTTAAGAATAGTGTTGAAGTAACAATAGGAATCTAAACTTGAAAATTTAAATTCAGTTGGAATCTGAATTTAGTATAGATTCAAATAATTCAAATATGAAACTTGGAAACAGTTTAAATTCAAGAATGAAGAAGTTTAAAAATGTAACAGAAACTGTTACTGTTTCCTTTAGTAAAGTAAAGATGTTTAAATATAAAACTTGAATCTGAACCAAGTTTAGGATTTTAAACTGAATTCAAATACAGATTCAATTAATTTAATTTTAGGTTTGAAATAAATTAAATTTTGAAATTTCATTTGGTCTTGAGCAATGGTAGAAACCTGTTTTCCAGGTTATTGAATTTAGGCAAAGAAAATTGCAAACTTAAAGTGTTAACTTGGATTTTAAATTGAATTTAATGATGAATTTAAATAAGTTTAAATTCTGTTCTTTTAAAATTATTTAAATTCTGGAGATTTCAAAGTTTAAGTTTTTTTAATAAACAGAAAAACAGTTTCTGTTTTATATGTAAAAGGTAAGTTTAAATTTTTAAATGGAAATTTAAAATGAGTTTTGGTTTGAATTTGAATATGAATTCAAATTTTGATTTGTCTGAGAATTTGAAAACATTTATGTTTTTAAATTTAAATTTGATTTTAAACCTTCAAGTATAAAATGCATTATTGTTTTGCATTTGAAGTAAGAGGTTAAGTATTTAAAATAGGAATTCAAATGAATTCAAAACTGAGTTTAAATCTGGATTTAAATTTTTAAGCTTCATTTTTAAAATAAGGATTTAAATTTAAATTGCTTTTAAATAATTTGCATTTGAATTGAAGGTGAAATTGTAGAAAGAGTTTTAAAGAATTTAAAACTAAATGAGAGTGGAAGTTATATTTCAATTTTGAAAATTTAAAGATATTTTTAAATTGATTTGAATTTGATTTGAATTGAAATTTAAATTCTTTTTAAAACTTATTAAGTATATGTTCTTGTAGACATATAAGATTAAGTTGTATTGTTTAAAATCTTATTTTAAACAAATGTGAGTCTTAAGTTTAAAATGAATGTAAATGGAATTTAATGTAAATTTAAAAACATTTTGTTTTTAAATGCATAGAAATGTTTTATCTAAAAGATAAAAGATTAATGATTGGAATCATTTGATTATTAAGGTAATTAGGATGAATATTAATTATTTAATTAATTAATAATGTGGAAGTTTAATTAAATAATTAATGATATTTAATTTAATTTGAGATTAATTAATTAGTTTAATTAATCTATAATTAAGGATGGTTAACTAAATTTTAATTTATGATTAAGATTTATTTAATCAAGTGATTAATGATAATTTAGATTTTAATTAACACTTAGTTAATTAATAATTAGAGATTAATTAAATGGTAATTAAATATTAATTACTTAATAATTAATGATGATTAGTATAAGTTAATTCTTAATTAAGTAATTAAGAAATGTTAATGAAGTCATTAACAATTAATTAATGTGATTAATTTTTGGTAATTAATTAGATTAATTAATTAATAATCAATTGTTTAAGTTTTAATTACTTATGAAAGTAATTAGTGAATTATTACTTAATGTAATTAATTAAGGTTAATGTGATTTGTTTAGATTAATTAATTAAGTTTAATTGATTTAAACATTTGTTGAATTGATGGATAATTACTTATGTAATTAATGAATTTGTAATTACTTAAGGAAGTAATTAATTAATAATTACAGAATGTAATTAAGGATATTTATTTTAGAAGTAATTTGGATTTAAGTTACTTTGAAATTAATCAAGGGGATTAATTTAGATAATTAATTAAAAATAATTAATTATTGGGTTGAGTAATTAATGTAGTTAATTACAGATTGATTATTAATCAAGGGTGATTAATATATATGTAGGGATTGGTTTTAGATTAATTACTAATGTAATTAATTAAGTAATTAACTTGTGTAATCAACTTATAAGCTAATTACTTATTGTAATTAGAGATAGTTAATCAGCAATGATAAATTGAAATGAATATTGAATAATGATTTATAAATTGATTTATAATCAATGGATGGTTTAGTTAAGTAGGATTTTATGATGAAGTAATTAATTTAATTCATTTTAAATTAATTAGAGATTGAGTAATTAATTTAATTCACTTTAAATTAATTATAGAATGTGTGATCATTTGATCAATTGCTTATGTTTGATGATTGGTATTGATTGTTTGGTATAGTTTGTAATCTCAGTTGTGAGACGAATGGTGTATGTGATATGGATGCATTGGTTGCTCTTGGATGATAATATAGATTATCTGTTTATGATATGATTATCTGTTGATAATGATAATATTGATTATCTGTTGTGTTGTGAATTATCTATCTGTATACATTTAGATAATAAATTGAATTGTTTTAAACTTAAAACAACTTGGACCCTAAAAGACACGCTTTGGTTTTCGATGAGACCGGGATCGGGTTTCCATATTTGGACATCCGAAAACCACATCGATTCCAAATAACGTTAGGTCGTTAATCTAAGTGGAGCGAGTGAAGACTCGAGGTGTAAGGGCTATACGTCAGTATAACTCTGTGGGTGATTCCGTAATGAGTTTGACGGAATAGGTCTTATAGATTCGAGATGGTGAATCAGAGTGCAAGGGTTATTGTCGTTAACTCTGAGGGTGATTCCAAAATGAGTGTAACGAGATAATGCCTTCGGTTTCGTTCGAACCCGGAACGAACTTGTATGGATTGAATGCTTTCAGAACATCGTCAGGTGGACGATGAGCATTCTAAGTGATATGTCCTATAAAGGTAATCGTAACCTCAAGCCTCATCAACCGGGAATGGCTAAAACAGGGGAGGTGCAGCAAAGCTTCGTGGGTAGCCCCCACTTGAGAGTAAGATTTACCCCTGTCTAGAGGTCCCTTTATATTTCGGCTGTGTGGGACGGTTGATCATGACAACCGTCGGGGTTGTCTTATTTGGAACTGTTCAGTAAGGAACGGGTCCGGCTTTGTGTTGCAGGGGAGTTAGGGTGGCTCCTCGGTACGGTGATCTAGGCCACGTACTGTGACGGGCGGTACCCCAGTAGCCCTGCCATTGATGGAATCCAAAATCCAATAAGTGTCGTACGTATTAGTTGTGCCCAACTATGTTGGAATGTGAGATGTAAGCATTTCAGCTATTTCTGTACTTTATTTGAAAACCCTAGACACTATTATAATATCACCGGATTTCCTATCAAATGTTTTGGTTAGCGTAAGGTAAAAACTTTTCCATGTTTATGTGTGGGAAGTCTTACGTGATACCTTTTCTTTCAAAGGTTTTTCAAAGTTAAGCAACTTTAACCTGTTACTCACACCAGACCCATGTCTGACCCGGAGTTATTTCTGTTTTTCTTTAACTCTTGGGTACTCAAATTTTTACGAGTAGCCAAGGGAATTCAGGTTAGGATTCAGGATTGGCTTTGACGATTTGTGGAGGAGCATATGGAGCAGGAGGCTTCTGCGCATAGTTATATATAGTTTTCCGCTGTGTTTTGTACCTCTGAGTGTTCTGTTTGTATTGAGTTGTAATAACTAGACAGGTATTTATAACTGTCTAGTATGTGTTGTATATGTCTGTGTAACTCTGATATTTGATGTATACTATGTAATACTTTGTTATTAATATAATTTATTCGTTTCCGCTGTTGAGATTCTTGTGTTGTTTCTTTCTTCTCTTCTTTCTTTTCTTCTTCTATCCCTTTCTTTCTTATTTCATGACGCGATTTTCCGGGAGTGGAAGTCGGGTCGTGACAATCCGTTAAACTATTTACTATGTAGTAATATTTCGCTATTATAATAGTATCTAATAGTAAAATAAACTTACTTTTTTCATAGAATTAAGGGGTTACCCATATAGCCCTTAACACGTAATATTTCCAGTAGTCCATCCAATATCATAGTCCCTCCTGATCGGGAAGCCACCAGAGGATACCACACGGGCTACGGGAGAAAACCAAACTCGTACAAGGTGCGATAGGGTAGGTGACACGGCACAACTAGGCAATGCCAGGGTAGATATACCAATTACGCTTCCGGGCCGATGGTTACGCATAGCGCGCAGCTACCGCCCACCTCAAGCCACCGCCCACCTCGAGCCACACCCCCAAATAAAAAAAATCAAAAGCGGCCACTGAATTAATCCAAAAGTCAAAGTATAACATCGAAGGGATGTGTCCGATCAAAGGTGCTACATTATTAGCCCGTCAAACGCTCCTTTTTAGCCACCTTACGCCAACTCACTAGAGTTGGGTCCACGTATTTACCTCAAAGGAAATGCCGCCACCATCCTACATCATCCTGGAATGTCCACCGCGTATACGGTTGTTAAACTGGTTTTCGAAGTTGGTAGAGAGTATGACAACTTCCGATCCCTCTTTAACAACCAAAGGTTATTATAACACCGCGGTCTTTTTGAAATAGTTTATACTTTTAAAATCAGAATATAATATCCATTTCAAATCCATATAAATATGATATCATATCCATTTCTAAAACCATAAAATTTCAAAGTTATAATATTTCGGAACCAAAACTTGAAATACAGCCTTTCAAAACATAAAACTTTGAATTTCAAAACTTTGAAGCATACTACACCTTTTAAATGGTTTAAATATTTAATTACTTTATATAGTAAAATAGCTTCTTCACCTTCACAAATCAATTCCAATATGGATTTTAAATTCCTAAATAAACCAATATAATTTCCATTTATTTCAAAGCTTTAATTCTTCCACCATTTCAAACTTATTCTTTGATAATTTCATATATATCAATTTCAACTACTATTATTTAGATTTGAAATGTTTACATAATAAATCAAATATCATTATAGTAAAACCTTTAGACTTCAAATAACTAGATATTCTTTCAATTTCATTAACTTGATACTATTCATTTAAATCAATTTGATATCAATTTAAATCCTCTAAACAAAAAATCAAGTTATAAAACCATACCTTTTAAATCTCAATTTATTTATATTTCAAATCAAATTTTTCAAGGATAATTCTTATATCTTAAATTCAAATTAAATTCACATTTATCTTCTAACCTTAAATTTTATTTGAGTCATTATAAACTCTATATATAATAAAATTTTAAATAGATACTTAATCATATTATGTATAGAAATCAAACTTTATTATTTAGCTTATTTTATAATTCCAAATAAATTTATACATAGCAAAATCAATAATAAAATAGCATTTATATAACATCTAAACCCAATATCTGTATAGCCCATATATTTCTTTACAAAACCATAAAAATCATTTCAAAAATAATTATATATATACCGTTGTGCCTGTATATAATATTATATCCTATGGTCAAGTGATACGGATATTTATCATTTCAATTTGCAATTTAAAAATAAAAATGCAGTTGTATATCATTTCAAACCGCAATCCCGAATCAAAATAAATGCATAATAACTTGCAGATTATGATGATATAAATAAAACATCCATTCATCCATCATAAAATCATACATCTGTCACAAACATCATAAAAAACTATCAATCAAAATCAATAGATAACTAATAGTATATATAACACGTATTTAACTAGTAGTTATATTCAAAAATAAATAAATAATGATTTAATTTAAATAAATGCAATTAGTTGAGATGATGATTAAAATATATGAAAAAGGTCGTAAATAAATGCATAATCACAACAAAAATTTAATTTAACAAACATAAGAAAATTTAGAAGTTGTGAGTGGGTTAAAACACTCACCTTTTGAATTTAAATTGAATTTAAATCTAATTAAAATCCAAAAATTACACAGTCTTCAAATCCGTCCAAACCAACGTCAAAATGTCCGGAATTCCAATACGAACCTAGCGGAGAAAACCGCGCATGAATTGGATCAAGTGTGTAAAAGTTATATAGATTAGAACGATTTAAAAGATCAAAGTAAAACAAATAAAAAATAGAAAAAAATTGAAGAAAGCAAGCCACGTCACTACCTCCCTGCACAGCGAAGAACCCTAGACTTCTAACTGAATCGCAGTCAACACGAGAAGCCGTCGAACTAAAAATCGTGTCGCGTCGTCTCAGTGGGCTTCGGCCACCTACGGCCCGACCCACCACCATCGCTGCTACCCTACGCCTCGCGAAGGCTCCCTCCTCCAAGCGTCGACCGATGGAAAATGCCAATAGCCGCCGAAAACCCTATGCCTTCCTTGAATTTTAGCTCACGATCCAACCATCAACTAGCCGAACGAACCTCACCGATGAGTTACGCTCATCGATCTCCACCCATCCATACCTACGAATCACCGATCGGTCGAAGTTGATCAACGATGAATGGATGACCGAGAATCTTTCTTAAATTTAAAGGCACCCTAAAATCCAAATTGAAAAATGAATTGCAGATCTGAGTTATCTCTTCAAGAGTTTCGAAATATATTTTTTCTGAATTTTTTTGAGGAGTTTGAATTTTCATTTGATTTTTGAATTAAATTTGAATTGGATAAATTAGGTTTTACAGCCATTAAGGAAGAGGAGAACAGAAGTTTCTATACGTACAGACAAAATGAGAATAAGGGTAATTAGGATTTATAATAGAGTATTTATAGGCAAGGTTGAAATTAGAATAAATGGATCAGATTGAATATACACGCTAAGAACAAAGGGCCCAAAAAGCTCGTTCTGACTACGGAACGAAATTGGATCAACCCGTATATCAAAATAGATGTTTTAAAATATTTTAAACGCGATGGAAATGTTTCAAGTCCAAATTCCATCGTATGAAGGTGTAACAACCTAGTATTTTGCATCAATTGGTAATCATCGTTAAACGATTAATGTTGATAGCTAATTTCTGTTTGGAATTTTTATCGGTTGGTATCCTTTTCATAAATCTGTTTAAGAATTTTATCGGGCTTTAAAATTTGTTTTGACCCATTTCTTTTGTTGTCGTGATTGGTATCGTTGTCGTTCTTTAACCCGTTCCCCATTTTATTTTCTCATTCGAAAACCTAAAACCAACGAAACAAAAGAAAATAAAAATGGCGGCGGTCTTGTTCCTCCCCCTTTCAAAATTGGGGCTTGCGAATTTACGTGCTACGGCGATTCGAAAGGGGGGGACGTGGAGGACTTCAGCTGGCGAAGCGTGATCTTCGAACAAGGTGAGTGAATCGACTCTCACTCACATCTAATTCAAAGTACTGATTATATATATTTGAGTAATCTTTAATTTACTTACATCTATTTCAACTCGCGCCTCGATAGTTTGATTTCGTTTGAATGTGATGTTTTCTCTGATGTTTTCAATTCATGTGGATATGGTCACTCGATGGCCATAGCCATTCGATTTTGTTTTAATATTTGGGAAGATTTCTAACTTGGTTTGTCACCTTGTTTTCCATGGCTTGATGATTTTGCCGAGATGATTTGGCTTTAACTTGTATTTGGCCTTGCCACCGATATTAATATTTATGCTCGATTTCGTCCATTTCGTCTTCGACTGTTGTATTGCAATGGTGTTGACATTTCTGGATAGACTTACGACTTTGGTTGTGATTGTTACTCTTGCTATTTTCTCTATTGTGCATTTGGTTTATGCAAAAGTATAGAGACCTGAAAACCGGGTGACTTTGAAAATAACTTTGAAAATATATAGCTTCAAAAATTAAGTATAAATTTTTATTCGAACAAAGTTTATACTGCTTTGATGACTTCTCGACCCTTGTTGCTTTGTTTTTTTGACAACCAGGGTTTTAAGAGTTTTGGAATTTGGCTTGTTCGGTCTGTGCCTTGCTGTGTTCAGATCGAATGTGGCCTTGATTTTGATAATGGTCACTACTGTGACTTTGGCATGTTTGTTGTTCTCTCTATTGGCATCTGGCTTTGATTCGTGTTTGCTTTGAACTTGATTTCCTTCTGTATTGTTGCTATTCTGGATTCCTTAGTTGGTGCACTTGTATTTGGTACCCCGCCCTTGAGCACTATGTTGATTGGATTTGGTTCTTTCATGTTGTAGTATATATCACATGTTTGCCTCCTTTATTGCCTATTCTTCGAGGCATGTAGTCTATGTAGTCTGGTTGCACTGTGTTTGCTTATTCCTGTTTCTTTGAATTCTCTATGCATCTGACTTGATGTTTTAATAGCATTTTGGACATTGTTCGACTTGATATAGTCTGCACTGTTTTGCGTTGCATGACCATATGCATTTGGCATTGCTTGATTGTGTGGTCGGGTATCACACCATGTTACTTTGACTACATTATCTTCGTATTTAAAAACTGTTGCTATCTGGTCGTCTTTATGCACATGTTGCAGCTTGATTTAATTGTCAATTACTGCTTTGATTTGTATTTGTGTTGAAGTCACATGACTTCGACATCTTTGGACACTCGATTTACTAGCTGCCTTGACAGGGTTCACTGAGTTCACAATGTTGTTCTTGTAACTTGCTGTTCCACTGGTACATGTGGTCGTTCAACATTTTATTGTTGCTTTGGGGTTGAACTTGTCTCAGGCCTTGACCTATTACTATTTTGAAAACTTGACGATTGTTGGTTTGCTTTTGTGGTCTGCATCCCTGATCATACTATTTTCTCTCTGCTCCCATACTGTTGCACTTGTACTTGAGCATACTTGATGTTGCTTTTCGTTTTGAACCTACTGCTTCGATTTTTCTCTGATCTTGTTTATTGTCTAGTTCATATTGCAGTTGATGTTGAGTCATGATATTAGTGACTTGACCTCTGCAGTTTCATTTTTGTTGCATTTTTGCCATGCTGAGCCGTATTGTTCTGGTTCATGTATGTGCATGTATTGACCTTTGTGCCTTGTTGCTATTTCTGTATATGCTATTGTGGCAAGGCAGTGTACGCGTGCGTGCACTTCAGCCACACAGTATCGACATTTTGAATTGATATTTGAACCTTGATTGATTTTGGTTCGTTGATCTTTTGTGTACATCATCCCTGTAGTGGCAGGGAAGTGCACGCAAGCGTGAACTGCAGCCACACGGTATTGAATTGATATTCTATTGCTTTTGAATTATTGATCTTTTGTGTATTTAATTTTGTAGTGGCGAGGCAGTGCACGCGTGCGTGTACTGTAGCCCTACTTGAATTTGCGTTTTAATTGATATTTCAACTTTTAGAACTGTTACGTTTATTCAATTCAAATTGTTTTGAAATTGCATTTTAATTTGGTTTAATTTAATCATTTTGTTGATGTCTAATTATCTACTTTATAATTAGATTATGGTTTTCTAATTATTTATTCAATAATTAGATTTTGTTGTTAATTGCCGATTTGGCAATTCTGATGTCTTTCTAAATCATCTTCATTTAAATTCTTTTTACTTATCTTTGTTGATGATTTGAGTATGCTGATTTGTTGTTTAACCTTGTTATGTGTTATATTTATCGTTATCCGATTTCTTTATTTAAGAATCGGATAGGTAAATTTATTGTGACTGTCGTCTAATTGTTATTTAATTATTATTGCTTCTGTGAACTAATAACCGAGTTTGAATTAGACTAACCTGTGTATTATTTTCTTTTGAATGTAATACTCGGGTCAGACCGAGTATTCACAGGTTGTTGATACCTTACTTTGGGTTGCTGCTAGAGCTATGAAGTCTTTTCATATCTTTTAGAGTAGTCGTGACATAGTATAGGTTGAGATGTATTCATGTATATTAGTCGATAATGTACTTGTATATATAACTTCCTGATTCGACTGTTGTAGTTGTATCATATGTATTGTATCACATTTATTGTAACTGACATCAGTTATTATATATATGAGACTTTCTGTTTTATCCATGTTCCGCATTTGTTTATATTATCTGTGTTATTATTATATATTTACTGTCCTAAACTATTATAAACCATCGTAGTTCGTTTCATACTGGAATTGGGGTATGTCGACGGGAGTAAATAAATCCGAGATGAAAAATGAAAGAATATACATACCACTCCTATCGAGATAACCAATACTAGTGTAAGGCCTAACTACGAATGGCCGCTCCTCAACAGCCTTATTCTCCGAGTTAGTTGACAGCATTACACCGTAGTGTTCTTGGCTAGCGTGGGTATAGAGGTGGGGCGTCACAGCTAGGTATCAGAGCCTGGGGTTTTTGGACATAATATAAAACATAACTTAGACGGAACATGTGTTACAACTAATTGTCGATGTTTTATCTCTCATCTTTTCCTATGATTATCTTTGATTGTTGGTATGAATTCCTAACTTTTATTTATGGGCATTTGATTTTGATTTCGTGAAAGTATTTTGGCTCCGGGCTCCGTTTGCTTTGTGAACTCAAGTTGGGTTTTTGATGATGAGGATTTTGTTCTTGTGTTTTCGGCTTTGAATTGATTTAGCCGATGTTGATTTTGTTCGAATTTGGCCAATAATTGTTGACTTCGGCATTGACTTGATTTTTATTTTTGTTGAAGTCATTTATGCATTTATGCTCGTTTTGCTTTGTTTTTCCAATTGTTAATCGATTCTTCTTTTCCGATTAGTTGTTATAACTTCTATTTCTGGAATTTTTGGGTATTTCTACTTTGATGGATTTAGAATCGGATTCTTTGGATTTTATTAACGTCTTCGAATGTGAATTTTAGTGAATTGATTTGGTTTCCAAATTTAATCAATTCGTGTTACTTCCCCGATTTGTTGCTATCATTTATTAGCGACTTTGGTGACATTTTCTTCAGGATTTTCGTGAACATACCTTTTGATGAATTCGGTATCGATTTTCTTTGGATTCTATTCACGTCTTTGTATGTGAATTCTTGTGATTGATTGTTTCTACAATCATTTCTGTGATTTGTCACTTTAAAAATATAAAGGTTTTCTATACTAGTAGTAAATATCAAAACCCTTTTCTCCAAACGGTTTCAACTCTATTTTCAATACCAAACTCTTTTCTTAAACCATTTTCCAACCTATTAGTATATACAAACCTTTATTTCACTCGTATGAGAAATCTAATTAAACGACTTAGCAAAACAAGTGGTATGAAACGCTTGCGTTTACTTTGTCGGTTAATTTTTGGACTTGTTCGATTGAACCACTTGTGACATTTTTCTAGTGAAGATCTACAGTTTGTTCGTAAATATTTAAGTTAAGCTAGTGGTTATGGGACATGAAGCTAAACTTTTATATTCACTAACTTAGTGTAATTGACACTTCTCGTTGATCATGACGATCATTTTTATGTTTTAGACTAGCAATTGTGCGATGTCTCTTTGTTTGCAAGGTTAGACTAGACCTCATTGGTGTGATTCCGACTCCACACATATCTTTTTGTCCGTGAGGTTAGTCTAGACACCATTTGTGTGATTCCACTCACACGTACTTTCTTTTTGTTTGCGAGGTTAGACTAGACACCACTTGTGTGATTCCACTCACACATACCTTTTTGATTTTTGGTTAGTCTAGACCTCATCTGTGTGATTCCACTCATACATGCTTTCTTTTTGTTTGCGAGGTTAGACTAGACACCACTTGTGTGATTCCACTCACACATACCTTTTTGATTTTTGGTTAGTCTAGACCTCATCTGGGTGATTCCGCCTCACCCATATGGGGTAGCTCCTCATGGTCTTCGGACCGTCATGTGATAGGCCTCTTTCCCTTTTTCTGTGATTTCTGGATTTCTTGTGTAGATTTATAGAATTTGTGTTTTCTGGATTTCTTGCGTAGATTTCTAGAATTTGTGTTTTCTGGATTTCTTGTGATGACTTCTAGAATTTGTGCTTCACCAATTTTCGTGATTTCTATTGATAAGTTTTATCAATTTTTGTGCATTGGTGAATTCGTGTGTCATTGACTTGTTATGAATACAAGTTTAGGGTATGATACCCCTTTCTATCTTTGAGAAGATTCTTGTGACATTTCTGATGTATGAAAATTCCTTGGTATTATATTTTGATGCCAATTATTTTGATGAGATTTTGACGTATTAACTTCAGTAACCGTCAATTTTAAAATGGATTTTCAAGCGGTTATCCCGCAATGCTTATTTTGTTGACCGTTTTTACAGTATTTTGAGAAGTGCAATTTCCTTGTCGAAGTTGCTGTTTTAATCACATGTTTTAAAAAAATGTTTCAAAATAAAAATTGTTTCCAAAAATTTTACGGTTTACGCTTTCAAAAGAATGAGGAAGCGACTTAAACGTTTCAGCAAAATCGAGGACTGTGACCCCTTTCTTTTGCTGATTCGCTTAATTCCTGACTTTTTCGTTTGAGAATGTAAATTATTAATTTTATAAAATAAATGAAAATTGTTTTCAGAAGTTTTTCACTTTGCGCTTTCAAAAGAATGAGGAAGCGATTTAAACGTTTCAGAAAAATAGAGGACTATGACCCTTTTCTTTTACTGATTCGCTTAATTCCGGACTTGTCCGTTTGAGAATGTGGAATGTTATTTTCAGAATACACAATTTTGCACCTTTAAGGAAACGATGAAGTGAATTAAACGATTTAGTAAAACTCGCGGTAATGGGATATGTGCGTTTTCTATTTCGGTTAATTCCGGACTCGTTAATTGAAATATTTATGATTTCTGATTATCGTTTTTGATAATCGGATATTTGCAATTTCTGATTATCATTTTTGATAATCGGATATTTGTGGTTTCTGATTATCGTTTTTGATAATCGGATGATTGCGATTTCTGATTATCGTTTTTGATAATCCGATATTTGTGATTTCTGATTTTCGTTTTTGATAATCGGATGTTCGTGATTTCTGATTTATCGTTTTTGATAATCAGATATTTGTTGTTTCTGATTATCGCTTGTGATAATTAGATATTTGAGGTTTAATTATCATTTTTGATAATTAAATATTTGTGATTTGATATTTGAATATCAATTGTGATAATTAAATATTTGATGCATTGAGATTTCTGATTATCGTTTTGATAATTAGGTAATTGCTAATTTTGCTGATTATAAGATTTTCTAGTCTCTAATTGATTCTAGATTAAATTGATTATATTGAATTGTTGTTTTCTATCTTTGTTGATAGTTAGAGTTTACTGATTATAAAGTTCGTGTTTTCTATTTATCTGTTGGATAACTAGATATTTGCAGTTTTGCGATTTGCGAATTTTGTTTTCTAATTATCTATGTTGATAATTAGGCTTTGCTATTTTCTTATTATCGTATTGATAATTAGATATTGCTGTTTTGTGAATTCTAATTATCTAATTGATAATTGAATATTGCTAATAATTGCATTTATTCAGTTTTGTTGTTTTCTGATTATCTATTTGATAATTAAATTTTGTAGAGAATTTACGAATTTCTTTTATGCAATTAAAAGATATCTTTGGTGTTTATACTGTACTACTCCGTTGTTCCAAATTATTCGAGTTTTTAGTTTCTCGGGCATACCATTATTGTACTACGCCATTGTGCCGGCTCAATTTTCTGCTATTCATGACGTTTTCCACGTCTTCCAATTACGAAAATGCCTTATGGATTTCCGATTTTTATTCTTGATCCCTGTGTTACTGAAGAAATTGAAGTTTCACCAGATTTGACTTTGAGCAACATTCTATTCACATCATTGCTTCGGAGGTTGAGCACCTTCGAAATAAAATGTTTCTCTTGTGGAGATTCTCAATGGTTCTCAAATTCTAGGGATTTCTCTTAGGAATCCAGAGAATTCATCGAGCAAACAAGTTCAGGCTTGTGATGATGTTCTTTCAAGCACTTTATGGTGAACTTCCTGTTTCAAATTTCTTCGTCTTGTGGTGATGTTCTATATAGTTGTTACCATTTGTTCATTTATTCCTTATGATTGCGAGGACGCAATTTCTTTAAGGAGGGGAGTCTGTAACAACCCAGTATTTTGCATCAATTGATAATCATCGTAAAACGATTAATGTTGATAGCTAATTTCAATTTGGAATTTTTATCGGTTGGTATCCTTTTCATAAATCTGTTTAAGAATTTTATCGAGCTTTAAAATTTGTTTTGGCCCATTTCTTTTGTTGTCGTGATTGGTATCGTTGTCGTTCTTTAACCCGTTCCCCATTTTATTTTCTCATTCGAAAACCTAAAACCAACGAAACAAAAGAAAATAAAAATGGTGGCGGTCTCGTTCCTCCCCCTTTCAAAATTGGGGCTTGCGAATTTACGTGCTACGGAGATTCGAAAAAGGGGGACGTGGAGGACTTCGGCTGGCGAAGCGTGCTCTTCGAACAAGGTGAGTGAATCGACTCTCACTCACATCTAATTCAAAGTACTGATTATATATATTTGAGTAATCTTTAGTTTACTTACATCTATTTCAACTCGCGCCTCGACAGTTTGATTTTGTTTGAATGTGATGTTTTCTCTGATGTTTTCAATTCATGTGGATATGGTCACTTGATGGCCATAGCCATTCGATTATGTTTTAATATTTGGGAATATTTCTAACTTGGTTTGTCACCTTGTTTTCAACGGCTTGATGATTTTGCCGAGATGATTTGGCTTTAACTTGTATTTGGCCTTGCCACTGATATTAATATTTATGCTCCATTTCGGCCATTTCGTCTTCGACTGTTGTATTGCAATGGTGTTGACGTTTCTGGATAGACTTACGACTTTGGTTATGACAGTTACTCTTGCTATTTTCTCTGTTGTGCATTTGCTTTATGCAAAAGTATTGAGACCTGAAAACTTGGGGACTCTGAAAATAACTTTGAAAATATATAGCTTCAAAAATTAAGTATAAATTTTTATTCGAACAAAGTTTATACTGCTTTGATGACTTCTCGACCCTTGTTGCTTTGTTTTTTTTACAATCAGGGTTTTAAGAGTTTTGGAATTTGGGTTGTTCGGTCTCTGCCTTGCTGTGTTCAAATCGAATGTGGCCTTGATTTTGATAATGGTCACTACTGTGACTTTGGCATGTTTGTTGTTCTCTCTATTGGCATCTGGCTTTGATTCGTGTTTGCTTTGAACTTGATTTCCTTCTGTATTGTTGCTATTCTGGATTCCTTAGTTAGTGCACTTGTATTTGGTACCCCGTCCTTGAACACTATGTTCATTGGATTCGGTTCTTTCATGTTGTAGTATATATCACATGTTTGCCTCCTTTATTGCCTATTCTTCAAGGCATGTAGTCCATGTAGTCTGGTAGCACTGTGTTTGCTTATTCCTGTTTCTTTGAATTCTCTATGCTTCTGACTTGATGTTTTGATAGCATTTTGGACATTGTTCGACTTGATATAGTCTGCACTGTTTTGCATTGCATGACCATATGCATTTGGCATTGCTTGATTGTGTGGTCGGGTATCACACCATGTTACTTTGACTACATTATCTTCGTATTTAAAAACTGTTGCTACCTGGTCGTCTTTATGCACATGTTGCAGCTTGATTTAATTGTCAATTATTGCTTTGATTTGTATTTGTGTTGAAGTCACATGACTTCGACATCTTTGGACACTCGATTTACTAGCTGCCTTGACTGGGTTCACTGAGTTCACAATGTTATTCTTGTAACTTGCTGTTCCACTGGTACATGTGGTGGTTCAACATTTTATTATTGCTTTGGGGTTGAACTTGTCTCAGGCCTTGACCTATTACTATTTTGAAAACTTGACGATTGTTGGTTGGCTTTTGTGGTCTGCATCCCTGATCATACTGTTTTCTCTCTGCTCCCATACTGTTGCACTTGTACATGAGCATACTTGATGTTGCTTCTCGTTTTGAACCTGTTGCTTCGATTTTTCTCTGATCTTGTTTATTGTCTAGTTCATATTGCAGTTGATGTTGAGTCATGATAATAGTGACTTGACCTCTGCAGTTTCATTTTTGTTGCATTTTTGCCATGATGAGCCGTATTGTTCTGGTTCATGTATGTGCATGTATTGACCTTTGTGACTTGTTGCTATTTCTGTATATGCTGTTGTGGCGAGACAATGCACGCGTGTTTGCACTGCAGCCACACAGTATCGACATTTTGAATTGATATTTGAACCTTCATTGATTTTGGTTCGTTGATCTTTTGTGTACATCATCCCTGTAGTGGCAGGGCAGTGCACGCAAGAGTGAACTGCAGCCACACGGTATTGAATTGATATTCTATTGCTTTTGAATTATTGATCTTTTGTGTATTTAATTTTGTAGTGGCGAGGCAGTGCACGCGTGCATGTGCTGCAGCCCTACTTGAATTTGCATTTTAATTGATATTTCAACTGTTTGAACTGTTTCGTTTATTCAATTCAAATTGTTTTGAAATTGCATTTTAATTTGGTTTAATTTAATCATTTTGTTGATGTCTAATTATCTACTTGATAATTAGATTATGGTTTTCTAATTATTTATTCAATAATTAGATTTTGTTGTTAATTGCCGATTTGGCAATTCTGATGTCTTTCTAAATCATCTTCATTGAAATTCTTTTTACTTATCTTTGTTGATGATTTGAATATGCCGATTTGTTGTTTAACCCTGTTATGTGTTATATTTATCGTTATCCGATTTCTTTATTTAAGAATCGGACAGGTAAATTTATTCTGACTGTCGTCTAATTGTTATTTAATTAATATTGCTTCTATGCACTAATAACTGAGTTTGAATTAGACTGACCTGTGTATTATTTTCTTTTGAATGTAATACTCGGGTCAGACCGAGTATTCACAGGTTGTTGATACCTTACTTTGGGTTGCTGCTAGAGCTATGAAGTCTTTTCATATCTTTTGGAGTAGTCGTGACATAGTATCGGTTGAGATGTATTCATGTATATTAGTCGATAATGTACTTGTATATATAACTTCCTGAGTCGACTGTTGTAGTTGTATCATATGTATTGTATCACATGTATTGTAACTGACATCAGTTATTATATATATGAGACTTTCTGTTTTATCCGTGTTCCGTATTTATTTATATTATCTGTTTTATTATTTTATATTTACTATCCTAAACTATTATGAACCATCGTAGTTCGTTTTATACTGGAATTGGGGTATGTCGATGGGAGTAAATAAATACGAGATGAAAAATGAAAGAATATACATACCACTCCTATCGAGATAACCAATACTAGTGTAAGGCCTAACTACAGATGGCCGCTCCTCAACAGCCTTATTCTCCGCGCTAGTTGACAGCATTACACCGTAGTGTTCTTGGCTAGCGTGGGTATAGAGGTGGGGCGTCACAGAAGGAGTTATGCTAAAATCAATTTATTTCAATTGATTTCAATTTCACTGATTTCACGGCGTGTCACGTTCGTACGATCAAATGACAAGTCCGATCACTGTGAAACTTGAAATCCTACAATAATTCACCGTTACGGATCCGATGAAAATGGTTTCGTCGAACTCCGAGTCAGTGGCCAAAATGGCTATTTTTCCAGTTAATTAAATTATTAAAAATTAACTAATTCATTAAATCAAACTTTCAATTTCAATCTTATAATCGACAATCCTTATCATGTTTAATTCCTTAAACATTTACACTAATTTAAACAAATTTAATTGTCGACTGAAAATTTATAAATTCTTCAATTTCATTAAATTCAACAATTATAAATTAATTTTCCAATAATTAAGTTTAACTTATTTTCCATTTATTATTTTATCAATTCCATATTATGGTATAATTATCATGATTTACATCTTAGCGCGTTAAAAATTTCCAATTTCATTTAATTTTAACCAACGTAGTAATTAATCTCATTAATTTGAAAATTTCGATTTCCAATTCTATTTAATAGGCTTAATAATTATGTAACACGTAATAATTGATACCATTAACCTTTTTTCATTTATAAGTTTATTGCTTCCAACAAATGCTACCATTAGCTCCATAACACTAATTCATTTCATTTCCATTCATTGTACATTAGTTTAGTAGTAAGTCTACATTTTATATTATTAATTTACCATTTAAATCCCATTATAAATTAATGCACACATAAATTTTCCAATTACAGTGTTTAACTTCAATTTCCATAAATCCAGAAATTATAAATTTACTTGATTTAACTTCAATCATTTTATCAATCAATTATTATTTAATAAACAAAGATAACATTTGTTTTACCCTTTATTACATTAGCACGCTCAAATTTTCGTCTTTACTTTGTATTGACTACCCTATTTCCATTTTATTATTTCTACCAATATACACTCTAATTGCGATTAACGTTCTAAATTAATTCATTTACTTAGGTTCATACTTTCAATTATATCGATTACTACACTATGAATAATTTACAATTCTATTTTTTTCATATTACATTCACCCTTTCCGTTACAAATTTCCATTTATTAAGTTTTACGTTAATACAACTTTATTTCCATTCCTTAAATTGACGCTTAAATTTATGTTTTATTCGACTAATTATCATAACACTGAATAAAATTTACGTTATTCCAATTATTACTCAAATTTACATTAACGTAACATTAAGTTCAGGCTTATTACAATTTCATTATTTATTATAATTACTTACATCATATGAATCATTCTATTACCCTAAATCAGACACTAATTCATATATTCACACAATATTTACATTCACTTTCGTATATTAATAATGTAACCATGTTATAACATTTACATTGTCTCACTTATTAGAATTACATCCAAGTTATTAACAGTTAACTTACATTATACTGTTGCAATTCATTCTAGTTATTATTTCCAAACAATTACATACAGAACATTTATTTTATTTAATCACTATTTATTTATTATTAATTTACTGATTAATTCAATATTCCCATTTATTTTTCTTATTTTAATTTATTACCGAATATTCCTATTTAAACAATTATAACTCAAATAGTTGTTTCAATCCATTGGGATTGCATTGATTTGGTTATTCATTAACCGCCATTAACATTACTACCTTAGTTTACATAAAGTTATCAATATTATTGCATTGGTTAATTAAATGCTTACTTTTAATTAAGTATTTTAATTTTATACTCAAGTGCAACAATTTAACACTATTTCTTAATTGTGATTTCACTCCAGTAATCAATAATTAACTTTTAAATTACCATTGCTACACTTCTTTATAACATTCATTTCATTATAAATTTTTTATTTCTTTCTAAATTAAATTACAAAGATCCAATTAAATTAACCAATTAATTTATTAACATTTACGGGTCGTTACACTCTCCCCCACTGAAAACTTTTCGTCCCTGAAAAGGAAAAGAGGAGCTTATAAATCAATATATGTTATTCAAAACATTATATTCATAATAATAAGTTTACATAAATGGATAATTTAAATAACATATATAGATTTTAAACAATTAAATCTTTTATATTCAAATTAATAAAGTTTGGAAAACATTTTCAAAATATTTTCTAAGTCTAAATTTGCGGAAAATTTTGGCAGAGTCTCCTTTGTACGGAGAGGCTCGTAAGAAAATATAATATCAAATATAACAATATATAACATATTTTCCAAAATAATATATATCCCAACACAGGAAAAATAATATAATAACGCTATAAAACTGTAATCCAAGAACATATCTATTTGTCGAGCGATTAATGCTTAATTATGAAACCAAAAGCAATAGCAATTGCTTCCATAACCTGTGTTTCACTTATATAATCCAAAAGTTTAACCATTATATAAAATGAAATATTTAAGTTTTTTCACCCAATAACCACATACCAATACATACACAATCACTTGCAACTATGTATACAACCATCACATAGAAATCAACACAAATCAATCAGTCATTCATATCAAAAAAAAAATAGTTATTCAGGTTCAAAACTTTAAATTGTACGGAATGAAAAATAAACTACTAAGCGTACCCTTCACTCTACAGTTTTAGGTGAAACTAGATAGATTATTCATACCTTCCAACAAATTTAATGTAACCTTACCCAAACTACCATAAACCAAAACAAACAACCAACAATTTCAGAAAATAGATCAAATTCATTCTTATTTATTTCATTTCATAATATTTTTTGTTTTGATTTCTTTTCTTTTATATAATGATTTATCCTTTCATTTCATTTATTTCTTACAGTTTTATTTACAAATAACTTCAACTTATTTACTTAAGTTTAAAATCTTTACTTACATTACTCAACTCCTATTTCATTTAATTAGTAGTGTTAAGATTTTGACTCAAATTTATAACTATCTTCATGTCAAATTTCTTATTTACAAAGCAAATTTTTATTGAACACTTTCATTGTTTAAGTGTTACTTGTATAATACATTGTTGGGTAAGTTATATATATATATATATATATATATATATATATGCTTTTAAGAATGTAATTGAAAATCATACAAGTTTATCCCATTTCTTTTAATTAATTTAATGTTTAATAATTATATCCTTTACTTCATAGGTTACAATTTCAAATTTCATTTAATACCATTTTTAACCTAGCATTAAATCTATTTTTTTTTCTTTTTTTAGGTTTCAATTATTAGTTAATTTCTATTTCATTAAAGCAATTAAAATCATTAATTAATGGAAACTTAAGAATTTAAATTCCGGGTTTAATTTCAAATCATTTTAAAATAATAGATGAATGTATACTTACAACTTATATCTAATAATACTTAAAAAAAATTTAAAATTTTGTTTTTGGTTATAAAAATAATCCGTAGTAAAACTACTACGTGGCCTTCCCACTTCGAAACTCGAAAATGAATGTCGATGATGCGTGCACTCATCACCGAAATTATTTTCCAACGATAGAGAGGGAAGTACAGAACTTATTTTCCCCAAAATCTTCTTTAAAACAATTCTTCCAAATTATATTGAAATATTTATATCAGAAAATACTTATAAATAATACTATTATATTCCAAAATTATTCGAAAGAAATTTTCAAAAGCCCGGAACTTAAGTTCTAAATTTCCAATTCTCATTTATTTTATTTTCAATCTTATTTCAACTATTATTTATAAATTTCATTACTTAACAACCAATATATTGCAACCAAATATATATCACTTATAAAAAATTATTTTATATATATAGGAAATATAATAGGCAAAATTATTTCATTCACCTATATTAAAACAAATATTATGTCGGTCTGTCCTATTAAGTGTTTAGAAATCCCTATGATATCATAGCATCCCATGCACCAACCAGAATTTATAAATACCAAACGGAACAGATTGACACAATATTAAAACCTTTTTATAACACTAACAAATACGCTCTCTCATATATTTACACTCAGCGACCCATCATAGGGTATTACTACTCTATTAGTAAAGAGTCAGACCCCACAAAGCTAAGGTTTATCGCTAAACCAAAGCTCTGATACTAGATGTAACGTCCCGCCTTTTCGCACGATTTAAATCGACGATAAACCACACACATCAGACTTAAACCATACAGAAGGGTGGATTGTTATGGGGTAAATAAGAAAAAGCGGAGGAAGAAAGAAAACAAAATAGAATCTTGCAGCAGAACGATAAAATATAATAATCAAATAAGCAGTTCGTGAAGCTATTTTTAAACATTTGATTATATTTATACAATACATATCAGAGTTGCACATACCAATGAATAATAATCAATGCAGCGGAATACAGTGTGTAGTGGAACAATATGATATATAATAATAATAATAATAATAATGAAATCTTCGTCTTCGTCCTCCAAAAATAAAGTCTTCGATTCCTGAAATGCTCGGACTGACCCAAGCAAATGGTAAGGACAAAACACTCGAGTCAGAACAAAAATATCTTATGTAATTTAAATCAATAATAAACAATATGAGTGGAACGGCGTCAGAGATGTTTACGGGATCTGACATCTCATATCCAGTGTCTAACGTGAGTGTAGTAACTTAAGAGATGCTCGGGATTCACATCTCCTAAGGTTCCGTTAAACTATTTACTATGTAGTAACATTTAGCTATTATAATAGTGTCTAATAGTAAAATAAACTTACCTTTTTCATAGCATTAAGGGGTTACCCATATAGCCCTTAACATGTAATAATCCCAGTAGTCCATCCAATATCATAGTCCCAACTGATCGGGAAGCCGCCAGAGGATACCACACGGACTAGGGAGAAAACCAAACTCATATAAGACGCGATAGGGTAGGTGACACGGCACAACTAGGCAATGCCAGGGTGGATATACCAATTACGCTTTTGGGCCGGTGGTAATTCGTAGCGCGCAGCTACCGCCCGCCTAGAGCCACACCTCCAAATAAAAAAATCAAAAGTGGCCACCGAATCAATCCAAAAGTCAAAGTATAATATCGAAGGGATGTGTCCGATCAAATGTGCTTCCTCATTAGTCCGTCAATCGCTCCTGTTTTAGCCACCTTATGCCAACTCGCAGGAGTTGGGTCCACGTATTTACCTCAGAGGAAACGCCGCCACCATCCTACTTCACTTTGGATTCTCCACCGCGTACACGGTTGTTAAAGTGGTTTTCGAAATTGGCAGAGAGTATGACAACTTCCGATCCCGGTCTCTTTAACAACCAAACGTTATTGTAACACCGTAGTTTTTTTGAAATAGTTTATACTTTTAAAACCAGAATATAATATCCATTTCAAATCCATATAAATACAATATCATTTCCTCTTTTAAAACCAAATCAAATTCGATATCATTTTCAAATATATCCTTTTATAATACCATAACATTTCAAAGTTCTAATATTTCGAAACCAAAACTTTAAATGTAGCATTTCAAAACATAAAACTTTGAATTTCATATTTAAAACATACTTCACCACTTAAATGGTTTAAATATTTAATTACTTTATATAGTAAAATAGATTCTTCACCTTCACAAATCAATTCCAATATGGATTTTAAATTCATAAATAAACCAATATAATTTCCATATATTTCAAAGCTTTAATTATTCCACCATTTCAAACCTATTCTTTGATAATTTCATATATATCAATTTCAACCACTATTATTTAGATTTGAAATGTTTACTTAATAAATCAAATATCATTATTGTAAAACCTTTAGACTTCAAATAACTGGATATTCTTTCAATTTCATTAACTTGATACTATTCATTTAAATCAATTTGATATTCATTTAAATCCTTTAAACAAAAAATCAAGTAATAAAATCATAACTTGTAAATCTCAATTTACTTATAATTCAAATCAAATTTTTCGAGGATAATTCTTAAATCTTAAATTCAAATGAAATTCACATTTATCTTCAAACCTTAAATTTTATTTGAGTCATTATAAACTCTATATACAATAGAATTTTAAATAGATACTTAACCATATTATATAAAGAAATCAAACTTTATTATTTAGCTTATTTCATAATTCCAAATAAATTTATACATAGCTAAATCAATAATAAAATAGCATTTATATAACATCTAAAATCAATATCTGTATAGCCCATATATTTCTTTACAAAACCATAAAAATCATTTCAAAAATAATTTTATATATATATATATACCACGGTGCTTGTATATAATTTTCTATCCTATGGCCGGTGATACGGACATTTATCATTTCAATCTACAAGTTAAAAATAAAAATGCGGCTGTATATCATTTCAAACTGCAATCCAGAATCAAAATAAATGCATAACAACTTGCAGATTATGATGATATAAAAAAAACATCCATTCATCCATCATAAAATCATACATCCATCACAAACATCATACAAAACACTCAATCAAAATCAATAGATAACTGATAATATATATAACAGGTATTTAACTAGAAGTTATATTCAAAAATAAATAAACAACGATTTAATTTAAATAAATGCAATTAACTGAGATGATGATTAAAATATATGGAAAAGGTCATAAATAAATGCATAATCACAACAAAAATTTAATTTAACAAACATACGAAATTTTAGAAGTTGTGAGTGGGTTAAAACACTCACCTTTTGAATTTAAACTGAATTTAAATACAATTTAAATCCAAAAATTGTACAGTCTCCAAATCCATCCAAACTAGTGCCAAAATGTCCGAAATTCCAATACGAACCTAGCGGAGAAAACTGTGCGTGAATTGGATCACGTATGTAAAAGTTATATGGATTAGAACGATTTAAACGATCAAAAAAACAAATAAAAATAGAAAAAAATAGAAGAAAGAAAGCCACGTCACTACCTCCCCGCACAGCGAAGAACCCCAGACTTCTAACCGAATCGTAATCAACACGAGAAGCCGCCGAACCAAAAACCGTGTCGCGTCGTCCCAGTGAGCTTCGGCCACCTGCGGCCCGACCCACCACCACCGCCGCTGCTTTACGCCTCGCGAAGGCTCCCTCCTCCAAGCGTCGATCGATGGAAAATGCCAATAGCCGTCGAAAACCCTGCGCCTTCCTTGAATTTTAGCTCACGATCCAACCATCAACTAGCCGAACGAACCTTACCGATGAGCTACGCTCATCGATCTCCACTCATCCATAACCGCGTATCACCGATCGGTCGAAGTTGATCAATGATGAATGGACGGCCGAGAATCTTTCTTAAATTTACGGCCCCCCAGAAATCCAAATTGAAAAACGAATTGCAGATCTGAATTACGCTCTTCAAGAGCTTCGAAATATAATTTTTATGAATTTTTCTGAGGAGTTTGAATTTTCATTTGATTTTTGAATTGGATAAATAAGGTTTTACAGCTATTGAGGAAGAGGAGCACAGAAGTTTCTGTACGTACATACAAAATGAGAATGAGGGTAATTAGGGTTTATAATAGAGTATTTATAGGCAAGGTCAAAATTAGAATATATGGATCGGATTGAATATACGCGCTAACGACAAAGTGGCCCAAAAAGCCCGTTCCCACTCCGGAACGAAAATGGATCAACCCGTATATCAAAGTAGATGTTTTAAAATATTTTAAAAGCCATGGAATAGGTTTCAAGTCAAATTCCATCGTATGAATGAGTTATGCTAAAATCAATTTATTTCAAATTGATTTCAATTGATTTCAATATCATCGATTTCACGGCGTTTCACGTTCGTACGATTAAACGACAAGTCCGATCGCTACAAAACTTGAAATCCTACAATAATTCACCGTTACGAATCCGATGAAACTGGTTTCGTCGAAATTCGAGCCAGTGGCCAAAATGGCAATTTTTCCAGTTAATTAACTAAATTAAAAATTAATTAATTCATTAAATCAAACTTTCAATTTCAATCTTATAATCGACAATCATTATCATTTTTAATTCCTTAAACATTTACACTAATTTAAACAAATTTTACTATCGATTAAAATTTATAAATTCTTCAATTTCATTAAATTCAACAATTATAAATTAAATTTCCAATAATTAAATTTAATTTACTTTCCATTTATTATTTTATCAATTCCATCTTATGGTATAATTATCATGATTTACATCTTAGTGCGTTAAAAATTTCCAATTTCAACTAATTTCAACCAACGCAGTAATTAATCTCATTAATTTGAAAATTTTGATTTCCAATTCTATTTAATAGGCTAAATAAATATGTAACACGTAATAACTGATACCATTAACCTTTTTTTCATTTATAAGTTTATTGCTTCCAACAGATGCTACCGTTAGCTCCATAACACTAATTCATTTCATTTCCATTCATTATACAATAGTTTAGTAGTAAGTCAACATTTTATATTATTAATTTACCATTTACATCCCATTATAAATTAATGCACACATAAATTTTCCAATTACAGTGTTTAACTTCAATTTCCATAAATCCAGAAATTATAAATTTACTTGATTAAACTTTAATCTTTTTATCAAATCAATTATTATTCAATAAACAAAGATAACATTTGTTTTACCCTTTATTACATTAGCACGCTCAAATTTTCATCTTTTCTGTGTATTGACTACCCTATTTCCATTTTATTATTTCTACCAATATACACGCTAATTGCTATTAACATTCTAAATAAATTCATTTACTTGGTTCACACTTTCAATTATATCGATTACTACACTATGAATAATTTACAATTCTATTTATTTCATTATTACATTCACCCTTTCTGTTACAAATTTCCATTTATTAAGTTTTACATTAATACAACTTTATTTCCATTCCTTAAATTGACACTTAAATTTATGTTTTGTTCGACTAATTATCATAACACTGCATAAAATTTATGTTATTCCAATTATTACTCAAATTTGCATTAACGTAACATTAAATTCAAGTTTATTACAATTTCATTATTTATTATAGTTACTTACATCATATGAATTCATTTTATTACCCTAAATCAGACATTAATTCATATATTCACACAATATTTATATTTACTTCCGTATATTAATAATGTAACCAAGTTATAACATTTATATTGTCTCACTTATTGGAATTACATCCAAGTTATTAACAGTTAACTTATATTTATGCTGTTGCAATTCATTCTAGTTATTATTTCCAAATAATTACATACAGAACATTTATTTTATTTAATCACTATTTATTCATTATTAATTTATTGATTAATTCAATATTCCCATTTATTTTTCTTATTTTAATTTATTACCGAATATTCCTATTTAAACAGTTATAACTCAAATAGTTGTTTCAATCCATTGGGATTGCATTGAATTGGTTATTCATCAACTACCATTAACATTACTACCTTAATTTACATACAGTTATCAATATTATTGCATTGGTTAATTAAATGCTTACATTTAATTACTTATTTTAATTTTATACTCAAGTGCAACAATTAACACTGTTTCTTAATTGGGATTTCACTACATAATCAATAATTAACTTTTAAATTACGATTGCTACACTTCTTTTTAGCATTCATTTCATTATAAATTTTAAAAAATTTATTTCTTTCTAAATTAAATTACAAAGATCCAATTAGATTAACCAATTAATTTATTAAAATTTACGGGTCGTTACACTTTTCCTATAAGAAAATTAGAATAACTAATTATTTATTAAAATGTACAGGTCGTTACAATTTATTAAATTAACCAATTAATTTATTAAAATTTACGTTTAGGTAGATTGTAGATAGCACTACCCTCTTGAAATAATCTATAAGAAAATTTGGAATTAACCGTTGGTTTCCTTTTGGTGAAAATTTCACTTTTGATAAATTTCACCTTTTGCTTTAGTTTCACATAATTATTCACAATGCACATTTAGCCCCTTTTTGGCAATCATAAGAAATCGTATTGTGGCTTATTTCAAAAGTCCATTTGTTTCAATCCAAAAAGTTCAAATGCCAACCTTTTAACTTATAAGTCAAAAAATCGAACTAAAATTTTGAATTTAGGATTTTAAATTTAGAAATGCAAAAAATAAAGATATAAATTTAAAAATTAAACTATTGACATTTTTGAATTTGAAAATTTGAAGGTGCAAATTTAAGGATTTCGAAATTTCAAAATTTGATGATTCCATTTTGAAATTTCTAATATTCACAATTTGAAATTTCAACTTTTGAATCAAAAAATTTAAAATTTAGAAAATTTTGAATTTGGATAATCCACTGTTTACGCCAAAAGTTGGAACAAAGACCAAAAGATTAATAGCAGAGAATAAAAAGAAGAAAATTATATTGGAAACAAGGAAAATAAGAACATATAACAATTACTGCGGTCACATAATCTGATTTCTACGTCTACTTAAACTTTATTGAAGTTTCTACTAAGTTTCTACAAAATTGTTATAACAACCCGGTATTTTCAGCCATTCGCAGCCGCACATGTCGGACTTGAATTGCTCAAAATACCGCATTGTAAATAAATTTGGAGCAAATGAAATACAAATCGCAGAATCACAGACACAGAACAAACAGAATACCTCGCAGCGGAATATAAAATACATAGTAGTTCATGAAGCTATTACGGCAGAGTCTCAAACCAAAAACATAATACAGTCTGAAAACAACATAATATAAATCCCAAATACATAAAAGTTCACTAATACATGAGATAAACTAGAATAGCTGAAACAAAAAGTAGATATAAACGTAGATAAGCAGAAACTCCAGCAAAGACCAGCTCCAGAAAGAGAATCCAAAGCTGTGAATACTCAGGCTGACCCGAGCGTAAAGTAAAACACAAAACACTCGAGTCAGGACAATATATACTGATATAATGTAAATCAACTCAAGTGACCTGTAGTAGAAATGCACCATAACTTAAAAGATGCTTGGAATCGCCCATCCTTTAAAGATCAGTTAAACCAAAAATTAAATACATCCCGTGGTTAAAATTTCAAAATAGTATTTTATACTTCGAAATCAAATATCATTTAAAAATTCAATATCATTCAAAATCCATTTCAAAATATGAAAATATCATATCTTCCAAACCACATTCATTTTTATTTAATTTAAATACTATTTCAAAACACATTTCAAAATAGTTTATATTTAGAAACAAATTGCTTCATTTAAATCATTAAAATGAAGATATTATATTTAATAATTAAATTATTAAATTTTCAAAATTTTAATCTTTAAAAGTTCATTCATTCACTTAAATTTATTAAAACAATGAAAATTCAAGTTTCGCAGCATTTAGAAAATGCTACGGAAAGTCACACTTAAAACAGTTCAATTTAACAAAAGACAACATTTAAAATGCTGTAATAGGGTTCCATTAGTTTCAAATAAACTTAGTTAACCATTATATCATTCACAAAAAATGCTATAATAGCCTTTAATTAAATTGAGCCATTTGGTTCATTATTATCGACTACAGCATTTACAAATGCTGTATTATCGTTTACATTAGAATTAATAGCATTTTAGAAATGCAGTAAATTAACTTCAAATATTCAGTATAATTTCACAAGCAATTATATTTTTTTTTAATCCATTTTTAATTTATAAAATCATATAATTTCACTTTTAAAACAATCATTCAAATACCCTTATATTCATGATTTTATAAAGTTAAATCTCTATTCAAAAATCAAATTTAATAGTAATTCACTTATTAAAATTCCAACATTAAATTTTAAATTCATTAAATTAAATTTAACTTAACATTTAAGTTTAAATTTTCAAATATAACTTAATTTTATTTTTATTTACTTAACTTAAAATTCACTTTTAAGCCAAATTCAAAAATTTCCAATTTTAGTTATATTTCAAAATTTCAACTTAAATATTCATTCATTTCACATTTTAACTTAATTCAAAAATCATTAATATATTATAAAATCATTTTTAAATTCATTTAATTCAAAATATCATAAATTTATCATATTTTCATATTTAATTCAAATTCCATTTATCACCAAATTATAATTTCCAAAAAAACATACATTTCAGATTTTCTAACTTTACCATTAATTTATTTCACTTATAAATTTTCAGAGAGTCAATAATGCTTTACAAAAATCATTTCTAATCAAATTTAAATCAAAATATTATAATATTTACATTTATAAAATATTTTAAAATTTCAAGAAAAACATATTTTAACAACGGGTATGTATTTCGTTTTCTAGCCTAGGTAAAGTGATACGGGTAATATATCATTTCAACCCGTAATTTACAAAGAAAACCCGGGTTTGATCATTTCAAACCCGCAATCCCAAGTAAATGAAAATAATTGAAAATCATTCAGGCCTATCATTTCAGCCCATAACGATTTTCTCTATTCTAAAGTCCGTTCGGGTATGTATCATTTTAACCCATAGTGATTCTAATCTAAAAGGAACTTGCAGTGTGATAAACTGATAAAAATAATAGAACAGCATAATACAACAGTAACATATGATATAACAGGTGTTTAAGCATGGGTGAACATCATAAAATCATAACATAGCAAGTGTAACATGATAATGTATTTTACAGATTCAAAAGGGGTCAATTTACAAGTTATAAATGTACATATTGTCTGGTGAGAATAACTCACTGGTTTGTGCTGGAGACACAACGAAAAATGCACGAATGAGATCCAAACAAGCATGATAACACGATACAAATATGAGTGGAGGAGCCAAAGTATCAAACTCCTTGAATACAAGTCACACAAAACAATAATAATAACATAAGTTTCAAATGCAAATACGATAAACAATGATAGAATAGACTGCACAAATCAAAGCGGAATTGTTTTGCACTTGTCTCCAAAACACATTGGGTTCGGCCATGAGTGTATTACAGGTCTAAAGCAATGTTTTTGGTTCAGGTCTGGGTTGCTAAGGGTCAGCCTAACATGCTAGAAGGTGGTGCAAAGGTGGGTGGTGGTGGAACTACACTAACAAAGCAATATACAAGGGTTTAAGGCTATAGTTTGGCTCGGCCAAGGGCATAAAGGTCACGGCTATTTCAGGTGGGGTCAGTAGGTGGTGTGCAGAGGTGTCTCAGGTCTAGAACAGGACTTCTGCTGGTGGTGTTTGGTCGGCCATGGGTGGTGGAAGTGGTGGATGTGGATGATGTGTTCGGTCTAGGCAAGTTTTATGGAGTTTTGTTGGATTTTGGTGATGGATCAATCCACAATGAGGCATGGATTGGGGTTTGGTCAGAGAAGAGGTGAAGATGGTGATGATCTCAGGTGGTGGTGGAGGTGGAAGGGGCCAGAGAGGAGGTGACTGAACCTATGACATAAAAGAACAAGTGCAAATCAAATTCAAACAATAAGAAATAAACAAAAGAAGAAGAGAAAAAGAATTCTTTTACCAAACTTTCTCCTCAAGCAAGGACGAAATTTTTTTGTTTAAGAAGTGGTAGATCAGTTTACGTGAATGGAAATGAAAATATACGGCTGAAAAATATGTATAATAAAAGCTAATTGATGAATAGTTATGTTGAATGTGAATGGGTGGAAGATAAAGGGCCATTTGAAAACCAAAAGTCAAAACCCTTTAAAATTTCTTTTAATTTATTTATATAAGATTAATACTAAAAATAATAATTATTTCAGTTAAACTTTCGAAAATTTAACAAAATATAAAAATATATAAAAATATTTGTTAATTATATAAGGTTAAAATAAGAAAATAGCACAAAATGCAAACTAGACTAGAAAATTTGAAAATGAACAGAATGAACTTTGGAAAATTTATATGGACTTGTAAACATATTTATAACAAAGATAATAAAATAAAATAAAAATGCATTCACAAAATAAATATATAAATTTTAATTAAATATAATTTCATTGAAGAAAATAGAAAACAGCCATTAAAAATAGGAAATAAATACAGTAAATTTTGGAAATTTTTTATCATCACTTTAAAAATATTAAAAGACAAAATATACATAAAATAACATATTAACACATATTAAAATAAAATATAACATAGAAAATATGATTTATATAATTTAAAGTAGACAAAATTTCAAAATAAAACAAATTATACTCAAAATTGAAATGTACATAACTTTCACAAATTAAATCCGTTTTCAACGAAACGAAAAGCAGTATTAAAGTTAATAAATCTATTTTCATAATAAAAGATAAAATTTAAGAATTTCAATATTTAAATTTGAAATTTAAAAGTCAAGGTTTGACCAGTTTGAACAGAAATTCATCTTTCGGTAAAATATCTAATTTATACCGGTTCGAAATTATAATTCACATAATAATCAACACCTACATTTAAAAATGAAATGTTTGAAAAAAATAAGTTTAAAATAAAACAAATTCGAATATTAAAATATATGAAAAATCTAGGGTTGTTACAGTTGTTCTTATTGATCGGCGATGATCCGTGGGATTACAAAGAAAATATGAAAATTCATTAAACAAGCAAAAAAGATCCCTCAAACAATGCCCTCCTTCTCTATTTATAGTTGTAGGTCAATGAAAGTCTCTCGATGTCATCCTTACCCATGTTCTCCATGTCCTAAAGGAGCCTTTCCCAAGAGATGGTGGCTAGCTCATTATTATTCAGGGATTGGTACCAATCCGTGAACTTGCTTTTTGGATTTTGATTTCCTGCTTGCGAACGTTTGGTTGACTTGCATCTTCGAATTTGACATTTTGATTGCAATGGTTGAACTTGAGTGAAATCGTTGGTTTGGAAGCAGAACAAAAGCACTTTGCTTATTCTTCGATCATTTGAGTTTAGATGGGATTGTGAACCATTCCGCATGTCATTCACTAACTTGTAATTACTTCATATTTATGTGACATGAGGCGACTGATGATTCGAAGGAATTTTCAAGGATGGTATTGATCCCTGATCACAGATTGACACCGATCCATGGCTTTTATTGTACCATGAATCTTTGAGTTTGGTACTTATTTTAGGAGGTGTGTAGGTATATGTTGAAGATTCTTTGCTTCCTTAGGACCTCATCACTCGGTTTTACTTGATACCTGAGCTTGGTAATCATCATTTTGGATTTCTGCTAGGATAAACACCTATCCAATCGGTTGATTCGTTCAAATATGGCTTGTTTACAAGGTTAGATAACATTTTCCACCAAAGTATATCTTGTTTTAATAAGATATGCTTTGCAATGAAACAAGCTGAAGATTCCTCATCCTTGTTTTCAAGCTTTACTTTGAATAGATGTTACCTTTTCATTGAGCTGCTTTTGTGAAATGTAACACATTTATTAATCGTTGCATCACTTCAAGTACTTTCAAGCTTGTCACTTCCAGGTAGTAAAAAATGAAGCATGTTTTTCATGGTCATCATTCCAATTTTAGAAAGATTTCAACAATCTCCTTCTGTGAAGTAATCAGGTAGGGCTTTATCTTTTGAAATTCGTGTTCTATATTTTCATGCATGCGTTCACACATATACGCACATATATCCATTGCCATATATAATGTATACATGTATTATTATTATACTTATTTTTATATCATTTTTTAGGGTTCGGTATTGATCCATATGCTAGGGATTGGTATCGATCCATGATGCCTAATACATATGTGTTTCATGTGCCTAAATTTATGGCTCGGTCTCTTTATAAGTGCGACCCAACACTATGATTATTTTCGCTTGGTATTCTTTTTTGCCTTGGGAACTTAGCTTCCAGAAAAACCATTGTTGATCTTCGAAAACACAACCAAACGCCTCTAGCTACCGCCCCTATCTCTTCCAACTGTTGTCATCATCGAAGAAAGAAGTTTGGAACAACGAACCCTAAAACAATTCGACATTTAAATTTTAGTTTTTTCAAACTCAGCTAAGTCGTCTTCATGTGGGTGGTGCTATTGAAAGCTCTCGTCGTTGACTGAAATTTCCATCAAGGTTGAAGTTCAGTGGAATTCCTTTTGTATCGCTCTTAGAGATTGGGGCTGAACCTTCACTTAGGGATTTTTACAGTGAAAATTGAACTACGGTTGGCAATGCCTTAAAAATTTTGGGGTTTTACTGGAGAAAAAATGAGTTTTTTGGGGCACGACTTGAATTTTTAATCCATATGGATTAACTCGAGTCGGTCTTGGGTCTTCCCCATATTGAATCCGGGTTTTTTATAGAGCATTTCTAATGTCTGTTGCCAAATCGACCAAACAATTTCAAAATGTTCAAATGGATTTCCACCATGAGTTTTTAAAGGCATGATTGACGATTCACGATTGGATGAGACGGTTTCTGTTAATGGTCACCTTGAATTTAAATTGGTGCTTGAATGAACTGTCTGCTAATCTTTTTACTGAATGATAAATCTAAACCATACGACGTTAGATGCACACACTATTATCCCATTTTTGGTCAAAACTGGAATATCAACAAATGGACGAGGAATGATGGATGTCAGGATTGGAGATCAGTTGGAATCAAGGCTACGATCGATATCGTCAAAATTTGGTTGAACTCCGATCGAGACGAAATTAATTGGAGATGACGATAAGGATTAGGAAAGGCTATGTTTCAAATTTCATGTTAATCGGAGTTCATATGAAGGAGTTATGATCGATGCAAGGTAGGAAGGGCATGGCTGTTCGAACCCATCAAGGTGTTCATTTCGAACCCATCAGGTTCGAATCGACCGAAGGCACACAAGGTTCGAATCGATCCACTTCGTATCGATTGGTATGGATTCGGCTCTGAGAAGTTCGCATCAGATGTTGGTTCGACTCGATAGTGTTCGAATCGATCGAGCTACTTGTTCGACTCGATAGGCTCGTATCGATCAGATAGGAGGGGTAGATGGATCTCAGTTCGATAGCAACAAACCCAGAGTGGTAGAAGCATGTGGAGGTTCTTCGAATCGATGTGCTTCGCATCGATCAGGATGGGTGCAGATGGCTCATTTCGACTCCATCTTCGTTCGAATCCATCTTTCACGACCACTTCGTATCGATATCCCCATACTCGTTTCGAGTCGACCATATCACGTGGGATCGATTCGAAGTGAACTCCAGGAACCGATGCGAAGAGAGACGCAAGTTAATGGGTGCGAACATGACCGTTGTGAAGTTATGGATAAGGACAAAGCGTGGAAAATGGATACGAACGCGTCTTCAGGAAGGGAAGCATTCAACACGGCGACAAAGGGGGATCGATCCAGAGAAATAGCGCCACGTCATCGGTACGCACACGCTTTCGAGGGATTCGAAGTATGGATTCGAAGCATGGGTTCGAAGCATGGGTTCGAAGCATGGATTCGAAGGCGACAGGCAACGGACAAATCCAAATTCGAATCCATCATATCTCCCAAACCGTTGATCCAAATGCAATGAAATTTTTACAGGAGCTTACATACATGTTGAAGAATGTTCTCACCAAATTTCAGCTCAATTGGATGATTTCTTGATCGATTCGAATGGAGTTCGAATTGATCCCAATGTGGGCCCAATTTCCGAAGGCCGGGCGCATGGGCCCCCTTCACGTGCCAGAAGCGGTCTACCAGATTTTTAGGAGAAATATCAGCCTCCTACGCCTATAAATAGAGCCCCTAGTCATTCAGAAAAGGGGTCGGAAAATTTGGAGGGAGAAAGCACGCCCGGGCGCTGCCAGAGTCACTCCATAACATCATTACTGCAATTTATTTCGAGTTTTGGACTTTGTAACTACTGTAATCATCTGTAATCATCAAGTATAATCAATAAAAGGATAAAAAACTTTGGAGTGGACGTAGGCCGGAGATAGCCGAACCACTATAAAACTTGTGTCTCTGTTCTTTACATTTGGATTGCTGTTTAATATTTGCTGAGATCCGAGATTTGTGTTTGAATATTATTGATTTATATTCATACACTGGTGCTTTCACGGTGTTTGGGGTTTGTGACCAATTTTGGCGCAAACACTTTGGTGCTTTCACTAAGAAAGACTAGCACCCGCTACATCGTACTTGAAAGTTGGATTTGAAGATTTTAAAGAGCTTTGGATTCAAGGTCAATGACTAGGCAAAATAGTAGAAGGCAAAGGGCTGAGAGAAGCCAACAGGAAGGAAGTCAACAAGCATCCTCCGGAGCTGGGGAAGGACAGGCTTCAATCTACATAACTCGGGATGAAATGGAAGCTATGACGAATTCTTTGCAGGAGAGATTGTTGAAGAGCCAACAGGAAATGATGCAGACTTTCTTTGAGCAAATGAGAGATGCAGGGATGCAGAACTTAGGAACATCTACAGCCGCTGTGGATGCAGGACAGGGGACTAGGGTCGTGGAACCCAATGGAGGACGAGATATGGGGCCAGAAGGCAATCAACAAGGGCTTGGGGGCAAGCCCACGGGATCCAATACAGGAGGACCTTTGGAAGGAATTCAACAGGCTAGAGCTAACGTTGCTTCTAGTGAACCACACGAGGAATATGTGCCGGAGTTCCCTCGGGGGCATGGGGGGCAACCCCCA
The DNA here is from genome assembly GCA_030765085.1 of Allium cepa. Lineage (NCBI taxonomy): Eukaryota > Viridiplantae > Streptophyta > Magnoliopsida > Asparagales > Amaryllidaceae > Allium > Allium cepa. Next base: position 91,703,616 of record CM060944.1, read on the forward strand.
ATAGACAATACCGGATTAGTAGAAATTATCAGAAGAACTGTGCGAGGTGGTTTGACCAACGGGGACTTGGAAGGAGTGAATAGGAGTCCGTTTGCTCGGGAAATAAGGATGTCTCAGAATCCACCTAAGTTCAAGCTACCTAGCGTGGAGGTATATGATGATAAGGCGGACCCAACTGATCACTTGATGAGGTATACCAGACAGATGGAGGTGCTCGGAGCATCGGAGGAAGTGATGGCCCGATGCTTCCCTTTGTATCTGACGGACTTAGCTGCAATGTGGTTTAGGCAGCTGAGAGAATGATCTATCAGGACTTGGAGAGAATTGGTAGAAAAGTTTTTGGGACAGTTTCGGGTTCACGTCAAGAGGCCGAAGAATGTGATGACATTAACATCGGTGAAGCAAAGGATGGATGAATCGCTTAGAGCTTTTCTAACTCGATTCAGTGCGGCAGTCGCTTCGGTGGATCGGCCTGATCCATCGATGGTTTTAATGGCAGCAATATCAGGAGTCAGGGAGGACTCGGACTTCAAGGTGTCTTTGATAAGAGATCCCCCACAGGATCTCGATGAGTTCTTTCACGAGGAAGAAAGGTTCCTTCGGTAAGAAGATGCAAGTACGGATTTAAAGTTGAAAAAAGTTAGTGCAACCGAGGTTGGAGCAGTATCTAGCAATGGTTCGTATAAAGACAAAGGAAAAAGGAAGTTAGATGATGATTCTGGAAACGCTAGGAAGCGATGGAAGGATCCAATGTTTTCCACATACACAGGATTGAACGAGACGCTGGAGCGGATATACCTAGATACTCGGAATCGCCTTCCTTACCGGAGGCTAGCTAGGAGAGAACCATTAGAACAGGAAAGGACAGCGGGAAGGCACTACCTCTTCCATGATTTAGATGGACATGATACCAACACCTACAGGCACTTAAAGGATATAATCGAGGAGCATGTAAGGAATGGACAGTTACAGCAATATGTCGGAACTCGGAATGCAACGGTGGAGCAGGAGCGACCACCGACCACCTCACACCGTGATGATGCGAGGCCCAGGGATGATGGTCGATTGATCATCCACTGATCAGGATAATGTGAAATAAGTAGCGAACTGCTGGCAAGCAACTAAGTCATTTACACATGTATGGGGACGGAGATAGCCCCTAGGCATGCTCTGAATGACGATAAACTGCGATGCTGTAGTTTGTGAAATTTATCTTTTGCTTTTTTGATTGGACAGTGCTTTTCTCTTTGGATTTGGTTTTGGAGTTCGGATCGAACTCCTGGTTTTTGCTTATTTTTTGATTTGGATTTTCCACTGAATGATTGTTTTTGGTTTTGGATGCTGGTTTGAATTTCTGATTTTTTGATTTCGATTTGGATTTTTGGGAGTTGGATTATGGATTGGATTTTCATCTGGTTTTTGATAAATGGTCATCGGGTATGGATTATGCCTGGCAAGGGGTGAGTCACTTTGCCCGAACGTGGTAAATTGACTCATTCAGGTCGTCGAGTATGGACTATGCTCGGTAAGGGTCCGGAGTGTCCAGGATTCGGCCTAGGACTTAGGCCCCATATTATCGATTATTGTTTCAGGTCGTTGAGTTTGGACTATGCTCAACAAGGGTCCGGAGAGACCAGGATTCGGCTTAGGACTTAAGCCACAGCATATCTCAACGGCCAGGGACACTGGACCACGGTCGTCAGGTGTGGATTACGCTTGGCAAGAACCCGGAGAGGTTAGCTCAACGTCCAGGGACACTGGACCACGGTCGTCAGGTGTGGATTACGCTTGGCAAGAACCCGGAGAGGTTGTGGATTCAGATATCTACCCGGAGAGGTCCTGGATCTGGTTATTGGCTATTGGATAAGGATGGATTAAGACTCAGCTGTCGAGTTCGAATGGATATGGAATTGGCAAAGGCCTTGGTTATGGGATTTGGAATTGGGCATCGACTCGAAGCAGTCAAGGATGACATACTCGGGCGATATGGCTATGGACTTCGGATATTGGATTCGGAACTATTCAAAACACGCATTGTGATCACAAGGCATGTTTTGGGGGGCAAAGTGTTATCCCATTTTTGGTCAAAACTGGAATATCAACAAATGGACGAGGAATGATGGATGTCAGGATTGGAGATCAGTTGGAATTAAGGCTACGATCGATATCGTCAAAATTTGGTTGAACTCCGATCGAGACGAAATTAATTGGAGATGACGATAAGGATTAGGAAAGGCTATGTTTCAAATTTCAGGTTAATCGGAGTTCATATGAAGGAGTTATGATCGATGCAAGGTAGGAAGGGCATGGCTGTTCGAACCCATCAAGGTGTTCGTTTCGAACCCATCAGGTTCGAATCGACCGAAGGCACACAAGGTTCGAATCGATCCACTTCGTATCGATTGGTATGGATTCGGCTCTGAGAAGTTCGCATCAGATGTTGGTTCGACTCGATAGTGTTCGAATCGATCGAGTTACTGGTTCGACTCGATAGGCTCGTATCGATCAGATAGGAGGGGTAGATGGATCTCGGTTCGATAGCAACAAACCCAGAGTGGTAGCAAGCATGTGGAGGTTCTTCGAATCGATGTGCTTCGCATCGATCAGGATGGGTGCAGATGGATCATTTCGACTCCAGCTTCGTTCGAATCCATCTTTCACGACCACTTCGTATCGATATCCCCATACTCGTTTCGAGTCGACCATATCACGTGGGATCGATTCGAAGTGAACTCCAGGAACCGATGCGAAGAGAGACGCAAGTTAATGGGTACGAACATGACCGTTGTGAAGTTATGGATAAGGACGAAGCGTGGAAAATGGATACGAACGCGTCTTCAGGAAGGAAAGCATTCAACACGGCGACAAAGGGGGATCGACCCAGAGAAATTGCGCCACGTCATCGGTACGCACACGCTTTCGATGGATTCGAAGCATGGATTCGAAGCATGAGTTCGAAGCATGGATTCGAAGGCGACAGGCAATGGACAATTCCAAATTCGAATCCATCATATCTCCCAAACCGTTGATCCAAATGCAATGAAATTTTTACAGGAGCTTACATACATGTTGAAGAATGTTCTCACCAAATTTCAGCTCAATTGGATGATTTCTTGATCGATTCGAATGGAGTTCGAATCGATCCCAATGTGGGCCCAATTTCCTGAGGCCGGGCGCATGGGCCCCACTCACGTGCCAGAAGCGGTCTACCAGATTTTTAGGAGAAATATCAGCCTCCTACGCCTATAAATAGAGCCCCTGATCATTCAGAAAAGGGGTCGGAAAATTTGGAGGGAGAAAGCACGCCCGGGCGCTGCCAGAGTCACTCCATAACATCATTACTGCAATTTATTTAAAGTTTTGGACTTTGTAACTGCTGTAATCATCTGTAATCATCAAGTATAATCAATAAAAGGATAAAAAACTTTGGAGTGGACGTAGGCCGGAGATAGCCGAACCACTATAAAACTTGTGTCTCTGTTCTTTAGTTTTGGATTGCTGTTTAATATTTTCTGAGATCCGAGATTTGTGTTTGAATATTATTGATTTATATTCATACACTGGTGCTTTCACGGTATTCGGGGTTTGTGACCAATTTTGGCGCAAACACACCCTATGTAGTTTTAGATGAACACACTACATATTTTTAACAGCACCATATTGATCCTTGTCGATGTACAAGACTCGATCGATCAACACATATTTATTGGGTTTGGAATTCATAGGGCACTTTTTCCAGCATGAATATTAGAGCTTATATTTTGGCTAATATCACTTATGTATGAAGCTTTGATAGTTATGGATCATAGACGCTCCTTGCGTCTTTCCGCTATGGTCGTTGGTCCTTCAACATCGACATATTTTGAATTCGACACAGAATCTAGTTCTACTACATTGCGTATAGTGAGGCATACTCCTCAGTCTACCGGTCAGCTGTAAACATGTGGAAATAATCCATTTTGTGCCATTCGAGGAGCCTATAGTTGGGCTGCTCCTGAAGTTGATATGGGTGATGCCATTATTTTGGATGATCATTAGGATTCTTCTGCCTCGAAGGTTGATGGTCACTTAGGAGGATATGTGAGAGGCATGGTAACCTTTATGAGGATGCGATGGTTCCATCACGCCAACAATGAGCGCGTCTCCCACTACTAGGATATATAGCTTACAATCGATATATATGCATGGCTGGTTGTGTTCAACCATTCAATGACTTCTTTGCACAACTTTGCAATTCATGAAAAGTCTGACCTAAATACATCCTAATAGTTATGCTTTCCCAAATAGCATGAATATTATCTTCGTTCTCTATATGAACCATGAGACTAGCACTTTGGAGATTTAGTATTTGTATAGCTTCAAACACCGAAAGTGATCTTCTTTACTTGCCAGACTAGAACCATCCATGGGTTCTCGCATAGTGATGGCCTCTGGAACAAACAGAGCTATTTCAAGAAAGAATTTTTCTTTGTTCGCTTCCCACCAAGCTTTGCAGAAGATTGCTACTCGAACGTAAGTCTTATTTTTATCCTTCTTTTCTGACGTGGATGTTATAGCTTTAGTTATTCAAATCATTATTCCTCGTCTTTGTAGATAATTCGAGAAGGCTTAGCGATGCAGCCTTAGCAAGTGCTCTTACTGATCTCCATTGAGTCCCACTCGAAGAGAGGGAAATGAGAACGCTTCTTATAGATGAGAATCTACTAGCATATAATTTTTTAGCAGAAGGCTATAGTGTCGGCCACATTCTGGAAGTCGTGAATGATGATGATAACTCCTTGCTAGAACAATATGCCGCCATAGATGCTAATGAAGATCAAGAGGAGCATTCGAATCGGGGCCCCATTATTGATCCTAAAGCAAGTCAAAGGGAGTGATGGTAGGAACAATAATGATGTTGATATTGGTCGTGAGTCTTCTGGTGATGGAGGTGAAGATGATCCAGCATTTCTCATAGCTCGCTGACCAAAGACAAAGATCATCTCATCTCGGGTATTCATACAACCTCCACCAGATATCACGTTTGATGAGACCCCATCCCATCTTCTAGGGATATTTCTACATCCTTCGAAACTATATCGAATGAGTTTGGCTCCTTTGGCCTTGGCAGTATCAGCATTGTGGATAGTGGAACTCTCATCCGTCTGCCTGATGAAGGGCTTACTACTCATGCAAAGAAAATAATCCATATTGGCAAATTTAAAGTCCACGATCCATGGGTAAGACTAGGACACATTCACATTTATAGTACACCACACACTTACTCTGTTTGTACTTGCTTCCATTATGTTGGTGTTAACTTTCTATGTTTCATTTATAGATTCAATAGAGAAAAAGAATACGTATGACACCAATCAAAGCCAGGGGTACAAATACGAAAAGCATGTATCGATCTGCCATTCTTGTGGTTCATCTTATGATTCTAATCCAGGAAGGCACTCGGTTCAAGACCATAGGAGTTAGGACACAGGTAGATCACGTAAGCCATCTTCATGGCACAAGTCTCTCTCACCCCTGTCGCGTAGCATGCATCCGTATTCTATGAGATCCAATCATGTCCCATTCATCCAGACACTGATAGCCCCTGTTTCGGTTCCTCCTTCAACACAACTAGAAGTATCTTTCCATGAGCTATAATTCTTTGAGAGGTCATCAGAGCTAGTTGGTTCTGAGGCTTCTCATTTGGGGGCCAACAAGAAGGCAATCCCAACCCTGTCACTATTGTAGGAGCGAAAATCATTTCTAACCCACATATGGATATTTTGATGAGTGAGTTCTTGAAAATCTTCTTGGATAATACGATCTTTGTATCTCAATTAAAAGATATTCCTTTGGAGTATAGGACCGATGTCATGGCCTATGTCAATGATGTGTATGATCAATACTTCAAATGGAGAAAATTAGGCGAATTCATCTACGAAGGTGCTTATAAGACAAAAGTGGAGCATGATAGAGTGAAACAAGAATAAGAGCATGACAAGTGCTTCATCTTAAACCTTGATAAAGAGGTTGAGAAACTAAATATGTTGTTGGACGATGTTAAGGAGAAGGTAGATGATTTGACCAAATCTGCCGAGGAGTGTCAATGCTAGCAGAGGAAACTTGAGGCTACTTACCACAGGAGTCATACCCTATCGTTGAAGAATGAACAATTCAAGAAAACTGAGTAGGAGCATGCTATGAAAATAACCCAGTTGGAAAAATTACTAAAGACGAAAAGAAGGAAAAGGACAATACCCTCTTTCAGGTGCAAGGCTATTGTGAGGAGTTGTTAGATGCTCTTCAAGCGAAAGATGATGCAGAAGCCCAAGCAAAGGGCATTGAAGAGCAGTTCAGAGCCATAAAGCATTGAATTAAAGCTGAAGTCAAGCCCATTCTTTTGCGGTATAATGCTAGTCATAAAGTTCAATGACTTGAAGTGGTTGAACGATGATATCCCTAGGCTTTGGCCATGGCTTAAGAGGAAATCATAAGGTAAGAGAGATAGCACACTCCGAAGGAGTTAAGGCCAATAAGGAGGAACTAAAGCTTGACCTTTTGGATGCTAAAGATCTAGAAGTGCTCAAGCTTGGTGAGAGCATCCTACACCTTGAGTTGTTTTCTAAGGTTCAACAGGACCTCGGGGAAAGTTCCAGTTTCGTTCTTCACAATTCAAAGATAGGTATTACTATTTATTTGACTGCAGAGCCAATGGTTTTCAAAACCTCAACCTCTCTCTCTCTCTCCGTTTCTGCTATTATTCACGATGCTAGGGCGGTTCCTAAAATTTCAACTACTTCGACACCTTCATTTAATGCTGCATAATCCTGATGAGCCTTTGCTTCCAAAACTGCCATTCTGGAAGTAGGCTTAAGCAGTACTACCACTCTCAATAAATCCATATCTTCTGGAAGTATATCATTAACCTCGCCAATATTGGAGACGGCTCATATGATGCCGGTCGACGTCACTAATCTCTGCTTTTATTTTTCTCATGTTTCAAGTTAGCTTTTTATCATTCTTCCACCCTAAGACAACCTAACACTGTGCATGCATGCTACTTTGACTGTGTCAATCATTGTTCCTACCTTAATGCCGATTCCAGCTTCTAGTGTGAGCACTGCCTCCAGTCCCGGTGCTGAAATGATCCATGCTTTAGATGATGAAACCGAGGGTAATGATCTTGGGGCTCAAGAAGAGGAGGACATCACAATCATTGGGGCTTGTAGTCCTTACTCGGGTTCCACAGTGGAAGAGATGCTTTGAAATCATATCCTGTTGGCCAAGGAGATCAAGAAAGAAAAGGATGTTCATATACTTCCTCCCTTGTCTATATCATTTCCCGACCAGCCTATCTTTGTTCCCATTACCATCAAGAGTTGCTCAAAATGTGCCTTCTAAGTCCTTAAGGAGCGACCTTTCGAAGGGCTATAAAGGCAAAGAAAAAAGCAGAAGGAGACATGGTGAGTCTGGCATGCAGTCCTTGGGGTAGGGAAGAAGGAGATGAAGAGAAAGAAGAAGACTTAGTTGCATTCTTTTTCTTTTCTCCTCCTTAATTTTGTTTTTTAGCTTTGTGGCTTGCATTCATGGGCTGACTTTGTGTAGGTATAGCCACCACTTTTTATATTTATTCAAACTTGTTAATAAAAGGTAGATTTGCTTCTCTTCAGACTTGTACCAATTTGTTTAAGTATTGAGAAATGTGTGAATTATTTCCCAACTATCATTTAGCCAGTTCAATATCTTATCCTGTCATCTTTGGTCGAGTTCAATCTGATTGATGATAATGTATGAAGTCACATGATTTCCATTTTTGAACAAAATGGCCTAGATGCCCATCTCCGGGTATCTTATTTGGCCCGGCCTATCTTTGAGCACCGGATGGAATTAGTCATTCAGAGCGGTGGTGCGAACATCCATTTTATGGATGTATCCATTCGATTTTTCCTAGCTCCAAGAATTGATCTAGATTGATCACCTTAAGCGGTGTTTCAGATGCCTATTTCTTAGACATTTTTATTTGATCTGGCTTAACTATAGACGTCAATCACTTGAGTCTTTTTCATACGACTAAGTTAGGCTGGCAACTATTTCTTGACGCTGCAATGTCCATCTATGGATATTTTGATAGGATCCTGCCTTACTGCGAGAATAGATCATGTTCAACCCATTCGCAAGGCTAAGAAAGCATGATGCCTATCCCTTGGCATTCAAATAAGAACCTTCCTTACTCCGGGCATAGATCGTTGGATTTGCCTAACTTCGGGCAAAGTTCTTAATGCAGACTGTCTCGTTCGTCCCTTGTGTGTTTATACTCCAACGTCTAAGTCGTGGGCTAATGGAATTATTTGACATCTATTATCAATACCTATAAAAGTCGTGTTCTATTGGTCCAATCATGGATGGCAGAATTCAATTGGCACCTATTCCCAGGTACCTTCATACATGCATTATATGAGTGTGAATCGTTTAATTATACTGTTGTTCACAGTGCGACATTTAGCTATTGAGAATGCAAATTCATCGATCCCAAAAGTCAATTCATTTTATATCCACAATAATGGCAGATCATGCCTCAATACATCGAAATCAACAAAGTATGTACAAAGATAATTTTAAGTGAAATTGCATTATAAATACTTACTATTCCACGACCACGGATGTGAAATTCCATCAATAGTCGCTAGCTTGAACGTTCCATCTCCAAGCTTATGTTCGATAGCATAAGAACCTTCCTAAATCGGACCCATGTTTACTGGACTAGGGAATATTCGTTTAAGAATGATATCACCAATCTTGAAGGTCCTATCCCTAACCTTTGTGTGTAATGCCGAGCTACTTGCTTCTGGTGAGCAGCGACCCTCAAATCAGCTTTGTCCCACTTCTCATCGATCATATCAAGGGACTTTAGTAAGTGTTCCTTATTTATTTTTAGGGTCATACACTATGCCACAATGTGAGTCAGATAACAGCGATCACACGATGTAAGGTAGATTTTCTGTTATCACAACATTTGCCACTATTTCACAAAACATATGGAAAAATAATCTGTTGTTTGAGATAGCCCCTGAAATCTCAATGTTCATGCTTGTCATTCAGACAACATTTTATTTGTTAGCTGATTGAAGTATAAAAAAATTTAGTTTGGCTCTATCTATATTTGGGTTTCCCTCTCAATTATTTTGTGGTCACCTTTCTTTTGATTATTTCTGTCTTCTATTTCTCTTATTCCATTTTTCCCTCTTCTAAGTTAAATAAATGATTAAACTGCTCATCTCATTTTCTTCTCACCATACTCTTTCAATTCCAAAACCAAACAAATCTTCTAGAATTAAGATTTCAACCGAAAGAACCCTTATCTTGCATTGTCGATCGATCTGCTGCCTTCAGTCAGAAGAACCATAATCTCACCTTGTGGATCAATCTTATGGAATTAGGGTCTCAATTGGTTGAGTTCTTTTGATATGGGAATTGGTATGTTTTTCTCGATTTGGATTTCGATTTTTGCCTTTTGTACTTGAAAAATTATTGCCGATGATTATAATGGATGTTTATAGGAATTTGAATTGTTCATCCTTCAATTCCTAATATTTGACTCTGGTTGATTTCCTTAACTTTGGTCTTGACTTCGGTTTGCTGCATTGGTTGATTTTCTTGACATTGAGTATTAGTTGACATTTTTTTGTTTGTTTAATGATGAGATTCATGTAAATGCTACCTTGTTTAGGGAACTTAAGTTTGACTAGTTTTGTTCGTGAGTGATTTTATTTCCAAATGATTTTGTTTGAGTTTTTTGATAATTTCTGAAATGTATGCTCTTCCTTGTTCAATGTGTATACTAATGTATGTATATATGTTTGAATGCTTGCTAAGCCGGTGCATACATGTATATACATAATTTGTGCCACTTTAATGGCTCGAATCTCATGGCTACGCTTTGATCTCTAACTTGAACTGCCTGGACTTGGGCTGCCTGGACTTATTATTTGGTGACGATGGACGATGTTGCTTTTGCACTGTGATTTCTTGTTATGCGGTCTTAGTTCATCCATACTCATGTGTTTGTATGTCTATATGTGCATATCACGATATACGTGTGAACTTTCATCTATATACATACATATGTATGTATATATGTGTGAATGTTCTTATATCTGCATATACATACATACATACAAATACATACATATATACATACACACACACACATATGTGTGTGTGTGAACTGCCTTTTGTACATGATTTTGCTTTGGTCCATATCAATTAATTTGAGACTTCCATGTATATACATACATACATATGTATGTATATGTGTGAATGTTGCTTTTGCACTGTGATTCCTTATTATGTTATCTTAGTTCATCCATACTCATGTGTATGTATGTTTATATATATCTGCATATTATTTTTGATACATATGTATGTATATATGTGTGAAAGATCTTATATCTGCATATGTATATTTGAACTTCCTTTTGTACACGAGTTCGATATGGTTTAACAGTGAATCTTGTTCCCATTCAGTTCTTGGATATACCTGTACATACTTATATGTGCTTGTATATACTTGTATCCACTTGTATATACTTGTATATACACTTGCATATACTTGTATGTTCATACGTACACTTGAATTGCCTTGAGCTTGAACCATTTTGTGGTTTAGTTGAACTTTTTTCAATTTTGGACCATTTTAAGTTTCTGAACCATTTTGAGTAGAACTTGTTTTTAGTACATAAATGATGTGTGCACTGAGTTAGTTTCTTGATGTATATGTTATCGAGTTGCAGATGTGTATCTCCTCTTGATACACTATGTGTTTGCCTGGACCCAATTTCCATCTTGTTGCCTTATTCAATCTGAATCATAATTCATGCTTGCTGTTGCATTAGTATTGACCTGAATACACATGTTCATGCATTTTTGTTCATGTCTAAACATATTCTATCTTGAATCTCATTTCCATTTTGGTTTATTTATTCGAGCTTATGCATTTGTGTTCGTTGCACAATATTCTAGTCTTCACTTCAATTGAACTGTCCCTTCTGTGATGTTTGTTGCACCATATTCTGGTCTTCACTTGTGTTTGCTGCACCATATATACATGCATATATATATGTATGTCTGTATGTATGTATGTATGTGTGTGTGATTGTGTAATGTTGAATGCCTTATGTACACAGCTCGGTCTGACCTCGTGCACACTTGTCAATGAGATTGGACTGAGGCTCGGCCTTGTGTTTTTCACGGTGATACACTATGCATATCATAAGTTGTTCATGCACACATATATATGTCCCTATCGAATACATGAAGAAAAATTAACCCATAAACTGGGGCAATGTTAATATTAATATTCAAATTCAGTTTTATTTTTGTAATTTAGGTTTGTTTCTTGTCCCATTTTACTACGTTGTTTATTTGACAGGTATAGGAGATGGTTGGATGCAAGCTGGAACAAGCAAATCAAGATCAACTTCAAAAATAAACTCGTGTGAGTGAGTAAAACAGATGTTGTAAATGAGAGTGTATAGAAATGTTGTATATACGAGAGTAATAGTGAAAATTATATTTGACAATGTAGGTAGAGTGATAGTAAAGGTTTATTTTTATTTGAATTTGATTTAAAATAAAATATTTGTTTAAATAAAGCATTTGAATTTAATTTTGTGAACAATTATTCGTATCAGTCAATATTTATATGTTGTCTAATAAGAATTTCTAGAAATGGTACTATAATATCATACAACATATGGTTTTTTTTCGTGCTAGTGCATATCGGACGACGGGGCATCTTTGTGGTTTGATCTGTAATGAAACGGCACGGGATTTAACGACAGATAGATATACAATCAAAAAATTTAACATATCCATCGTCTGATGCCTTCTTTCCATAGTGATAGCGGATCTTTCAATGAGATTGCACTTCCAATTCAATTAGAATCAAGCCTCCAATCCATAGGAGAATATGAATGGAATGTGACTAGTCAGGGATTCGTATGTCGTTTGATAGGCCCAAAGTGCCAATGACAATTCATCAACCCAACTTGCCTTTGGCATTTGTCAATCGCTTTTCCAGAATGGAATTGATGATTTTGTTTCTTGTTTACACCTACCCATTCTCATTGGATGCGCTACTGTAGAAAATATTTTCTTGGCTTGAAACTTGCTATAGAAGTGCTTGAATTCCATGCTTTCAAATTGGGTCTCATTATAAGAAATTATTATTTGCAGTATCCCAAATTGAAAGATAATGTTTCTAACTATGAAATTGATCACCTTCTTTATGATGATCGTGGCGAATGACTCCACCTTAGCCCATTTTGTGAAATAATTGAATGCAACAATAGCATACTTCTCCCCGCCCTTCGACATCAACAGCACACCAATAATGTCAATTCCCTAAACCACGAACTGCCGTGGGCTGACCATTTGCGTAATCTCCACAGGCAGGGATCTAGGAATTTTGGTAAACTTTAGCATCGATCACAACTCCGTGTGTAATCGGTTTCATCTCTATTGGCAGTCGATCAAAAGTATCCATAGCGAAGAATCTTCTTTGCTACCGTTTGCTCCCCGGTGTGATCACCACATGCTCCTTCATGAACATCCAAAAGGATCCTTTTTTCTTCTTCATCGGTGACACATAGCAGCAAAAGAAGAAAGAACCCTATTTTATATAATAACCCATTCTGGACAATAAACCGCGGGGCCAGGTATAAGAGTTCCTTTCATTCATTCCTTCCATCTGGAAGGGTTCCCTTCTTTAAATACTCCTTTATTAGATTCATCCATGATTCTTTCTCAGGTTCAACCTACAAGATCCAATTGACATCAATTTGGTCGATGTTCAAAGGTGATAATACCTCTATTGGAACTAAACCAATGATTTGTGCATCGTCGGAGCAAGCCAACTTGGCTAGAGAATCATCTTTCGTGTTTTCATCCATTGGGATATGTGTTATCATGTAATACTCAACATCATTAAGTAGTTCTAGAACCTTTATCAAATAAGGGGCTAGCCTACCCCATTTTCCATGAATTCCTTCCTCACCTGGCAGATTATCAATTGAAACTCACTGTAAATGTGCAAGGCCTTAACTCCCAATTCATTCGCTATCTCAAGTCCTACGATAAGTGCTTCATACTCGACTTTATGGTTTGTTGTGGGGAACTCTATTTTTAAGGTGTAGCAAACTATTTCTTGGGGATTCCAAAACTACTCCTGGCTCGAGCAATAGTCATTGGACACTCCATCTACGTACAACTTCCATTGAGCACTCTACTTTGCGGTTTCTTCTCCCTCATCATCCCAAGCGATGAACTAGATAATGAAATTGGCCAACATCTTGCCTTGGATAACTTTTTGGAATAATATGATATATCATACAACTCAATTCGATGTTCTATTTCAATAATATTTCGAAAGTCTCAGGTCATTGCAGGATCTGTCTCAAGGGCTGTCGATTAGCACCTTAATTAGATGAGCTTGGAAGTAGGGACGTAGTTTCCTCGATCAGATCAGTAAGCATATTATTCACTGTTGCTAGCCCAATCACAGCCGTTATTACCAAGGGATCAAGTCCGACGCTTCAATCCCATCTGCATCTCGACTCTTGGGTTCGATATAGTCTTTTATAGTTTTAAGTTGCTTCGCAGGAGCAATGTTTTCGACGGCAAAGCAACTTCCTTGTGCTACATATTTCATAGAACTCCTATATTTTTCCATCTCATTCCAACTCTTATCAACTGGATAAGGTCCTCTATTATCATGCTGATCATAAATTTTTTCCATGCTGTGTAGGTTCATCACTACTAGGCCCAACTTAACCCGGTTGGGGCAGTTGCCCTGGGTTGAGCATTTTCCTACCAACCATCCTATAGGGCTTCCATATACTGTTAAAGCTTCTTCTTCTCGATTAAATCATCAAAAACATATCGCAGGTGTCTGCATTCATTCATGATATGCCCATGCTAAATCACGCACTGTGACAAAACTTCCAATACCCTTACTCCCTCTCAGTACTCCACATTGCAAGACATATGTTCTCAACGAATTGTTCAGTGGTGTATACTTTTTTATTTCGGATGTTTCTTGAAATCAGGTTTTCTACCTTCATCGCCATAATAACTTCACTTCTGGTTGTTACCTTTATTCCCCATATTCACTACCACAATCCAGGAACCATCATCAAATTGCTTCACAGCCACATTGCCCTGAATTATAACGGCCGATTGGCCACCATCGGCCTTCCTAGTAGTCGTACTTGCCACTTATAGACACCAGCATTGGGTTGCCTTTTCCTAAAAAGACATACATAGTTGGTGGGGTTTTTAATTTTATCCATCTTCCAAAATAAGTATTTAGGTAAATCCCTCTTGTCAAAGCCATCAACACTACATCTTCCTTAGCGTTACTTACTTGGGTCACTAACATATTAAATTTGCTGTAATTACCTGCTATTTCGAACCATTCAAATCGATAACAAACCATATATGTTTGACTTGAATTATTCAAAACAACAGTTGTTATATAAATTTGGGGTAAATAAGAATCAATCACAGAATCATAGACAAAGAATATTGCAATATCACGCAGCGGAATAGATTAACATAGTAGATCATGAAGCTACTACATAAATATCAGAGTCTAAAGTAATACAACATAAATCCAAGTACATAGAGGTTCGCTAATACATAAGCAAATGACAAATTTCTGAACAGAAATAGCTGAAATGACTAAAATAGCTAAATAAATAGATAGATCTCCAACCAGTCTCCAGTTCTAAAAGATGAATCTCGAATGCTGCAATACTCAGGCCGACCCAAGCATAAAGCAAAAACATAACACTCGAGTCAGAATTAACATTCTTATGTAAGTAAATCAACTCAAGTGAAATGTTTAATTGAAATGCCATTATAACTCAAAGGATGCTTGAGATTCCCATCCTTTAAGGATCTGTTAAACTATCTACATATATAACAGAATATGCTACATAGATAATGTCTAACATAAATTAAAGTATTAAAGTAGCGTTAAGGCGTTGCCTATATCCCCCTTAACATATTTTTATATAAAAATCATTTTCTATATGATACTGTAAGCTCCACCATAAACTAGTGGGATACTCAGGAAGCACTCCATAGGTACGATACAAACCGAAATCGTAGTGGGCTCGATCAGGATAAATATGAATAGGCACGCGAGGCAATTCCCATGGTAGGATTCTAACGTTGCACTCCTGGACTGGTGGTAACGCATAGCCGCTACTACGGCCCACCTCGAGACACACTCTCATAATCAAAGATGCACATCAATCAAATCACAAAGTAATAGATATGGTTTCGAAGAAGCATGTTCGATAAGGGGAGCGATCCCACATGACCCAGCATAGCTCCAATTTATTCATTTTAATTATAACCCAAAGTCAAGGCTATCCATCATCGTTCTCATACTTCATTCCAGTAACGTTCGCCAAACCATCCTACTTCATTTTGGATTCTCCACCATG
The DNA here is from genome assembly GCA_030765085.1 of Allium cepa. Classification (NCBI taxonomy): domain Eukaryota; kingdom Viridiplantae; phylum Streptophyta; class Magnoliopsida; order Asparagales; family Amaryllidaceae; genus Allium; species Allium cepa. Next base: position 91,719,107 of record CM060944.1, read on the forward strand.
TGCATAGTTGTTAAAGTGGTTTCGGTAATAATAGAGAGTGTGTCAATTTCCGATTTCGGTCTATTTAACAAACAAACGCTTATTTCACACGTGGTCATTTTATAAAACTTTTCATAATTTAGATCCCAAGTTACAATTTAATCAATAATTAAATATTAAACTTCAATTATATTTAATTGTGAAACAATTTACTTAATACTTTTAAATCAAATTAAGTTATTACAATTTAAAATTATATCCTTTGAAATCTCATAAACGAATAAGTTTAATCACATCTTATTTAAAACAAATCTTTAAATTACAATTTAATCTTAATTATCTTTCCAAATCCTTATTTATTAAAGTTATTACTAAAATTTATTTTACTCGTATTAATTTAAAATTTAAATAATTCTAAAACATATTTTATATTTTTATTAACTTAATTTTTTATCAAATAAAATCTTATTTTATGAAATTTTATTAAATTAAATTTTATTTTTTAAATTAAAATTGTATTTTGTTAAAATTTATTAAATTAAATTTTAAAATAATAAAGTTGCAAGTTGAAAATTCTATAATTTCCTTTTCGAGACTTATTATTAACTTATAAATTTAAATTTTCAAAACGTATAAATTTTTTCAAAAAACTTAATATATATATATATATAAAATAAATCTTTAAATTAAATTTAAAAATCAATTTTAGTTAAATCAAACATATTTCAAATTTTCAAAAATTACTTTAAAAATCAACCAACGGTGTTCGTATGTAGTTTTCTATCCAAATGACAAGTGATTCGGGTATTTATTATTTCAATCCAAAATTATTAAATTTTTTGGGTATGTATCATTTCAACCCACATCCTAAGTCAACAATTTCCTAATCTATATAATCGTTTGAGTATGTATCATTTCAACCGATAGTGATTTTCCAAACATCTAAGGGAACTTGCAATGTGATTGAAATAACATGAATATATAAAAAGGGAACTTGAAATGTGATTTAACAAATAAAATAACATAACAATAAACATACATGTTTTATAGCATATCACATAGCAACAAATAACATATATTGTAAATCAGCATATCATGTATATGCCAAACTAACATATTATCTATGTGTCAAATTATATGTCAAAAGGGAACATCATATAAATTCATAGAAATGAATTTTACTAAGAAAATTCCTAGCTAAAACTAACATTTCAATTGCCATCAATTCACTTACCACAACCATGTTAGTCGTGATTGATTTCTCACCTTTGAAGGGTACGAAGGTGATAACAACACAAATGAATATGGAATGGAGATCACAAGCTAAACATATCCAAATCCAAATCCAAAGTAATAACAAGATCCAAAGCAATCCAAGATCCAAATAAAGTAATGATACGAACAAGCTTGCAACAATTATGCTTCTTCTTTTCTTTCTTTTTTTGAAGAGAAGGGGAAGAGAAGAGGGAGCATATGGTTTAGTCTATGCTTGTAAAGAGGTGCAGTGCTCGGCCAAAGTGGATGGGTGGTGGTGTCCGACTTCGAATGATCGTCAATTTCACCAAAACAATACCTGAAAATAGATTTTCTTTAAGAAAAGATTTGGACCAGAATATTACTGAATCTGCAAGAGTGACTAACTCGAAAGTTGTTTCAAATTCTTTTCTTTGCACTTTCAAAAAAGAATCACTCAAAAAGCTTTCGTCTTGTGGAAGTTATGGTCAAACAAACAGAGATTTTTTTGATTCGAAAATCTGAGTACAAAAACACTTCGAAAAGATTTAAGTTTTTTCCATAGCAACTTAAGGAATTTGTAGAGCTGATCTAAAAGAAAGTCAAGCCAGTAGAAAATTTAAATGGTTTGAAAAAAGGAATGACACTTTTTTGGTCGGAAATGAGGAAGTTCTATTGTAACGAAAATGGGGATGAAGGAGAGAGGAAGGAGACGAGAGGAGAGGGAAAGGAGATGGGAGAGGAGATTGGAGTTTTAGTTTAGGAATTTAGAGACTTAGGAATTTAGACAGGGGGAGAGAAGAAAGGAAGGAGAAGAATACAGAGAATTTTTTCAAAGAGAAGAAATGAGGAAGTGAGAAAGACTTCACGTACTTTGTTTCGTCAGAAGTGTCTATAGGTGAATGGGTGAGGGTATTTAGTTTCCAAGTGTCTATTAGTATCCCTAGGAAGCGTAATAGTCATTAGGAAGCCCAATAGCCATAGTAGAATACCTAAGAGTTAATGTAAATAGAATAACACTAGAATTACAATAGGAGATGCAATATATGCATGTACATGGGAATCCACAGTATATTTATCCAAGTTTTTCACTGTAAATTGCATATTTACAGTTCTAGAAGTCCAATTTTGATGAAATGAAAAGTGGAATCCTTCTAAGAATTAAGTCTAGATCTTTTTCCAATGATAAATTTTAAAAAATTTAAATTTTCAACTATAATTCAAAATTTTACTAAGTTTGACAAAAAGTTTACTTTTCACGGAATTTTCCATTTGAATGTTAGTTACACACTTAAATCAGATTTGAATAATTACATTTTCAAAACTAACATTTTTTGTTTGAATATAAATGATTGTAAATTAAATATGAAACTGAAATAAATTTCAAATTCCAAAGACAAATTTAGTTTGCATTATTCATAAAAATGTTAAATCATTCAACTTCATTTTAATGGTATTCAACATTTACTGTTATAATCACTTTGTACCGAATATTTCTGATATTTAACATATGTAACTTTTGTTTCAATTCAAGTCTAATATTCATATAAAATTACACAAAAAACGTTCATATTTTTCATGGCAACATGTTTTGTTTCTATTACAATGTTCAGATCTAATTCAACACAAATGGATGGTGCTTATATTGCATTAATTTATCATTAATTTATTTTTATTTTAATTAAAAGGTTTCCAATAATTTCAATTGTAATAAGTTCAATATTAAAATTAACATAAATAATACAATCACTGTTTTCTTTACATTTTATATATTCCAACTTTGTTAGTTTATTTCATACAACAAATACACACATTAATTATCAAATAAATGTTTCTTATCAACTTCTCTCATTAAATGTTTCTTATTATAGGTCAACTTATCATATACAATTTAATAAAAAAATTAGGTTTCTCTTATTAAATAGCATTCATTTTATTATTTATTCACATTGACCCTTATTATTCAGTTGTTGTTAATTATTACCTACAGATTAATATCATCGTATCACATTCAAAATATTATTACTTACTCCGCATATCGCAATTTATCATTTAAGAATACATTTTAACTTCATATACAATGAGTTTACTTTAACAGATCATTAAATTTATTTCTACCCATCTTTTTTCAGAATTTTTATTTAATTTAATAAATTCTAACATGTTAAAATATAGGTCATTACATCTGCTCAAGACGTCCTTCAATGATTCTGTGGCACTGTAGAAGAGGTTTAATAATGACATTACATCCTTTGGTCCAGTGGTAGTTAAAAGAAAAGGCTTAACCAATTTTTCTACCAACTGATGAAATGACGATATGGATCTCAACGAAAATCTGGTAAACCACATCATTGCCACACCTTCAAGAAAGATTTAGTAAACAACGAAACCTAACAGCGTCTATAGCCATTGTGATGTCCATATGACATTTGTACTTCATCAAATGCTAGATCGGATCCATCGTCCCCAAATAAAATGCAACGTCGATATAACTTTTGGAGATACTCTTCATGCAATATTTCCTCGGTGAATGGGTTCCAACTGGGAGAAAAGCCCTATTCATCATCATTTCTATGTTGGTTTTCACTTACAAACTCATTTACAATATCAACCAAAGATACTGGATCAGTCAAGTTTACTGGACGGTAGAAATCATGGTCCGTCCCAAGTATTTGGCTTTGCAAACGGTCTCAATTAATTCCACGATACTTGGGTTCCTCTAACTCCAAAAGATCCCTTCATCCAGTTGACCTATTTCTTTAATTTCTATGTAGTGGATCAACGTAATTCACCTGAACTTCAACATTCTAGCCATTAGTAACATGACCAATATCACCACCTAGGAACCTACATCATCATTCAAGCAACTAGTGCCTCCAATGCTTAAGTAATGATGAAAATCTTCGGCCAATCCCTATATATGGATCAGTACCGATCCATACTCCTTCATTTGAGTAAAGCTCATCCTATCTTTTGAAGTACCGGTTTCTTTTTCCCATCTCTGTGTTTTTCACCAGATGATGAAGAAGTCTCCTTTTTCGAATCCAAAGGCAATAAATCTCTTTTGCTCCTTTTGCGACTATAGGTTTACGAGTTCGGAAGGTCAAAACCTTCCTTCATCTGCATCCTCAAATCATCCCAGCTCACACACACCTTATCATTCATCTCCTTTATCATCCTGTCCATATCAACCCTTGTTACCATATCCGAGGGATTTCGAACTTCAACAGTATTGGATTGAGAGACTTCTTTAGTATGTCAAGAATTAGTGATCACAACATTATTAACAGGTAGGGAAGTGGCGGATTTCTCCTTTCATGGGGACATAACTTCAATTAATCCAATGATGGATTCTATGGAAATCTGTATGGTCATTGATTACAACAACAAAACTAATGGATCTACATCATGGACTAATGTAATCCAAAAGTAGAAAATAGTCGCAAATAGCCTGAGAGCGATACTTCTTGGAAAAAGCACCAAAATATTTAGGCCAAATGTTAGCATAAACTCCCAATGTAACGACCCGTAAAATTCGATGTTTAAAATAAATTAATAAGAATTTTAATTTTAATTTAGAAAGAAATAAAAATCTTATAATTTATATGGGAGCAGAATGTAGAAATTAGATGTATCAATTGTAATTAAAATCAACAATTGAAAATTTATATTGCAATCAATTGAAATAGTGTAAATTGTCATACTTGGTTATAAGTTTAATATAAGAAACAAAAGGGAATGTTGAATTTGTGAATTATTCAATAAAATATTAACAGAATGGAATTCAAATTTATATAATAATGGAAAGTGTAAATTTGTTGCATTTGGGTATAAAATTTAAAATATAAGTAAATAAAAGTGGGCATTTGATTTATTGACGGAATAATACGTTGATCCATAGTAACTATATATATAAATTAAGGTAGTAATTTTAATGGCAGTTGATGAATAACCAATTTAATGCAATTCAAATTGATTGAAACGACTGTTTAGGTTAAAATTGATTGTAAATAGGAATACTTGGAAATAAACTGAATATATGAAAACAAAATGTAAGCATTGAATTAAATTAATGAATTCAAATTATAATAAATGGTCATTGAAAAATCAGTGTTTTGCAAGTAATTATAATGTTGTTATTGATAACAAACGTTACATCAATGATTATTAATGTTTGTACCAAAATTGGGCACAACACTCTTCGGAAGTTTTTGAAGAGATAACAGGGAAGAATATAAATTAAAAATGAGGATTATCTAACAAAAACTCTAAGCTACAGGAAAGTAAATGCGTAGACAAGCGATTTAGAGTTGCTCGGCGCGTTGCCTACGTCCACTATGAAGTTTTTTGCAGTTTTATTGAATCTCTTTCAACGATTACAAGTGATTAGAGCAAGGAACAGCAAGTTACAACTGGAAATTCGAATTCAACAGCAAAAGTATGATGTAAGTCTTGATCCAGCAGAGTCTGGGCGCTTGAGAGTCAAAAACATCCTTCTTCTATAGGCTTTGGGGCTCTATTTATAGGCGTAGGAGGCTGAGACTTCGTTCAAACTTCAGGAGATTTGCTCTGGCACGTGAGGGGGCCCACACGACCAATTCCAGAAAGTTTCGACTCGATCTGTGATCGATACGAAATCATTCTGTATCGATCAAGATCAAGTCCAATGGAGCTGAAATTTGGTGTGAACATTCCTTGGCTCGTGTGCAATCTCCTGTGAAAATTTCATAGCATTTGGATCGTTAGATTTTGAGATATGATCGATACGAGTTGAGTTTTTTCGACTGGCTGTTTTATTCGACTCCATAGCTTCGTGTCGATTCTTTCGAGTCGATGGCTGCACGTGGTTATGAGGTGATGTGGCGCGCATATCTCGAATCGATCCACCTTTTTCTCCAGTTTGACCGCGTGGTATCCTGTAACTTGCCTTATTTGAATCGAAGACCGTTGCGCTAATCCATGTCCATTTGACTTGATGGACACGAACAAGCCTCTGGGTGTGGGTTCGAACAAGAGCCTCTAATGAATACAAAATGATGAGAATTCGATTAATACGAAGTAGCGATGACTCGATGGATTCGAACAGGGACCCCCGATGGGTACGAAGAACCACTGTTTTGATGGGTTCGAACGTGATGGTGGCAAACTCTGAGTGCTTGAAGGATACGAACCAGACGGCTACTCCATGGACATCTAAGTGCTGCTCTAATGGATACGAAAGTGGTGCTCACTGATGGATACTTATAGAGGCTTCTATGATGCATGCGAACTAGATACTGGTCGATCGTTACGAGGCGCACTATCTGTTGATGGGTACGAAGCCCATCGATACGAACTCGATGGATTCGTACACTGTCAATTTGATCGATACGAACTCGTGGGATTTGACCGATGCAAAGTGGGTGATGGATACAAACTGGATCGAGTCGAACTGTGGTTCACTGATGGATACCAAAACGAGACCGTTTCCTCCAGATTGAATCAATCATAACTCGAGCATACGAACTCAGACTGACATGAAATTTGGAATGCAGGCTTCCCTAGTTATGCTTCTCGTGTCATATCAATTGTAGCTCGATTCGGACTCGGACAAAATTCATCGATGTCCATGGCGAGCATGTTCATGCTTGATACCCAGGACGATTGATCTTATGCTTGGAACCGCTTCCTTGATATTTCGGCCTTGCCAAAAGGCGGGATAACATTTGCCCCCCAAAGTACGTCTTGTGGAAACATGACGTGCTTTGAAAAGCTGTAGTCTTCACTCTGAACAACCGTTGCTCTTTTGTCGAAGGTTGTAACCTTGCGTTGATATAACTGATTGTTGTATGATAGGGCCTAGCTGTTTATCGCCGTAATCTCTATTAGATGAATATCCAATTTCTGTTAATGCTGAACATGGGATATTGTTTTGACATATGCGTATATGTTAACCTGACTCTTGTTTACATTGCACGCTCACGAGTCATTGTCAGTTTTCTTGTATTGAACTTTGGTCGATCCTCTCCTGAGTGGATGTGAAATTTGAGTTGTAACATCATTTGTCAGTTGTTTTACGAAGTTCCTTCGTATCGATCCTCTCTTGAATCGATATAGAAGGTTGAAAGATTGACTTCGCATCGGTGAATTGAGAACTTGGTGGACGCGAAAAGTCCATTCGTATCGATGATAATATTTGAGTTATGATGGATACGAAATCGATGTTCGTATCTATGGGCAGGTATAAGTTGTGATGGATACGGAATGGTTGTTCGTATCGATGTGCAGTGGATGGAGTTGCGAACTCGTCGATGTAAACAAGGGCTTCGAGCTGATGGACTTCACAATCTTCAGTCGTCCTTGTTGGCTTCGTATCGATGGATTCAATGCCCATTTAGAATCGACAGAAATTCTTGGTCAGATGGATTCGAACAGGGCATTCGACTCGATTCGGGGTTTGACCGGTTGCGACCGGTCAAGTGGACTGGGAGGTGAATCGACCTGATCTCTTCTAGCTTTCATATAAATACCTGGGACTTAGCCATTTTTCACTTTTTTACTTTTCACTTTTCACCGCCGCCTATAATCTTCGTATCGATCCAGAAACTCGAGAGTAAGAACAACAGTGCTAGTGATTTCGATTCGATCAAATACAACCCTTTAGTTCTTCGAATCCCAATCTCAAATTAGGTAATTAATTGATTTCTGCTACATTCTGACGACAAAGTTCGAATCCCAAATCCCTCTTTTCTTCACTGATTATCAATTCTGGTAATTCTTAAAGTCAGATCTGGGTGTAAACTTGGTCAAAAATGGCCATAGCGACGCTCCTGTAGATTGGAGAAGAAAGAATGAAAAAGGAAAAAAACAAATCGATCTAGGGGCTTGCGTTCGAATCGATGAAGGCAGTGATATTTTTTCTTGGATTTCGCATCGATCCCTAGAATATTCCAATGGAGATGATACAGTTTGTACTGATTGCTATGGTGGTGGATCGTATCGACATGAAATGATCGATACGAAAAATAAGTTAACGATCGCTTCGAAGTACTCATCTTTAGATCGATACGAAGTTCACCTATATGCTCGATACGAAAAGTATCGACTCGAACATGATCAACGTGAAGCTGAGGCCTTCCTGATCGGTATGAACTAAGCGATCAAGGATCAATTCGAAGCCATCCTATCATGATCGATACGAACTCGACCCTTGACGATCGATTCAAAACACGCTCCCTGAGATCGATTCGAACTCGTATCCTAATGGATTCGAATGAGCCTCCTATGATCGATTCGAACACTCCCATGATGGATACGAAATTTCGACACTTTTCACACAATTCCGACGAGCTTCATTCTTGCATATCTGGACTTGATAGTTAAAATGCATACTTGACTGCCTTTCGAAGCTCATCGATGGAACCATAACAACTTTAATCCGGATCGATTGCCAACATTTAGATGATCTGACGGTCAGCGATGACGGTCATTACAATTGGACTTCAAAGCTTTGTCGTTTGCTTATTTTCATTAACTCTGCAAAATTTATCCAAGTAATGCACAGGATTGCACAACACACACTTTACATGAGGGGAACACATGGGCCCTTTGTCGTCTAATGATGGTTTCGCGTGAGTTAGCTAGTTATGGAAACTTCAAGCTCGCGGCCTCAAGAAACTCGGAGTTCAGTCCCTCCCGTGCTTAAAGTACCGGAGATTGAGGTCGAAGTTATCGGTCCAGCTCCAGACGAGTTACCTGACACATCCTTTATTAGTAACCCATCAAACTCTATTCCGTCCAACATTTCGGAAGACATGCTAGGAAGAATATGCTTAAGCATGGTCTGTCGATGGACGACGTATTATTGCTAGGACCAAGCGACAGACCACACAATCCACCAGAGGGATATACCGCATTCAATCATCATGCGTGCGTAGCTGGGACACTCCCTTCGTTTAACCAGTACATAAGAGAAGTATTGTCGTTTTTGAGGATCTCCCCCTCTCAGCTACACCCGAACGGATGGGAACCTTAGGATTCTTGGGCTGATTAAACGAAGACAAAGTATAATGCTAGACAGTGCTTTAAGGACTGCATCGAAAGAACGAGTTAAACGAAGAAAGCCTAGAGTTGTCATAATTGAAGAGGCTGACTCCGAGAGAACCCACACCGATGAGGAACCTTGGGCAAACCTGCGGATGTAGCCCAGGGAACTGAAGAGCAGAGAAAAGGCAAGGCAGCCGTTCTTAAGCCACCTAAAAAGGGAAGATGGAAATATGTTTTCACGTCCTGGCCCGCCTCCAGAATTAGAATTTCGAAGATGTCTCCCCCAAGAACTGAGAATCTTTATAAAGGGCTCGCCGATCTTCCAATTCCGGACGATGTGTACTTGCAGCATGATGTCGGATTGGACGGACTTTCACAAGCCTTAATTTTAAGCGAGTCTCTGCCCACTAGTGCGGTTGACACATCCGGTTGGTCGGGGGTTGCACATACATTCACATTCACGGCACTACACGATTTCTGAATGTAATACACTCACTGTGAGAGATTACTAACTTCCTTTCCGTTTTGACTTGCAGATACCATGTCTGGTCACGGCTCGATGCTTAGTAGCCTGCGCCACAAACGTCGATCTTCATCCTACTATGACTCACGTAGGAGGGAAGGAGATCGGGAGTATGATCAAGGGTATTCCGGCCAACAACGGACTGATAGGGATAGGGAATATGTACATCGTTCTCGATCTCGCACACCTCCTCCTAGAGTCTCTGCACAGCCTCCTACCCATACCTCGTGGCCTTCAGAAGCTCCGCGACACAAGCCACCCTCCCAATCGTCAAGGTCTGAAACCCATCGTAGGACTGAGATTGTGGCCCCCACAACAGCAGAGCATATAATGACCGAGCCTTTGACGGAAGGAGCAACAAGGCTGGCTCAACTGAAGAAAGACTTCCCTAACATTTGCTTCGATGGGTTCGTCTTCCCTCCGCGTTTGAAAAGGGTACCAACGTCGGTCGAACCCATGGTGCATGATTATCTTTTCGATATATTTTTCCAGTACCAGGAGTGGTCAAAAACCGTGAAGAAAGCATCAAAGGTGGCCTTCGACCGGGCGGCCATGATTGAGAAACTAGAGAAAGAACATGGCCAAAATGACCAGATTATTCAAGCGCTTGATAGCGAAGCTGAGTCCTTTCGCAAATCTGAAATTGAGGCTCTTAAGAAAGCTGATGAAGCCCAGGCGGCAATGGATAGGATGAAGCGTGAGCATTACGCCACGATGGAGGACATGGGCCACCGAAATACCGTCGTAGCCGCCGAGCGGGATGTAGCCCTAAAGGAGTTAAATGAGCTCAAGGCCAAAGTCTCAGAGTTCATGAAGGAGAGGGACGCTTCTAACATTTCCGCACAGGAGGCGTGCGATCAGGCGGTGGAGTTTCGGAGGGAGAGGGACGCGGCCATGGAAAAGGTCCGCGAGGTGGAGGCCGGAGTCGATGAGAAAGTTCGGTTGGCGGAGACCAAGCTCGAGTCAAAGATAGAGGAGCTTCTCATCACTTATAACGTCAATGTGTTGAGACACGGGAAGCTGGCTTGGTTTGATGATTGCTCGACACATTTATACAATGCCTGGAACTTGGTGGTCGAGGAAGAGAAGGTAGTGCTATTGGGTGGTGCTCTCGATGAATTTGAATTGGAGAACCGCATTTTAAGCGAAGATGAAAAGAAAATTCTCCACCATTCTATGGTCTCTCATGCAAGAGAGAGGTTGGGCACCCAGCATCTAGAAGTTGGTGAAGGCTCTGGCGTCGCACATCAGGTTACAAGTTCTGAGACGATTACTTCATCTGGATCCGAGCCGACGCTAGCGATTGAGCCGCAGCCGGTTCCGGGCTATGACCCTGAGCAGCCATGCTTATCCCCTATAAGGGAACATCCTTCAGAAGCTGTTCAGCCAGCCATGAGTCAAGTAGAGGAAGGTACTCTGCATAAATCTACTGTGTGTCTGAACTGAAGTATTTTTATTGAAGCGTGTATTGACAACTTGTTCTTTTTCTTTGCTCAGTGACTGAAGCTACATCATTTGCGCCTCCTGCGATCCAAGAATTGCATCAGGGGCAAAAGGCCATCATTGCCAAGGTGGTTACCACAACTGCGGTCCCGCCGATTGAGATGACACAAGGGAGCTCAATTTCTTTTGACGAGCAGACGGTGAATGAGCTCCTGGGCCAACACAATGACCCTTTAGTGGACATGTCGTTCGTTCTTGGCGCGTTCCCACCTGCTTCCATTGCTTCATCACAGTCCAGCACTGCCTATCGTGAAGCCCGTGCCGCTCGTGAAGCCGAGATACTGGCTCGAATCAACGTAGAGATGGAGGCGGCGACATACGGTGGTAGTTCCGAGAGTGTTACAACGGCGGTTGACCCCACACCTCTTATGATGATATCTTCCGAGGACACGCTTGTCGATACCAGCATGCCCATTCCGCCCCCGGTTGTGGATACGACTCCTCCGACTCCTCCCGAAGAGAAAATTCTTTTAAGTTCAAGTTCGGAGAAAGATGTCGATATCATGCCTTCATCAGAGAATGATCCGCCGAAGGGTAAGGGCTCGAAGCGAAAGACTGTTAGCAGTTCCAGTAGTTCCGCGTCGAAGAAAAAGCCGAGAAGAAAAAGTAGATAATCCCCCTCTGCCGCATTTTTGGCAGTTAGGAAGTTGCTTTTATTTTTCTTTCATAGGCCATGTATAGATGCAGGCTCGGCCCCCTGCTAGTAGGAATTTTTTGGAATAACTTGTACATGAATCTTCACATACATTTAGTTGAAATGAAATTCAGTTCCTTTGTTTTAACTTTCATTTCTTTTGTGCTTAAGTATTTGCAGTATGTGAATTTCAGTCCAGTGTACTTGTGGTGTTTTTACCTTAAAGTTGAGTTCATTTTATTTGCCAAGTCTAGAAATCGTGATCACACGTCATAATTGATGAATGAGTCGAATTCTGGACATTGTATCGCTTCAGTTAGCGATTAGCACTTATTTTTTTGCCCCCAGTTCCGGGGACCAGCAATTGTATTTCGGTGGTCGATCGCACCTATTGCGAATCTTGAGCACATGTCCACACTCCGGGGACTTAGGATAATCTGTAATCGATAATCTAGTTCGCACTTTGGGAATTTGAGAGTTACCGATGTTTGTAGCACAGTTCGCACTCCAGGAACTTTGACTTGGTATTAGTACTCTAATTCACACTTTGGGAATTTGGAGTCGACATTTATATTTCGGTTCGCATTCCGGGAACCTGGAATTGATGTTTGTACTCCAATTCACCCTCTAGGAACTTGGAGTTAGCATGTACGTCTTGGTTCGCACTCCGGGAACCTGGAATTGAAGTTTATACTCCAATTCACACTCTGGTAATTTGGAGCTAGCATGTACATTTCGGTTCGCACTCCGGGAACCTAGAATTGATGTTTATACTCGAATTCATGCTCTGGGAACTTAGAGTTAGCCGACAAATGGTCTGTCACATCTGTTTGGGCTTTTTAGGAATTCGTTCACGCTATGGGAATGATGGATTTATCGGGATCGTGGATGGTCGGATTGCATCCACCCCGAGTTAATAAGCGAGGTCGTTAGACGGACGGGTCCATCCTCATCAAACTTGGTTATGATACGGCCGAAGTCGTTAGGCGGACGGGTCCACCCTCTCCAGAACCGTGTTTAATGTTTATACTCCAACTCGCACTCTGGGAGTTTGGAGTTAGTGTTTATGCTCCGGTTCGCACTCTGGGAACCTAGAGTTGATGCTTATACTCCAATTCGCACTCCGGGAATTCGGAGTTAGGCTTTATACTCCAGTTCGCACTCTGGGAACCCAGAATTGATGTTTATACTCCAATTCGCATTTTGGGAATTTGGAGTTAGTACTTATACTCCGGTTCGCACTCTGGGAACCTAGAGTTGATGTTTATACTCCAATTTGCACTTTGGGAATTTGGAGTTAGGATTTATACTCCGGTTCGCACTCTGGGTACCTAGAGTTGATGTTTATACTCCAATTCGCACTCCGGGAATTTGGAGTTAGTTATAGGACTATCATGTGTCGGTCCAGTTCAGCCTTTGATGTGATGGCTTGCACCTGAGCTGAGGTTTCACTTAGTGAGTGGCCGGTCGTATCACAGTCACTCGCTATTTGAATAAATTCCATCGTGCGATAGAACTTAGCTCTTCGTGCATCGTGATTGTTGAATGTTGCATTCAGTGAATCAGAACTCTAGGTTGAAGAGATGGTAATTTATTGCTAGAACGAAAAAACATGGCAAAGTCAGTTCCTTATTACAAATTCAAACTTCAAAATGCAAAGAAAATTTCAAAGTATTCATAGACTAAATAAAGCCTGTCATGTGTAACAGTGACGAAGATGCTCGTCATTCCAGGCTCTTGACAAAGTGGGTCTGCCACTGACGGGGTTTATCACTAATCTCCTACCGGGACAGGTAGAGTACTTCTGTCTCGGTCGATCGGGTTTATTATTTTGATTCGATGGGCCCGCTGCTATAGGCTGCGGCGCCCGTACAAACTATTCCAGCTTTCTTTCTCCAATCAATTTTTCCACAAGATCTTGCAAGTGACGGCATTCGTTCGTATTATGCCCGTAGCTTTCATGAAACCTGCAAAAATTTCCCGTCTGGATTTGCCTTTCCGATGACGGTCTTGGCGTAGGTTTATTGTATTGAATTGTATTACAGTTTTGTAAACACAAGTTCTCCAGTGATGTATTCAAAGGAGTGTAATTGTCAAACATAGGATTCTTCCGCTGTGGGCCACGATTTTGATCTCGTTTTCTAGTTTGATTCATGTTCTCTCTTCGCTGAGTTTGTTTGTTTTGAACGTTCAACTGAACTTTTCCGGAACTTTCACCGGACTGTTTGATCCCGACATTTCTTTGGATCCCTTATGTGCTTGGCCTGCATCAGTCTGCTTCCTAGACTGTTTCGCATCTTCCCTTCTCAGGAATTGAGCCGCCTTGGCATAGAAACGGTCCAATGATATAGGTGGTTACCCCGCTAACCAGTTGCCAAACACAGAATCGGGGTCAATCCACTTAGTCAACGCCATAAGAATGAAGTTATCGTTCGGATTGCTGATTTCCGCACATGCAGCATGAAATCTCTCTAAATAGTGTCTGAACTCTCTCCAGGAGCTTTGGTGACGCTAGACACAGTGTTGACATATTTCGGCCTTTCGACGTGCATGCGGAATTGCTCAACAAATTTAATGGCCAACTAGTCGAATGAGGAGATGGATCGAGGTGGCAGTCGAGGGAACCACATGGTAGCGATGCCTCCCAAGGAGATGGGGAAACTACGACACTTCACTGCATCGTCAACTCTGGCAGCGCTCATCGACCATTCATATTTCAGAATATGTTGGTTGGGGTCGGAGTTTCCCTCATACATGGGTAGAGTCGGCATCCTGAATCGCGGGGGAGGGGGGTGGGTTAGCAGTAAGTATATCGTCTGTAAAAGGAGTGTGACTCTAAGAGATTCCCCAATCGTCGTTCGTGAGAGCTTGGCTCTCGCAGATCGTCTGACGTATCATGGTCGGTAGATCCGGCATTTGTATGTTTTGTGCGGCTCGTGCCGGAGTATGATTGTGTTCCATATTATGAGGTTGGACCGGATGCTGTCGACGGTCCACGTCTCGCCTTCTTGGCTCATAGTCCTCTGGGACGTATGGTTCAGGAGTATGCCCATGTTGACGACAGTCCAGGTTCGACTGATTTTGGACATCGACCCCTAGTTCAACCGCGACGTTCGTGGCGCGGTATTCTGTGGTGTAGTGAGGAGCGGCACCCCCTCGGGAGGAGGGCTCGATTTGGAAACTGGCCGGTGGACCAACTTTCAGCAGTCCAACGGTCATTGCCAGTTGATATCCAGCAGTTTGTATGTGACTCCCATCTAGCCGGGGTCGCGGAGATCGATGATAACAACCAGAAGAGGAAGAACTTTCGCTGGAGGTGCGAGAAGCATGATCTCTCCTGGATCTCCTTCGTTTCTGGCGATTCAGCTGGTTGGTTAGCTCGGCATTGGCGCGTAGCTGTTCTGTTAGTTGTTGCCGACTTTGGGTTAGCTCTTGAAGCAGCAGCTGAAACTCTTGTCGGGTAACCGGACCTGATGGTTCCAAGTGTCCGGTAGCGTCTTGGTTAGAGGGAGGTAGTGGCACAGGATTCTGTCTATCCTGGTCTTTTTGATTGACAGCATTAGAGGTGGTCCTTGTGCTAACCATCTTGAGGGTTGAATTCCTTTCTTGGACTTTATGCAAATCTGAGTAGAAGGGAAGGAAATCGAATTAGTGATCTAGATATCTCTCTTAGATTTATGCAATCCGGTATCAACGACAGATCCAACTAGCAGGAGAAAATCTGGGTTCTCTCAATGAAAGCACCAAAGTGTTTGTACCAAAATTGGGCACAATACTCTTCGAACGTTTTTGAAGAGATAACAGTGAAGAATATAAATTAAAAACGAGGATTATCTACATCATGGACTAATGTAATCCAAAAGTAGAAAATAGTCGCAAATAGCCTGAGAGCGATACTTCTTGGAAAAAGAACCAAAATATTTAGGCCAAATGTTAGCATAAACTCCCAATGTAACGACCCGTAAAATTCGATGTTTAAAATAAATTAAATTAATAAGAATTTTAATTTTAATTTAGAAAGAAATAATAATCTTATAATTTATATGGGAGCAGAATGTAGAAATTAGATGTATCAATTGTAATTAAAATCAAGAATTGAAAATTTATATTGCAATCAATTGAAATAGTGTAAATTATCATACTTGGTTATAAGTTTAATATAAGAAACAAAAGGGAATGTTGAATTTGTGAATTATTCAATAAAATATTAGCAGAATGGAATTCAAATTTATATAATAATGGAAAGTGTAAATTTGTTGCATTTGGGTATAAAATTTAAAATATAAGTAAATAAAAGTGGGCATTTGATTTATCGATGGAATAATACGTTGATCCATAGTAATTGTATATATAAATTAAGGTAGTAATTTTAATGGCAGTTGATGAATAACCAATTTAATGCAATTCAAATTGATTGAAACGACTGTTTAGGTTAAAATTGATTGTAAATAGGAATATTTGGAAATAAACTGAATATATGAAAACAAAATGTAAGCATTGAATTAAATTAATGAATTCAAATTATGATAAATGGTCATTGAAAAATCAGTGTTTTGCAAGTAATTATAATGTTGTTATTGATAACAAACGTTACATCAATGATTATTAATGTTTGTACCAAAATTGGGCACAACACTCTTCGGAAGTTTTTGAAGAGATAACAGTGAAGAATATAAATTAAAAATGAGGATTATCTAACAAAAACTCTAAGCTACAGGAAAGTAAATGCGTAGACAAGCGATTTAGAGTGGTTCGGCGCGTTGCCTACATCCACTATGAAGTTTTTTGCAGTTTTATTGAATCTCTTTCAACGATTACAAGTGATTACAGCAAGGAACAGCAAGTTACAACTGGAAATTCGAATTCAACAGCAAAAGTATGATGTAAGTCTTGATCCGACAGAGTCTGAGTGCTTGAGAGTCAAAAAGATCCTTCTTCTGTAGGCTCTGGGGCTCTATTTATAAGCTTAGGAGGATGAGACTTCGCACAAACTTCGAGAGATTCGCTCTGGCACATGAGGGGGCCCACATGACCAATTCCAGAAAGTTTCGACTCGATCTGTGATTGAAACGAAATCATTTCGTATCGATCCAGATCATGTCCGATAGAGCTGAAATTTGGTGTGAACATTCCTTGGCTCGTGTGCAATCTCCTATGAAAATTTCATAGCATTTGGATCGGTAGATTTTGAGATATGATCGATACGAGTTGAGTTTTTTCGAGTGGCTGTTTTATTCGACTCCATAGCTTCATGTCGATTCCTTCGAGTCGATGGCTGCACATGGTTATGAGGTGATGTGGCGCGCATATCTCGAATTGATCCACCTTTTTCTCCAGTTTGACCGCATCGTATCCATGTATCTCGCCTTATTTGAATCAAAGGTCGTTGCGCTAATCCAAGTCCATTTGACTTAATGGACACGAACAAGCCTCTGGGTGTGGGTTCGAACAAGAGCCTCTAATGAATACGAAATGATGACAATTCGATGGATACGAAGTAGCAGTGATGGATTCGAACAAGGACCTTCGATTGGTACGAAGAAGCACTGTTTTGATGGGTTCGAACCTGATGGTGGCAAACTCTAAGTGCTTGAAGGATATGAACTAGACAGCTACTCCATGGACATCTTAGTGTTGCTCTAATGGATACGAAAGTGGTGCTCACTGACGGATATGAATAGAGGCTTCTATGATGGATGCGAAGTAGATACTGGCCGATAATTACGAGGCGCATTATCTGTTGATGGGTAGGAAGTACATCGATAAGAACTCGATGGATTCAAACACTGCCAGTTCGATTGATACGAACTCATGGGAATTGACTGATGCAAAGTGGGTGATGGATATGAACTGGATCGAGTCGAACTGTGGTTCACTGATGGATACAAAACGAGGTTGTTTCCTCCAGATTGAATCGATCATAGCTCGATCATATAAACTCGGATTGACATGAAATTTGGATTGCAGGCTTCCCTGGTTGTACTTGTCATGTCATATCAATTGTAGCTCGATCCGGACTCGGACAAAATTCATCCATGTCCATAGTGAGCCTGTGCATGCTCGACACCCAGGACGATTGGTCTTATGCTTGGAACCAGTTCCTTGATATCTTGGCCTTGCCAAAAGGCGGGATAACAATTAATATAGCAACGGAAGCGTGAATGAAAACTTAATAGAAACATAAATTTATTTTAAGGAAACAAGAGATATATTGTGAAAATTGATGAATTAGTATAAATTGAATGGTAATTGGATAAAATCAATATCATATGAGTCATTGCAACATTAGTTGTAAACTATAAACCTATAAATGTGATTTAGGGCAAATAGTGACCGTTATTATTTGTTACTAGTTTATTTAGGCTATTAAGATGTTAGTGGGAATCAATTGAAATTTAAAATGAAACTTGGTATCACAATTATGAGTTTAAGAAAATAATTACAAGATATAATGTAATAAGATGCATAGAAATGTGGGGTATTTTGTAAAGTAATAAATGATGTAATTTGTGGTAATATGTGGTAATAATGTAAATTTAAATTTAGGTATTACGTTAATGTAAATTTAGGTAATATGCGGTAGTAATGTAAATTTTATTCATAGAGTGCTAATGGATTTAATAAAAAGAATGAAATCAAGATGAACAAAAAAATTAGGAGTATAAATTTTAATAAATGTATGCATTAATTTATAGTAGGATTTAAAAGGCAATTAATAATTTAAAGGTTGATTTATTAAGAAAACAATGTGTAATGGATGGAAATGGAACAAGTGTAGTGTAATGAGAGTTGTTGTAATAATTATTTGTAAAGAATTAACTTAAAAATATTACAAAATGTATAATGGTGATAATTGGTGTTGTTACCAATTTAACTGATCAATTTCAAATAAATGTCAACAAAATGTTACATTAATGTGGAACAAACCATAATTTTAGTGTGAACGTAATAAAAAGAAATAGAAATGTTAATTTTATTCATAATGTAATGATTGCTTTAATAATAAGGAGTGAAAATCAAAGTAAAAGAATATAAATGAATAAGTTTTGTAAAAGAGTAAAAATATGTTTATTTATTCGAAATGTTTGTTAGTTGAAAGATTGATTGTAGAGATGAGTAACAATTATTTAGTGAGAAATGTGTAATTACTATTTGTATCCAATAATGTAAATATGTAAATTACTATTAGATAGGAAAAATTGTTTTACTTCTTATTACATTCATTTAGTCCATTTTGAAACTTAATCAACTGAAATGAATGTAACTGAAAATTTCTAATTAATAGGAGAGAGAATACTAATTGTAAATTAATAGGTGTAATTAAAAGCAGCTTATGTTTTGTGAGAATATAAGGAATGTTTTGATTCAATGGAAAAAAAACATTTACATCAAATAAAATGAAGGTTTCATCTGTGAATGTAGGTTTAATTTCATTTAAATAAAGAGTAGAAAGATTGATTTTAAAGAAAGAAATATATGCTTATTTGAACTGTGTTTTAGCTTACAGACTGATTACACGAATAGGAAAATAATCTATTTATTACTCATGTGTATAAACAATAAATTTATAAACGTGTTTAAATAAACAATTGTTCTTTTTCTATCCATTTTAGCTGTCTGTTTTAGAATTTAACATTGTAAGTAACTGCAATTAAAGTAATTCGATTGTTTCACTTAAAAGGAAAGGCCACGTTGATTGCAATTAATAGATTTAATAAAAGAAACGCACGTTTTGTGTTAAACAAAAAAGGTGTTTTAATGGTAATAAGAGAACATTTTGGGAAAAACAAATCAATTGTTTTCATTTTAAAGGTAAGTATAAAAATTTATTATGCATAGAAAAAAAACCTAAAGGCGTAGAAATTCGAATATTACTTGAGTTAATGAAGTTAATTTGGTTACGTTTCAAAAAAATTGAATTTCAAAATCTTTTATGTTTCACGAACGTTTTAAAATAGTTACCATGCTATTAATACTTGATTCATTTATTTCTCCATCTATTTAATACCTGAGCACTTTTAGGGTGTATTTAATTCTTGCCACCTCATTTTCACGCATACAAAATTCTACTTTCATTTGCAAACTTTTCCATTCCTACGTACATTTCCTTATGTATTATTAATACCTGAAGCTTTAATAATAAAACGTGGCATTTATTTTTGGCCCTCCACATTCATTTCCTAATTATAAATAACCTACATCTTATTTCTTCTTTCTCCTAACACCTCATATTCAACAGCTCTTATTCTTGCAAATCCAAAAGCATTCTTTTATAAAAATGATTTTTTTTCATTTTCGTACACTTCCTGTCCTCATCTTAGTTGTTCTTCAATCTTTTCCTGAAACCTCATCTTGAGAAAACGTAAGTATTAAAATTTGTTTATTTATATATATTTTTAACGCGTACTAATTTTTATTTTAATAATAATTCTTGTAACATGAATATCTTTTGCATATAAACTTTGATTCACGCACGATTTCTTTTGTTGGTTTCAAATTTATATTCTAGACAACATGAAATTGATTTAGTTGAATTTGGAGATTGTTGAGTTTTGCGCTTTTGTTTGGATTTTTATGGGCTAAAATCAAAGGTGAGTGTTTTAACCCACTCATAACTTCTATGATTTCTTATGTTTGTTAAATTCATTTATGATGTGATTTGAAATTTATTTATAGCTGTTTGGCATATATTTCATCATTATCTCAGTTAATTTGCATTTATTTAATTAACTTGTTATTTACCTTATTATTGCATATAAACTGCCAGTTAAATTATTATTTAATTTATTTTGCATTATAAACTGCCAGTAAATGCCTGTTATTTATTACCTGTTATATATTGATGTATTGTTTGAATTGGATGATGATTGTGATAAATGGATGTATGATTTTATGATGGATGAATGGATGCTGCATTTTATATTGTATAAACTGCAAGTTACTTTGCATTTTCATTTCATTCGGGATTGCGGTTTCAAATGATATATAACCGTAATTTTAATTCTAAATTACGGATTGAAATGATAAGTATCTATATCACTTGACCATAGGATAGAAAATTTTATACAGACACCGCGGTATATATATATATATAAATATTTTGAAATGATTTTCTATGGTTTCGTAAAGAAATATATATATGGTTTTATGAGATATTGATTTCGGATATTTGATAAAGGTTATTTTATATATAGTTAAATTCTTGGTTTTAAGCTATGTATAAAATTGTTTAAAACATGAAGTAAGTTTAATAATAAAGTTGACTTTATTAAAATATATTATGGGTAAGTGTTTACTTACATTCTAATATAGAGTTTATATTGATTTTTATAAATCAAAATTTAGAAGATAGTTTTGAAATTGATTTGAGATTTTATTTAATTAAGATCTTATTGAAATTTAGATTTAAAAAGAACGTGGTGTTATAACTAAATTCGGGTTTAAGATTATTTAAGTGAATATATCTAGTCTAAATAAATGGAGAAATATTCAATTATTGAATTCGAAAGTTTTATTTAATGGATTCTGGATTATTAAGTAATTATTTCAAAACTAAACAATAGTAAAGTAAATTTGGCATATATATATGAATTAAAAATTTAGTTTTGAAATGGTGGAATATTTGAAACTTTGAAATATATGGAAACTTAAATGGTTACTTGGGAATTCAAATCTGTATTTGGAATTGATTTGAGAAATTAAAAAGAAAATTTACTTCATAAAGTAATTTATTATTAAACCATTTAAGTATTGAAAATTTTGTTTCGAAGCTATGGGTTTAAGGTATATATAATTAAAAGTACTATGATTTTTGAAAAAAGATATATTTGAAATAAAAATGATATCATATTAGTTTGGGTTTTAAAATAGAAATGATATCGTAAGTATACGGTTTTGAAATGGATATTTTATTTTGGTTTTAAAGTATAAACTATTTGGAAGAGACCACGGTATTATAATAACGATTGGTTGTTAAAGAGACCGGGATCGAAAGTTGTCATACTCTCTGCCAACTTCGAAAACCACTTTAATAACCGCGTACGCGGTGGAGATTCCAAAATGAAGTAGGAAGGTGGCGGCGTTACCTTTGAGGTAATACGTGGACCCAACTCCCGCGAGTTGGCATAAGGTGGCTAAAACAGGAGCGATTGACGGGTTAAGAAGGTAGCCCCTTTTATCGGACACATCCCTTCGATATTCTACTCTGACTTTGGATTTATTCGGTGGCCACTTTTGATTTCTTTGATTTGGGGGTATGGCTAGAGGTGGGCGGTAGCTGTGGCTATGCGTTACCACCGACCCGGAAGCGTAATTGGCATATCTACCCTGGCATCCTAGTTGTGCCGTGTCACCTGCCCTAGCCCGCCTTATACGATTTTTTTTTGTACCATACTTATGGAGTGCCCTCTGACGACGCCCGGTACGGGGAGATTACGGTACTGTATAGACTGTGGAAATATATTATGTGTTAAGGGGAATATTGGGTCACTCCTTAACGCTATTTTAAAGTAAGTTTATTTTACTAATAAACATTATTATAATAGCGAAATATTACTACATAGTAAATAGTTTAACGGATCCTTAGGAGATGTGAATCCCCAGCATCTCATAAGTTACTACACTCATATTTATTTTTGTTGATTTAACTTACATAAGATCTTTTTGTTCTGAGTCGAGTGTTTTGTCCTTTCAATTCGCTCGGGTCAGCCTGAGTATTTCATGATTCGAAGACTCTAGCTCTGGAGGACGAAGACGAAGATTTTATTTCTATTACCTATTATTTTATTCCACTAAACCATTTAATTCTGCTGTATTAATTGATTATTCTATGGTATGTAAACTCTGATATATATTGTATAAGTAAAATTAAATATTTTATAAACAGCTTCATGAACTGTATATTTGGTTATATATTTTATCCTTCCACTATGAGATTCTGTTTTGTTTTTATTTCTTTCTTGAGTTTCTTATTTGCCCCATAACAATCCGCCCTTCTGTATGTTTTAAGTCTGACATGTGTGGTTTATCGTTGATTTAAAGCATACGTAAAGGCGGGACGTTACAATGTGGTATCGGAGCTTTGGTTTAGCGAAAAACCTTAACTTTGTGGGGTTTGACTCTTTACTAATAGGGTAGTAATACCCTATGGGAGTCGCTGAGTGTATATATATTTGTTAGTGTTATAAAAAGGTTTAATATTGTGTTAATCTGTTCCTTTTTTATTTATAAATTCTAGTTGATGCATGGGACGCTATGACATCAATAGGGGTTTCTAAACACTTAATAAGACAGACCGACATAATATTTGGTTTTAATATAGGTGAACGAAATAATTTTGCCTATTATATTTTCTATATATATATAAAGTAAATTTTTATAAAGGTTACATTTGGTTGTATTGTATTGGTTATTAGTTAATGAAATTTATAAATAATAGTTGAAATAAGATTGAAAATAAAATAAATCAAATTGGAAATTTAGAACATAAGTCCCGGGGTTTTGAAAATTTCTTTTGAATGATTTTTAAATATAGTAATAATAATATTAGAAGTATTTTGATATAAATATTTGAAAGAATTATTTAAGAAGATTTTGGAAGAAATAAATTTGTACTTCCCTCTCTGTTGCTGAAAAATAATTTCAGTGAAGGCGGCCGCATTGTCGACATTCATTTTCGAGTTTCGAAGGGGGAAGGCCACTCTAGTAGTTTTACTGCAGATTTATTTTGATAAACGAATATGAATTTTAATTATTTTAAATATAATTGGACATGTATATTGTAAGTATATGCATTTATCTATTATTTTAAACGATTCTTGGATAAAAACCCGGTATTTAATTCTCAAGTTTCCATTAATTAATAGTTTCGATTAGTGTAGTGAAATGGAATTTAATTAATAATTGAAACCTTTAATTAAAATAAGTGATTTAATGCTAGGTTATAAATGGGATTAAAAGAAAGTAGAAACTGTAAACTTATAAAACAAAGCTGTAATTATTGAACGTTAAATTAAATTAAAAGATGAGGCAAAACTTGTATAAGTTTCATTTGCATTTTTTTAACATATGTATACTTACCAAAAGATGTAAAAAGTTGAAATGTTAATAAGAAAATATAATGGAAGTTGTACAAGTGAACTTATGAATGAAAGTGGTCAATGAATTTCTTTAATAAATAAGAATTCGATGTTGAAATGGTTACAAACTTAAGTTATAATGGAATTCTTACTATAATGAGAATTTGGGGTTAGAGTTGTTATGAACTTAAGTATAAATTGAAAGGCTATTAATTAAAATAGAAAGGCAAGCATTGTAAATGGAGTTTAGTAATAAATGAAAGTAAATAAATGAAATTAAGTAGTATATATAAAAGATAATAAACTTAAGTAAATGATTGAAGCTATTTATTAATAAGCAGAAAGATGAATACTACAAATAAATGAAGTAAAAAAAAGGGATAAACCATTGTATGTATGAAAAGGAAGTCAAACAACAATAGTGTGAAATGAAATTGACAAGAATAAACTTAGTTTATTGTTTGGATATGTTGTTTGTTTTGGTTTACGGTTGTTTGGGTAAGGATACTTTAAATTTGGATTGGATGGATGAATAATCTATTGGTTTCATCTAAGACAGTTGAGTTACTGGTGCACTTAGTAGTTTATTTTACATTATTTACAATTTTAAGTTTTAAACTCGAACAACTATTTGCTTTGTTTGATTTGAATGAATGATTGATTTGTGTTGATTTTTATATGATGGTTGTATGACTTGTTGCAGGTGATTGATGTTTGTATTGATTTATTTGTTATTGTTTGAAACAACTTTAAATATTTCGTTTTATATAATTGTTAACCTTTTTGGTATTATATAAGTGAAATACAGGTTATGGAAGCAATTGCTACTGCATTTGGTTTCATAATATAAGCGTAAATTGCCCGACAAATAGGTACGTTTCGGATTACGGTTTATAACGTTATTATATTATTTTCCCGTGTTGGATATATATTATTTTGGAAAAAAATATGTTATATATTGTTATATTTGATATTATGTTTTCTTACGAGCCTCTCCGTACAAAGGAGACTCTGCCGAAATTTTCCGTAAATTTTGGACTTCGAAAATTTTGAAAATGTTTTCCAAACTTTATTAATTCAAGTATAAAAGATCTTTTGGTTATAAATTGGTATATTTACTTAAATTAATTAATTTTGAAAAATGTATTTGTCTATAAATTAAATGTTTTAAGTAAGATATTTGGATTTCCTAATTCTTCTTTTCCCTTTTTTCCTTTTCGGGGACGAAAAGTTTTGAGTGGGGGAGAGTGTAATGACCCGTAAAATTCGATGTTTAAAATGAATTAAATTAATAATATTTTTAATTTAAATTTAGAAAGAAATAAAAATCTTATAATTTATATAGGAGCGAATGTAGAAATTAGATGTATCAATTGTAATTAAAATCAACAATTTAAAATTTATATTGCAATTAATTGAAATAGTGTAAATTGTCATACTTGGTTATAAGTTTAATATAAGAAACAAAAGGAAATGTTGAATTTGTGAATTACCAATAAAAATATTAACTAGAATGGAATTCAAATTTATATAATAATGGAAAGTGTAAAATTGTTGCATTTGGGCATAAAATTTAAAATATAAGCAAATAAAAGTAGGCATTTAATTTACCGATGGAATAATACGTTGATTAATAGTAACTGTGTATAAATTAAGGTAGTAATGTTAATGGCAGTTGATGAATAACCAATTTAATGAAATTCAGATTGATTGAAACGACTGTTTAGGTTAAAAATGATTGCAAATAGGAATATTTGGAAATAAACTGAATATATGAAAACAAAATGTAAGAATTGAATTAAATTAATGAATTCAAATTATAATAAATGGTCATTGAAAAATCAGTGTTCTGCAAGTAATTATAATGTTGTTATTGATAACAAACGTTACTTCATTAATTATTAACATAGTAACGGAAATGTGAATGAAAACTTAATAGAAACATAAATTTATTTTAAGGAAACAAGAGATATATTATACAAATTGATGAATTACTATAAATTGAATGGTAATTGGATAAAATCAATATCATATGAGTCATTCAACATTTGTTGTAAACTATAAACCTATAAATGTAATTTAGGGCAAATAGTGACCATTATTATATGTTACCAGTTTACTTAGGCTATTAAGCTGTGAGTGGGAATCAATTGAAATTTAAAATGAAACTTGGTATCACAATTATGAGTTTAAGAAAATAATTACAAGACATAAATGTAATAAGATACATAGAAATGTTGGGTATTTTGTAAAGTAATAAATGACGTAATTTGTGGTAATATGTGGTAATAATGTAAATTTAAATTTAAGTATTAGGTTAATGTAAATTTAGGTAATATGCGGTAATAATGTAAATTTTATTCATAGAGTGCTAATGGATTTAATAAAAAGAATGAAATCAAGATGAATAACTAAATTAGGATTACAAATTTTAATAAATGTGTGCATTGATTTATAGTAGGATTTAAAGGGCAATTAATAATTTAAAGGTTGATTTATTAAGAAAACAATGTGTAATGGATGGAAATGGAATAAGTGTAGTGTAATGAGAGTTGTTGTAATAATTATTTGTAAACAATTACTTACAAATATTACAAAATGTATATGGTGACAATTAGTGTTGTTACCAATATAACTGATCAATTCCAAATAAATGTCAACAAAATATTACATTAATGTGGAATAAACCATAATTGTAGTGTGAACGTAATAAAAATAAATAGAAATGTTAATTGTATGCATAATGTAATGATTGCTTTAATAATAAGGAGTGGAAATCAAAATAAAAGAATATAAATGAATAAGTTTCGTAAAAGAGTAAAAATATGTTTATTTATTTGAAATGTTTGTTAGCTGAAAGATTGATTGTAGAGATGAGTAACTATTATATAGTGAGAAATGTGTAATTACTATTTATATCCAATAATGTAAATATGTTTAAATTACTATTAGATAGGAAAAATTGTTTTACTTCTCATTACATTCATTTAGTCTATTTTGAAACTTAATCAACTGAAATGAATGTAATTGAAAATTTCTAATTAATAGGAGAGAGAATACAAATTGTAAATTAATAGGTGTAATTAAAAGCAGCTTATGTTTTGTGAAAATATAAGGAAAGTTTTGATTCAATGAAAAAGAAACATTTACATCAAATAAAATGAAGGTTTCATCTGTGAATGTAGGTTTAATATCATTAAAATAAAGAATAGAAAGATTGATTTTAAAGAAAGAAATATATGCTTATTTGAACTGTGTTTTAGCTTACAGACTGATTACAAGAATATGAATATAATCTATTTATTACTATTGTGTATAAACAATAAATTTATAAACGTGTTTAAATAAACAATTGTTCTTTTTTTATCCATTTTAGTTGTCTGTTTTAAAATTTAACTTTGTAAGTAACTGCAATTAATATAATTCAAATGTTTCACTTAAAAGGAAAGGAAACATTGATAGCAATTAATAGATTTAATAAAAGAAACACACGTTTTGTGTTAAACAAAAAGAGTGTTTTAATGGTAATAACAGATCATTTTAGGAAAACCAAATCAAATGTTTTCATTTTTAAGGTAAGTATAAAAATTTATTATGCGTAGACAAAAAACCTAAATACGTATAAATTCAAATATTACTTGAGTTAATGAAGTTAATTTGTTTACGTTTCAAAAAAAAATTGAATTTCAAAACCTTTTATGTTTCACGAACGTTTTAAAATAGTTACCTTACTATTAATACTTGATCTATTTATTTCTCCATTTGTTTATTACCTTAGCACTTTTAGGGTGTATTTAATTCTTGCCACCTCATTTTCACATATACAAAATTCTACTTTCGTTTGGAAACTTTTCCATTCCTACATACATTTCCTTATGTATTATTATTACCTGAAGCTTTAATAACAAAACGTGACATTTATTTTTGCCTCTTTATATTCATTTCCTAATTATAAATGACCTAATCATATTCAAAAGCTCTTATTCTTGCAAATCCAAAAGCATTCTTTTATAAAAATGATTTTTTTTCATTTTCGTACACTTCCTGTCCTCATCTTAGTTGTTCTTCAATCTTTTCCAAAAGCCTCATCTTGAGAAAACGTAAGCATTAAAATTTGTTTATTTATATATATTTTTAACGTGTACTAATTTTATTTTAATAATAATTCTTGTAACATGAATATCTTTTGCATATAAACTTTGATTCACCCGCGATTTCTTCTGTTGGATTCAAATTTATATTCCGAACAACATGAAATTGATTTAGTTGAATTTGGAGATTGTTGAGTTTTGCACTTCTGTTTGGATTTTTATGGGCTAAAATCAAAGGTTAGTGTTTTAATCCACTCACAACTTTTAATATTTCTTATGTTTGTTAAATTCATTTATGATGTGATTTGAAATTTATTTATAGCTGTTTGGCATATATTTCGTCATTATCTCAGTTAATTTCCATTTATTTAATTAACTTGTTATTTAATTATTATTTCATATAAACTTCCAGTTAAATTATTATTTAATTCATTTTGCATTATAAACTACCAGTAAATGCCTGTTATTTATTACCTGTTATATATTGATGTATTGTTTGAATTGGATGACGATTGTGGTAAATGGATGTATGATTTTATGATGGATGAATGGATGCTGTATTTTATATTGTATGAACTGCAACTTACTACGCATTTTCTTTCCATTCGGGATTGCGGTTTGAAATGATATATAACCGTAATTTTTATTTTATATTACGGATTGAAATGATAAATATCCATATCACTTGACCATAGGATAGAAAATTTTATACAGACACCGCGGTGTGTGTGTGTGTGTCTATATATATATATATATATATATATATATATATATTTGAAATGATTTTCTATGGTTTCGTAAAGAAATATATATTTGGTTTTATGAGATATTGATTTCGGATATTTGATATAGGTTATTTTGTATATAGTTAAATTCTTGGTTTTAAGCTATGTATAAAATTGTTTAAAGTATGAAGTAAGTTTAATAATAAAGTTGATTTTATTAAAATATATTATGGATAAGTGTTTACTTACATTCTAATATATTCATTTTTATAAATCAAAGTCGAGAAGATAGTTTTGAAATTGATTTGAGATTTTATTTAATTAAAATCTTATTGAAATTTAGATTTAAAAAGAACATGGTGTTATAACTAAATTTGGGTTTAGGATGATTTAAGTGAATATATCTAGTCTAAATAAATTGAGGAATATTCAATTATTGAATTTGAAAGTTTTATTTTAAGGATTCTGGATTATTAAGTAAGTATTTCAAAACTAAACAATAGTAAAGTAAATTTGGCATATATATATATGAATTAAAAATTTAGTTTTGAAATGGTGGAATATTTAAAACTTTGAAATATATGGAAATTTAAATGGTTTACTTAGGAATTCAAATCTTTATTTGGAATCGATTTGAGAAATTAAAAAGCAAATTTACTTTATAACGTAATTTATTGTTAAACCATTTAAGTATTGAAAATTTTGTTTCGAAGCTATGAGTTTAAGGTATATATATTTGAAAGTACTATGATTTTTGAAAAAAGATATATTTGAAATAATAATGATATCATATTGATTTGGGTTTTAAAATAGAAATGATATCGTAAGTATATGGTTTTGAAATGGATATTTTATTCTGGTTTTAAAGTATAACCTATTTTGAAGAGACTGCGGTGTTATAATAACGATTGGTTGTTAAAGTGACCGGGATCGAAAGTTGTCATACTGTCTGCTAACTCTGAAAACCACTTTAATAACCGTGTACGCGGTGGGGATTCCAGAATGAAGTAGGAAGGCGGCGGCGTTTCCTTTGAGGTAACTACGTTGACCCAACTCCCGCGAGTTGGCATAAGGTGCTAAAACAGGAGCGATCGACAGATTAAGAAGGTAGCCCGTATTATCGGACACATCCCTTCGATATTCTGCTCTGACTTTGGATTTATTCGGTGGCCACTTTTGATTTCTTTGATTTGGGGGTGTGGCTCGAGGTGGGCGGTAGCTGCGGCTATGCGTTACCACCGTCCCGGAAGCGTAATTGGTATATCTACCCTGGCATTGCCTAGTTGTGCCGTGTCACCTACCCTAGCGCGCCTTATACGATTTTGTTTTATACCATACCTATGGAGTGCCCTCTGACGACGCCCAGTACGGGGGAGATTACGGTACTGTATAGACTATGGGAATATATTATGTGTTAAGGGGAATATTGGGCCACTCCTTAACGCTATTTTAAAGTAAGTTTATTTTACTAATAGACATTATTATAATAGCAAAATATTACTACATAGTAAATAGTTTAACGGATCCTTAGGAGATGTGAATCTCAAGCATCTCGTAAGTTACTGCACTCATATTTATTTCTGTTGATTTAACTTACATAAGATCTTTTAGTTCTGACTCGAGTGTTTTGTCCTTTCAATTCGCTCGGGTCAGCCTGATTATTTCAGGATTCGAAGACTCTAGCTCTGGAGGACGAAGACGAAGAATATATTTCTATTACCTATTATTTTATTCCACTACGCCATTTAATTCCGCTGCATTAATTGATTATTCTATGGTATGTAAACTCTGATATATATTGTATACGTAAAATTAAATATTTTGTAAACAGCTTCATGAACTGTATATTTGATTATTATACTTTATCCTTCCGTTGTGAGATTCTGTTTTGTTTTTATTTATTTCTTGGGTTTCTTATTTGCCCCATAACAATCCGCCTTTTTGTATGCTTTAAGTCTGACGTGTGTGGTTTATCGTCGATTTAAAAGTGTGCGAAAAGGCGGGACATTACACCCAAGATTAATTGTAAGGACCAGAGTTGTTGACCATCGAAAGTCGATACCGAATACAAAGACTCACGTCCAATTGAAAAAAGGGTAGATTGTTAGGGTAAATAGAAAAAAGAATAGAGAACAGAGAAAAACAGAATCTCGTAGCGGAATCGACAACATATAATATAGCAAGGATAGTAGAAACTATCACTCCAAAAATACAGAGTACATCAGAGTTAAAAACAAACCTTATCAGCTGAGCAGTTATAAAATCCTGACCTTTCAAATGCCAATAGGTATACTATATAATACAATGGAAAATAAAATACTATGATGGGTGAATCTTCAACTCCCCTTCACGACCTCCATAACACCATGTGCAACGTAGGAAAATACTCGGTCTGACCCGAGCATTATAAATAGATAACAACTAGAACAGTCTTGAAATACCAGTGTGAGATAACTCAAATAATAGGAAACATATAAAAGTTCCATGAGACCATGCCGCTTACACGAAATGGGTTTTTACCTAAAAAGAATAACAATCATACAGGCAGGAGAAGAAATAAATATCAGGAAGCATATTGAAATATGAATAAGCATAAATAATATTAAACTAGACTTAAAAGAATGGAAATAAACTGAGTAAAATCCAAAATGGACAGAATGGATAGAACAAGGAAAACAGTCCAACATGATAAAATGGACTAAATAAGGTAACAATCCAAACTTGATAGAATGGACCTAATAGGTAACAGTTCAACTTGATAGAATGGACTAAATCAATACTCAAATTTCATGATGAGGAGTTGGCTATACTCGTAGAAACTTAAAGCTAAAACAGATTCAAGGTTTTCGAATCAAATAAGGAAAGGAAAATTTCTAACAAATAATAAGGAGGGTGTATCCTCCTTAAAAGAATACACCTCTAGTAATATACTTAAAAACCCCCGAAACTCCAATCTGGACCCCGTCAAACCTTATCACGAATCTGAATATTTCATATCTAAAACTCTCAGCCATTTTTCATGTGACGGTGATAAGATGTGAAAATATCCAAATAGGGTAACCCCATAAAACTTGGCCCCAAAAACTATGCTACTTTGTTTAGACATTTTTTGAAAAGGATAATTAACACTCAACGGAGCAATAAATCGTCTTAGAATGACAAAAATAAAGTAGGTGAAGTAACTGATAGTTGAGATACCAATTACCGTGGATATAAAAAGATCGTGCTTGGAAATTAAGTCTTTAATACTTACCACCACTCATTGAATTCAAACTTGTACCATTTCTTGGTTAATAATAATATTGGATAAGTCAAGGTAGTGTTACCTCAAAGTCATGTCCAACGATCATTTTTAACTTTGGAATAACGCCAAGTTTACTTCTTCGATGTGTAGTGCTAATTATACAAGTAAATCATTTCCATATAAGTGATTCGCTTTATAGAAATAATTCATTTCCATAAACGAATCAAACATTTTCTTTTTTTAAAACGAACTGAACTTGTGCTTGATTTTCATATTGGTAAAACACTTTTAGAATTAGTTCTTGATTGTTAACAACTTAAGAGAATAATTTTTCAAGTGCGCGGCCCCGAAGGCTTAAACCAACGTCAAACTGAACACCCAGAAGATTATCCAACTTAACATCCCAATAATCGAGTTCCAATTCCTTTTTATAACTTTGGAACAATATTAATTATCCCAAAAGATAATTAATCGCATTTAAAATCTCTTTTAAATAAACAAATCCATTATCTTTAACAATACAGATAATTATTTCCAAGAACTTATATAACATTGGTAAATAACTATAAAATCTTTATTAATTAAGTTTATTAAATTTTAAATAAATTAAGAAACTTAAAACACTTATATTATATTATTTATTTTATTTGTCACTTACATTAAATCAATTAATTAAACATAAATATTAATAGTTAAAAAGATTTATAAAATTCAAATAATCATTAATTAAATTAATAACAAATTTAAAACATCATTAATTAAAATGATAAGTAAATTTTGAATACCACTAATTAAAACAATTAAATAAATTTGAATAATCATAAATTAATTGGATTAATTAAATTCAAACCTTATTAATTAAGATGATTGATTAAAACATTATTTGTTAAAATGATTTATTTCACTACAAAACATCGTTAATTAGAAAGATTTAACTAAATTCCAAATATTACTAGTAAAAAAATTAATTAAATTTAAAACAATCATTGATTAAAATGATTAATAAAATTCAAATATCATTATTTAAAATGATTAATAACTTTTAAATATCATTACTAAAGCAATTATTAATTCCAAACATCCTTAATTAAAATAATTAATTAAACTCAAGTAATCATTAGTTAAAGATGATTAATTAAATCCAATCTCACTTGCATCAAAGGATAAACCAATTTCAAAACAACATTATTTAAATTGGTTTATTAATTTTCAAAATCATTAGTCAAAATAATTATTTTGAATTATAATTAATCAAAATGAATAATGAATTTTTAACATTTTTGCTTAGCGAAAACACAAGCCCAAGTTCAAAACAGATAACAGGTTTTGTGGATGAATTTTAAAGAATGACGATATAGCGAAATCGCTATAACGACATTTAATAATTATAATGAGATTTCAGGATTTTATTACAATTACCATCAATATCACGGCATGTGGATGTAAATAATAATTATTGACGAGAAATCCCTTAGGGTCTCTATAAAGATTTACCCGGCAAAATAATGATTATGGATTATATTATGTATATATAGGTTTATGACAATCAAATTAATATGTCATCCATTTTCCAAACGGAAATTCAACCAAACATGCAATCAAACAATTAAACTAACATCAATGCAGTCAATAAATATTTTTGACTACATTGATATGATACAATAAAATTTAATATGAATTAAACTCACATTGATTTTCGTTTTCGTCGAAACGTCCCAATTTTGGACTAAAATCAAACAGTCATCCGATTTTAGCCTAAATTTCAACAAGCTCCAAACATACCCTAACCAAATCCATCGTGAAGAGCTCGATGACATGAGTCCAATGCCAAAAAAGTGTTCAAATTCGACCTTGTATGAGCGAGATACAAAATTTATAAGTTATCATATAATTTAAATTTAAAAAAACAACTTAATATAAATCACAATCCTACCCCTCCCTCATTCTTCCCCAATTCCCTCTCAAAAAAGTACATGCACAGTGAACGTGCCATAGTTGTGCATGATTGCTCGGTAACATGGAGCAATAGTCGATGAAATCAAAATCGATCGCATCGCTGGCCTTCTCGCTACAAACTTGACTTGCCGGAACCAAAATCCACACCCTACGGCCACCACGACCAATCACGACCTGCTCATGAACCATCATCGCTGCAAAAGGTTGCACGACGCAAACGACTGTGGGACTTTGCAAAAATCTATGTCAAGGCAATACTCTCCATCCGGAAACCAAAACCGAGCTCCGTTCGACGTATCGATGCCCAAAATCCTCTAAAACCTCAAGCCTAGTTCGCGTCTAAAAATGATATCGAACAAAAACAGGGATGAAAGCAAAATGAACGGCATAGAACTAAAGAAATTCATCGTACGAGTCTTTGGAACGAGTTTCATAATTTTATATTAAGTATAGATTTTGAATTTCAATTTTGAAGTTTGAATTGAAAAAAAGAAAATTCATATTTCACCATTTGGTAAGTTTAAATAGAGGAGAAGGAGTATGGCTTGAACAGTGGAAATATAGGCATGAACAATGATGGTATGGGCAATCATATTGCGGAAATGGTGGGTACGTGTGTGTGCGCATGCGCACACACAACACACATACGCATATATTTTTAAAATTTTTAAAATATTTAACAAAACATACCTTTAAATTTCAAACTCCAAACGACACGTGCCGCCTGGTGTTCTATATGTTATACCCCTATTCTGAATGCAATGGAACTTGTTCCGAGCCCTATTTCGATCGTATGCAGAAGAAATTTTTTTGAGCCTAATTATTATATTAAATTTCTGATATTAATTTGAATGCATTTCGATCTCGCACGACTAAACGATATGTCCAATCGTTAAAAAACTTGATGACATATTATAATTCACTATTATGGTTCCACTGCGTTAGTTTCGAAAAAATCCAAGACTATGCCCCGGAATGACAATTTCACAGATTTATATATCGCTTTTATATTTAATTATCGATATTTATTCGATCTATTTTTATTTGTAAACATATTTACAAATTGAATTCTCTAATATGATGCACTGGTTAAATGGAGTAAAATGGATTATTAAATCCATTTAATTGACATTTAATTTATAATTCAAACAATTAATCATTCCCTATATTTGAATTATAAGTCATTAAATTCCAAAATTCAATTATTTAAATATTTAAAATAAATTAAACATTAAAAATCAAATGACCAGAATTTTGGATTGTCAAATTCTCCCCCTCCCTAAATGAATTTCGTCCCTGAAATTCCTAAGGGAGAAAATGTTTACAAACCCTTAAGCTTAAAACTATTAATTAAAGTGAGTTATTAAACTTATTTTCAAAATTAATTAGCTTAAATAGATTCCAAAATTTCCTTATATTTTAAATTCACTCACCTACACCAACTAACTCCCTTCTATTTATTCATTCCACGTTGTAACTCAAATACCAAACTTTAATTATAATTTTTTTTCCAAAATTCTTAAAAAAAATTCTAACTGTTAAGTTTTCAAAATATTTCACCAACATCTTCTTTGCGTGGCTCGATCGGTACAACTACAAATGGCCTCTATGAGCTCCAAACCAATAAAAAGAAACAAAAGCCAAGTTGCCTCCCATATCTAAGGTATAAAATTATCAACCAATTTAAATTTTCTGAATTTATTACGTACTTATGCGTTTGATTTATATTTTGGAAAGTGACTTATTATCTTTTATGCAAATGTGGGTGCACAAGAGTCAAATAGCAATCTCTTCCATACCTGTACTTAAACAATCTAAAAGAAAATCAGGCTGACAAAAGCAATATGAGGTAACTCTACATGCAACAACTAGTCTGATATAAATCTACATGCAATCAACAATACATATCCCAATCATATGCAACTAAATACAGAGAATATTCTATAATAGATGTTTTGCATCCAAAATTTTCAAATGATAAATTTAGATCTAAATACCCGGGTTTTTCAATTCAAAAAACTTTAAATTTCATAGACGAGAAAAATCTAAATGACAAGGAGGGAATTCCTCCAAATAAACTATGGTGAAACTGTAGAATCAAAACAACATAGAGCGCCAGTGGTATTCCAATTCCTCTAAAAAACATCAGCTAGAGTAAATAAGTATAATTCCTTTCCCAAAATCTTTCATTTTTTTTCATTTTTAAAATTCACTGGAATTTAGGTCTTAATAGCAATTCAAAATACTTTATCTATAAATTTAAATTTTATGAAAAATGGTATATGAAGCCACACAACTAATCAATTCAAATCAATCAATCAAATTCCATGAAGGAATCAACTAACATTAGCAGTCAATCAAATTCCACAAGGGTAAACTTATCACTTAGCATTGCTTGAAAATGTCAAATGACAATTTTTTTTAACTTAGGTTCAAAACTTTCTGGATTGCCCAAAAATATAGATAATTATTTAAGCATTCCATTTTGCTTATTAGCCTTTTGTTATTGCTTAGAATATTATCCAAAAATGGAAATTTATACTCTATATTTATTGGTTTCTTAATTATATTAAAAGAAAAATTAATTCACTTATATTATCACTTAGTATTTTATTCAATTATTTCATAAATTCTCACCAAAGTTTTAAAAATATTTTATAAAGTTATTTCTTTATAAAACATAAAATCATATCTTATTAAACTTTATTTTCTTGTATAATATTCTTTTATATCCTTAGAATACGTACAAATTTTATTTTATCCTTTTTTTCAAAGATCTAGGTAGAGGTCAAATAAAATTATGGTTTCCTGAAACTGAGTCAACCTATTAACCTTTTTAACATAGAATGTTAAAACGAATAATATTTATGGGTTGATCCAATCAACAAGTAGTTCATATTACTTAGATGTTTTAAACAAAAGCTATGGTTTTAAATAAAACGATGTTTATCCACAACTTTCTTATCTCATATCTTCTCTAAGGAAAAAAAAAATCTTATTTATCAATACAATCTCTTATTAGAAATACTTTTTATTATGAAACTGATTCCCTTTTAAGGAACGTAAAAGTTAAGTTACTCGGTTTTTAATTTCAAAAATTCATTTTTGGATGCATATTGCATATATTTTTATATGAAATAACTTTAAATGATTTATTTATTAAAACTTTACTTTCGGTTTATTCGAATTTGACCTAATTTCGATCGCATAATGATAAAGAGAACAATTTATCGAGTAATTTACAATATTCCCTTGAAAAAACATCTGATCATTGCTTAGAAGATTATTAAGATTATCACAAAACTAATTGAATAGATTTCCTCCTAATTATCCCAAAGAAAGTGCATCTCTTTTTAGATTTTACTTCTTAAAATACTTTTACTTTCAATTATTTTCAAAAGTATTGCTATTTCATTTCCCAAAAACCTTTTTGAAATTATTTTCAAAAAAATAAATGGATTTAAATTTAAAATCCTTGTAAACACACTTTATAAACAAATTCATATAAAATTTCATTTATGTGAAAATCATTTTATATTATAATAATCCTTCTTTATTATAATAGAATTATCTTGAATATTTATTTTCTAAATATCATATCCCACTATTTATATTATATTAACAACTTTTTATTAAAATTTAATCCTTAACCCACCATTTTTTTTAAAAGGTGAATTTTCAAATTAACATTTTCTCCGAACACCCTTATAGTCAAATTGTGAAAATTAATTCACAAAGGATTCGCTTAAAATCAATGCAATAAATGCTCCTAAATAAACCGAGCACGGTTTAGCAATTAACAAAAAAGAGTCAATGCTTCTAATTTAAATTAAGCATAACCGAACAAACAATAGTGATAAATAAATAAATATTATCACATTTAAAAAACATAAATTTATAAATATATCATGTTTTGAAAATTATTCCTTTATGTATATAAAATATAATCCTAGGCAAAATATATAATTTGCTAAATTTTCAAAAAATTCCAATACTATGTCCGTTGGCCTTGGTCAAATGTTTAGAAACCCATATCAATAAAATGGCGTCCCACGTCTCGATAAGATTTCATAAAAACTCAATAGACTAGTTAACATAACACATTTGTATAACATTAACAAATACGCTCTTATATAGATAATACTCTCAAACTCAGTATAGTGTGTCATTTACCCATTCTCTAATGAGCCAAATCCTGCCAAAGCCAAGGTTCTCGCTTATCCTTGCGCTCTGTGCCATTTTGTAACGACCCGCCTTTTTACCATCGAAAGTACGAACACTAACGCTACGTTCCAATGTCGTGCATCCAATCGATAAAAGGGTAAATTGTTAGGGTAAATAAAATGAAAAAATAGAGAATGGAGAAAATATAATCTCACATCGAATCGACAACATATAATATAACAAGGATAGTAGAAACTCTCACTCCAAATATATAGAGTATATCAGAGTTAAAAACAAACCTTATTTGCTAGACAGTTATAAAATCCTGACCTTATAAATGCCGATAGGTATACTATATAATACAGAGGAAAATAAATACTACGATAGGTGAATCTTTAGCTCGCCTTCAAGACCTCCATAACACCATAGGCAAACTGGGAAAATACTCGATCTAACCTAGGCAATATAAATAAATAACACCTAAAACATAAGATAACTCAAATAGTAGGGAACATATAAATGTACCGTGAGACCACTCTGCCAACGCCAAACGGGTTTTTACCTCACAAGAGTAACACCTATACAGGAAAGAGCGGAAATAAATATTAGGAAACAAATCCAAATATGAATGAGCATAAATAATATTAAACTAAACTTGAAAGAACTGAAATAAGACGAGTAAAATCCAAACTGGACAGAATCGATAGAACAAGGAAAACAACCCAACTTGATAGAATAGACAAAATAAGGTAACAATCCAAACCTGATAGAATGGACCGAATAAGGTAACAGTCCAACTTGATGGAATGGACTAAATCAGTACTCAAGTGCCATGATTAGGAGTTGGCTCTACTCATGGCAATTTAAGGCTAAAACAGATTTAGGGTTACCAAACGAATAAGGAAAGGAAAATTTCAAACAAATGATAAGGAGGGTGCATCCTCCTTAAAAGAAGTACACCTCTATCAATATACTTAAAAACTTTGGTAACTCTAAGCCGGACCGCGCCAAACCTTGCCAAGAATCTGAATTTTCGCATCTAAAACTCTCAACCATTTTTCTTGTGAAGGTACACAAAATCTAGATGAGATGTGAAAATATCATAATGGGTGCAACCCTACGTAACTTGGCCCCCAAAAACTATGTGCCTTAGTTCAGTCATTTCAGGCAAAGGATAATTAACACTCTACGGAGCAACAAATCATCTTAGAATGACGACGATAAAGTAGCTGAAGTAACCGATAGCTGAGGTACCAACTATTGAGGATATAAAACAATTGTATATGAAAATAAAATCTTGTATAGTTACCTCCACTAACTGAATTCAAACTTGTACCTTTTCTTGGTTAAGAATAAATCTAGACAAGTCAAGGTAGTGTTACCTCAAAGTCATATCCAACGATTATTCTTAACTTTGGGAATAGCGATAAGTTTACTTCTTCGATGTTTAGTGCTAATTATACAAGTAAATCGTTTCCGTATAAGTGATTCGATTTACACAAATAATTCATTTCCATGAACTGTGACGACCCAAACTCGATGCCTGACAATCAACATCGAAATCTGTATCGACGGAGCTTGCAACAACATTAGATGATAAACAACATAGCAGAAACAAAAGATGATTACATTGATACACGATATAGATAAAATGACAGATACACCATGATACAACAACCCAACACAAGCAGAGAATGTATACAACACAACACCATAGCGGAAATATATCGACATTAGCAAAGTCTTCAAGAGAATCCAATACTGCAACTCCAAACCAAAAACAACAAAGCAAAGCTCTAAACTTCAAGCTCGAAACACCATCAAGTTGTACTTGTAGCAAATGCGATCCCAAAAGCGATTGCCAACCAAAAACTTCAAAGATCCAAAGACTGAAGAATTTTCTCAAACGCTACA
This sequence comes from Allium cepa, assembly GCA_030765085.1. NCBI lineage: Eukaryota > Viridiplantae > Streptophyta > Magnoliopsida > Asparagales > Amaryllidaceae > Allium > Allium cepa. The sequence continues at coordinate 91,759,175 of CM060944.1, forward strand.
AAACCAAAGACTTCGAAAGCTATCGAATCCATACCTATTATTTGATTATCTAAAAAACCCAACTCTAGACTGCCCGTGTGTAAAATTGTGGACAGCCAGAGTTTAGGAAGGGAACAATAAACTCCAGGTCAGTCATGGGGCTGGTGTGAGCAAACGAAAACAGTTTATCTTTAAATCAAACAACAAAAGGAATTTAAAAATTGAAATCCGTAATGCTTTTTGGAAAATAAAACTTCCATAAGGCCTCCCCGCACACACATCATGCAAACACAGAATTAGAGGAGATTTCTCCTTATGATAGTCAAACATGCTTACTATGCAAAATCCTTTTGATATTATTATTAGTGCATAGTGGAAAACATTCTGAAAGTATAATATTAATATTAGCCAACATACGTACCATTATAGTATGCCTACTATAGCTTCCATGTTAAATGGAAGGTTCTACAACTAAAACTGTACAAGGCGTGTATTGGTGATTGGATTTCTAACAAATGGTCAGGCTAAGCAACTTCCTATTTCCACATGGGTATGCCTCTGGAGGGACGCCCCGAGAACTTACACAGCACTCTGCCAACACAAGGCCGGTTTACCACTTCCCGAAAGTAACACCTAAAGATATGACATCCTCGGTCGTTTGCGACCTTTATCCGAGGATCCTCAACCACGAAGCAACATCACACGGTAATAGATTTACAGTGTCCACATGAGTTAAGTATCTGGGCTCCATCCTATGATACCACCCTTTTCCCGAAGAAATAGACATACCCTAGGGGCGTGACCCCTGCAACCTAGCCGGATCTTTCCAATTTCAACCATTTCCGGGGTGTGAGGTCCTGATGCAGTCTCATCCACAAAGCTACGCTTTTTCACAAAGTCATGCTTCGATCAACAAATGATCGGCATCACTTCGTATGCCACATTACCAAATTGGGAATGTATCACTTGTAACCATCAACTACATAACCTCTGAGCTCGTACGTCTCAGAGAAGGGTGTTACGCTAAGAGAATAAATCTCCGCCACCAAACAGAATGTTTTTGATAAAAACCAGCTTTACATCTCAAAGTATAATGTCGGACACACATCCATACAAGTTTGTTCCAGGTTCGAACAAAACTGAAGCCACTGCTAAAGAAGCCCTTGCAATCCAGGTATTCACAATCCTGATCGGACTCCCCATCTTATATGGAGATCTCTATACTGTAGCTACTCAGTGCAGAGTCATTCGACGGGTCATCCTTTCGTTTTCGAAAATACCCGATCTTCACCACCAGTCTTCAAATGCTATCCATAACATCGTATCATTATTCAAAATGGGTTATATGACACAAGGTCCTCTCCCGGCTAAATCGAATAATGAGCGCAATATGTAAAAACATATGGATATTGGGATTTCAGTTAGGTCACAACTTTAAATTCCAAAACCTTTCTTTTCAAATGGTTTAAACAAATTACCATTTCCAAATCTTTAGACAAAAAGAATTACATCACAAAGTTCATCCATTTTTCACAAAGATCCATTCACGGATTTCAAAATAATTTCCACTTCAAATTGGATTGACTCATTCAACCCTTAAATTAAAGGTTTACTTCATAGCTTTCAAAACCATTTCCAAAAATTCATTCATAACTTGGAAAACAATTTTCATTTCAAACTTTAATCCTTTCAAGACAAATTAGAAATTCTTTCCTTGTATGAAAGCTTTTATTATTTGAAAACAAATAGTTTTTGTTATGGAAGAATCCGAATTCATTTATGCAAGTTAAAGTCCTTGAGTTAAATTCAAATTCTCAAAACAATACGATTAAAAATGGTTTAACCCATATAAACACATTTATAACTTGTATAACATTCTTAAACCATATTTCCAAATATGGAATTCAATTTCAAATCTTGAATTTAAATTCAAATAAAATTATTTAAATTTTCAAAGCTTTATCAAGTTATTCAAATTAACTTTTATCTTCAAACTTTTTTTCGAAAGCTTTTCAAGCTTAACCCAATTCTATTTTCAAAACCATTTGGATTCAAAATTCAATTTTAAAACCATTTCAAAAATATGTGAATTAACCAACTTCCTTGTGCGATCCATATTTGTGTGCATATAGTGTAGTCCAGGGGTTTCCTCAAATAGTGCAACATCATTAATCATCACAACTTCAAGCACAACAATATCGATAAGTGGTATATTCCTATAATGCTTATCTTCCATTCATGGACCAACAGATAGATAATATACTTTCATCACAGATATAATAAATTACATTCTTCAAAGCTTGAATTAAAACAGTTCATATCACAAAGCATTACACATCAAAGTTATCAACAATTCAGCATTGAATTGAATCCAAACACTAATAAGTCAAATTAATTAATCATCTAATTAATTTAAATCAAATAATTACTTCTGAATAAACTACTAATTCCAGTTAATTATTAATTTATTACAAATTATTTAATTAAATAACCTTTAACTATTTATTAATTAACCTCAATTTATAAACTAATTAATCCTTTAACTATTAATTAATCAACCTTAATTAATAAATTAATTAACCTTTATTCATTAAATAATTAATCTTTAATTACGTAATTATCCTTTAAAATTAATTACCTTTAATTAATAATTAATAATTAATAAATTAATTAACCCTTAATAAATTAGCATTTAATTAATCTTAATTAATAAGTGATATTCCTTTAATTACTTGATTGGTCAATTCCTAATCACAAATTGATTATTTTGAATTAATAACATTAATTAATTAATTAATCAACCTCTAATTAATCACATTAATAAATCACTTTGATAAATTATCCTTTAATTTATCACTTTAATTAATTAATTGCCTTAATAAGCAAAGACATTAAGTAATTAATTACATCATTAATTCACCTTTTGAAAATATTTAGAAATTAACTTATGTAAAGTTACTTTTAAACAGAACAATTTAAAATTTTAACTTTAACATTTTTAAACCTTGGAAAACCTGTTTAAAAGCTTGTTAACATCAACATTAGAAAATTTGTTTAACAACTGTTTTGAAAACTTCATTCATTTTTAATTTATTTTGAAAAATTGCTAAATCCTTCTTTTAAACTTTTAAGGTTGCAAAAGAAACTCGGGCCATTTCTTAGTTTCCCCGAGCAAAACTTCGAGCTTCCCCCATAATTCATCTGCTTTGAGTCAACACAACAAAACATACGAGCACAACCCAAGGCAAAGCCTTCTTCCCCAACCTTAATCTTCACCAGACAAACAAAGGTGCACCGTGCACACACACGATGACTTCTCGACGTTCTGACCATCAACGACAGCCTCGACCTATCACCGATGACCTCCACGACCCTTCAGACCACCCAGATCCAAAGATCTCACCACAAAAATTAATCGAGCAAATCGAACAACCACAGAACCAAACTACCTCGACCAAAATGGTTCGCCACGATAATCTAGGCGATTGGAACCCATGTCCCTCTGACCACAACCTCGTCATCGATCCATGCCACTATCCCAATACTCACGATCATCTCCAATGATCCCACGACGTCACACGAGCCCCATTTACCTCATCGGCCAAACAGGTCTTCAAACCCTAAATCGCATTCCCCTGCCTTCCACAACATACTACAGCATCTTCGATCAATTTTACAGTGATCGACAACCCAAAAGCCACCCTTGATCACAATCCCGAGCCTCTATTCATTCTTGATAGCCGACGATTTACAAAATGCCCAAATCTATTCAACTATGAATCTCTCGATGAATACTACTCTAAAAATCATGATTTTTCTGTCAAAATTCGTCATTTCCAAATAAAACCTAGTCATGAAGTTAAAACTAAAAATTAAAATCTTTTATTTTCTGACTTTAATTTACTTTAACTGTAATTTTTTATTTTTGATAAAATTCCTTAATATGAACACTTGAGTTTATTTTTAAAAATAATATTATAGTCTTACCTTCATTTTTCACTTATAAATCAAAGTCTGAAATTGATTGATTAAGGTGCAGTTAGAATTTTTCTTAGCGAAATTAAGTTTGAGCTTCAACAGAGTATAACACATGTATGTATATGCATACATTCAGATATGCAAACACATAGGACAGTAAAACATTTTGCATAGCAACTCAAAGGATTCATCATAACATCAATTCATAGATTCAAGGTTTTGAATTAAAGTTTTTCTCACCCTGAATGTCAAAAAAGAAAAAAGATTTGTTGATTTTATTTCCTGAGTTTGAAAATCCTGGGTTCTTACTTGATGATGAATTGCTAGCTTTACTTTGATTTGAATTCACCTAACTTGAACTGTTTTGCTTGCTATCCAGGTTTGCTTGATTTTTCTTTTTATCTTTCAGGTTTAAATCTTCTGTTTTTAGGTCTGTATTGTTTGATTCCAGACTTAGTTGCTTTGAATCATTTTTTTCTTTCCCAGGTTTGAAGAATAGTTGATGCACGGTTTTTGAATTGGATTTGTAACCTGATTTGCTTCAGGTTTTGATCTTGAGATGACTTTGTTTTGATATTGATTTTGATTTTGTTTTCTTTTCTTATTTTAGATCTGATGTTAAATATATGAGAAAGGAATGTAGTTTAGTTTTTATTCTTCAATATAAAATTTAATTCATTTTAAAAAAATTTAATGCCACTTGTTACCACTTGAAAATCCTTACTTAACACTTGCTAATTCGTTTATAAAAATGCTTACACTTGTTATATGTAATCAAAATTGGTTTTAAATCCTTCATCTTAATTAATTTCAAAATTGTGTTTTAACCCTTAAGTACTTATTTTTAACATATGTATTTTATTTTGTTTACCCTTGTAAAAACAAATGTTTTCATATATACAATTTCTATTACTCAATAAATGCATTCTCTTTTATAAAATCTTAAGAAAAATTGAATTTTAAAACAAATTGTACTTTAATAAATAAAAAACATATGTTTATTATAAAATTTAGCTTTTAAATAACTTTTAAACTTTTACTATATGTTAAACACTACAAATAATATTTTAAATATAACTATATACCATGTCTCCTATTTAAATAAATACATTTTCTTTATTAATCATTTATATAATCCTTTAAACAAAAATGGTTTTTTAAAATTTAATTTCATATGAACAAATATTTTAAAATTTCATTCTTAATTAGCCTTTGAAAAATCTATTATATCAAATTCAAAACGTCATTGTAAATCAAAATGCATATTTAATAAAATTAGACACAAATTCTTATTATTTTAAAAATAAAATTTTAAATCTAATTTATTTCAAATATATTTATTTTTGAGTTTCCAAATTTAAATTTCTATTAAAAATTAATATATATATATATATATATATATATATATATATATATGAACATATTTTATTTTATTTTGGAAAAACTCAATTCAATTCATAATTTAATTTCAAAAATTAAATTAATTATCAAATTTAACTTGACTAAAATCCAGGAATGTTACAGATTCCCTCCTTAAGAAAATTTCGTCCCCAAAATTTACCAGGGAGATAACCAAGAACAGACGAAAGATAGAGAAATATCCTTTCGGATCAAACCGAATATCTATTCTGCATTTGGCTTACCAAATCAGAATATCAACAATAGATATGGGAACAATTCTATCAGCACTTTACGAAATACTTGGGTTATCCGGATCTAAGAAACATATAAGGGCGCTGGTTAGTTTGAAGGGATAACTAACCATTTGTAGAATATAACGAAACCCAATGAAATAGACAAAAATAGGTTTGTCTACGATCTCAGATTCAAGATTTAACTCATTTACGATTTGCTGATAAATAAAACTATGTGTAGCTCCCCTGTGTCGAACAAACTCGAAATTTTTTATTGTAAACGAGAAGGTTACCTTCTAAAATTCCATTTCCTTTATCAGCCTTTGAGGTTGAAGGGTGATCTTTGATTGCATACGCCTTCGCTACTTGAGCTTGCTTTCGTGCTGGGCAATCCTTGATCCTATGTCTTGGCTTGTGGTAGTAATAGCATTCCCCAGATTCCTGTTCTGGCTTCATAAATGGCTCTATCTTTCCTTGCTTCCAGGTTTTCTTGCAATTGTTCGAGTAATGGCCTTTCTCCAAGCAATTGAAACAAGTAACATCTTTCACCTTGTTATCCTGAGTACTCTTCTTTCTTTTGCCTTTCCACGGTTTCTTTCCACCGAACTTACTTTTCCTCCAATTCGGATTACTTGTATTCCCTTTCTCTTCCAAAACTTCCTGCTCATCCACAGTAGCATATCTATAGCCCATATCGATCAATTCAAAAAAAGATTCTTTTACATGAGTAGTCATCCTCTCATGGAATTCCCTGTTCATTCCTCAAATAAACTTTTCATTCTTTTTCAAAGGTGTATTCACCAAGTCAGGACCGAACCAAGATAAATTCGTTGAATTTGTTCAAGTATTCCTCAAATGATAAACTTCTCTACTTTAAATCCGTTAACTCCTGGTACATCCTGGAGATACTAGGAGATGGCATATATCGTTGTTCGAACATTTTCTTAAAACGACTCCAAGTAAACTCATCCGCCGGCTCATCTACAGTAACTGTCTCCCACCAAGCTAAAGCCTCTTCCTAGAGTTGCCAGGAAGTTATCAATCGCATCTGATCATATTCCAATTTTAGTCCTTTGACAATCCTTTCGCACGATCAAATCCAAGCTTGTGCTTCGACAATGGATTCCTTGCCTGTGAATGGCTTCCTACCAAGTCTGGAAAAACTTTGATGTAAATCAGCCAGATTCGGCTGAGGTTGAGTGGGGATAGCTGTTGTTGCAGGGACTTGACCAGTTGAAGTGGTACTTCATCGTCTCCTACATCGTCCTTTTCTTTCACTCATTCTTACTATCTGTAAATAGTTAGAAAATCGGTTTAGGCATTCGGACGAGATATCTTAGGGAATAACAACAGTTAAAGAAAATAGACCGAGTAATTTGGGTTTTCGATTTCACGGGTTGTACTCATTCTAGGGTATACTTCAACTTATCTCTAATGAGCCATCTAATGTGTTACACTCCGTAGATAAAGTTCTTACTCAACCTTTAGCTCTGATACCACTAGTGACGACCCAAACTCGATGACCGACAAACAATATTGAAATCTGTATAGCCGGGGATTGCAACAACATTAGATGATAAACAACATAGCGGAAACAAAAAATGACTATATTGATATACAATATAGATACAATGACAGATACACCATGATGCAACAACCCAACACCAACAGAGAATGTATACAACACAATACCACAGTGGAAATATATCGACATTAGCAAAGTCTTCAAGAGAATCCAATACTACAACTCCAAACCAAAAACTCCAAAGCCAAAGCTCTAAACTTCAAGCTCGAACCACCATCAAGTAGAACTTGTAGCAAATGCGATCCCAAATGCGATTGCCAACCAAAAACTTCAAAGATCCAAAGACTGAAGAAGTTTCCCAAATTCTACCAAACCAAAGACTACGAAAGCTACCGAATCTATACCTATTATTTGATTATCTGAAAAACCCAACTCTAGACTGCCCGTATGAAAAATTATGGGCACCCAGAGTTTAGGAAGGTAACAATAAACTCCAGGTCAGTCATGGGACTAGTGTAAGCAAATGAAAACAGTTTATCTTTAAAACAAACAACAAAAAGAATTTAAAAATTGAAATCTGCAATGCCTTTTGGAAAATGAAACCACTAAAAGGACTCCCTGCACACACACTATGCAAACGCAGAATTGGACTCCTTATGATAGTCAAACATGCTTACTACGCAAAATCATTTTGATATTATTATTAGTGCATAGTGGAAAACATTTTGAAAGTATAATATTAATCTTAGCCAGCATATGTACCATTATACTATGCCTACTATAGCTAACATGTTAAATGGCAGGTTCTACGACTAAAACCGTATAAGGCGCATATTGGTGATTGGATTTCCAACAAATGGTCAGGCTAAGGAACTCCCTATTTCAACATGGTTACGCCACTAGAGAGACGCCTCGAGAACTTACCCAACTTTCTGCCAATACAAGGCCAGTTTACCCCTTCCCGGAAGTAACACCTAAAGATATGCCATCCCCGGTCGTTTGCGACCTTCATCCAAGGATCCTCAACCACAAAGCAATATCACACAGTAATATATTTACCTTGTCCATATGAGTTAATTATTTGGGGGCCATACCATGATACCACCCTTTTCCAGAAGAAATGGACATACCCTAGGGGCGCCACCCCTGCAACCTTACCGCATCTTTCCTGTTTTGACCATTTCTGGGGTGTGAGGTCCTGATGCAGTCTCGTCCACAAAGCTACACTATTTCACAAAGCCATGCTTCGATCGACCAACAGCACTTCGTATGCCACATTACCAAATTGGGAATGTATCACTAGTAACCATCAACTACATAACCTCTGAGCTCGTATTTCTCAGAGAAGGGTGTTAAGCTAAGAGAATAAATCTCCGCCACCAAACAGAAATGTATTTGATAGAAACCATCCTTACATCTCAAAGTGTAACGTCAGATACACATCCATACAAGTCTGTTCCGGGTTCGAACAGAACCGAAGTCACTTCCAAAGAAGCCCTTGCAATCCGGGTATTCACAATCCCGATCAGACTCCCCATCACATATGGAGATCTCTATACCATAGCTACTCAGTGCAGAGTCATTCGACGGGTTATCGTTTCATTTTCGAAAATACCCGGTCTTCACCACCGGTCGTCAAATGTTATCCATAACTTCGTATCATTATTCGGAATGGGTTATATGACACAAGGTCCTCTCCCAACTAAACCGAATAATGAGCGCAATATTTAAAAACATATAGACATTGGGATTTCAGTTAAGTCGCAACTTTAAAACCCAAAACCTTTCTTTTCAAATAGTTTAAACAAATTACCATTTCCAAATCTTTAGACAAAAAGATTTACTTCACAAAGTTCACCCATTTTTCACAAAGATCAATTCATAGATTTCGAAACAATTTCCACTTCAAATTGGATTAACTCATTCAATCCTTAAATCAACGATTTACTTCATAGCTTTCAAAACCATTTCCAAAAATTCATTCATAACTTGGAAAACAATTTTCATTTCAAATTTGAATTCTTTCAAGATAAATTGGAAATTCTTTCCTTGTATGAAAGCTTTTATTATTTGAAAACAAATTTTTTTTGTCTTGGAAGAATCTGATTTCATTTATACAAGTTAAAATACTTGGGTTAATTTCAAATTCAGAAAAAAAAATACCTTTAAAAATGGTTTAAACCCATATAAACACATTTATAACTTGTATAACATTCTTAAAACATATTTCCAAATATGGAATTCAATTTCATATCTTGAATTTAAATTCAAATCAAATTATTTAAATTTTCAAAACTTTATCAAGTTATTCAAAATAACTTTTATCTTCAAACTCCTTTTCAAAAGCTTTTCACGTTTAACCCAATTCTATTTCCAAAACCATTTGGATTCAAAATTCAATTTTAAAACTATTTCAAAAATCTATGACTTAACCAACTTTCTCGTGTGATCCATATTTGTGTTTGTATAGTGTAGTCCAGGGGTTTTACCCAATAGTGCAACATCATTAATCACCACAGATTCAAGCACAGCATTATCGATAAGCGGTATATTCCTATAGTGCTTATCTTCCATTCACAGATCAACAAATACATAATTTACATTCATCACAGATAAAATAAATTACATTCATCACAACTTGAATTAAAACAATTCCATATCACAAAGCATTACATATCAAAGTTATCAACAATTCATCATTCAATTTGTAACGACCAACTATTTTCAACCGTTCACATCCGCACATGTCGGACTTGAATTGTTCAAAATACCGCGTTGTAAATAAAATTTGGCAAATCTCAGAATATGCAGTAAATAAATAGTCACAGAATCACAGACACAGAAATTAGAATACTCGCAACGGAATAAAAATAACTTAGTGGTTCAATAAGCCACTATCACATAGTCTCAAAATAAGAATAAATTACATAGTTTTTAAAACCAAATATAGTTTGAATCAACCATAGAAAAATCCAAATTATTTGTCTCCATTACATAAACTAAGATAAAGAACTGAAAGGAACTTTGGCAGCAGCTTGAAAAGATGATCTGCAGAAGTTCTAGCTTCAGAAAAAGAGATCCAAACTGATACTCAGGCTGACACGAGCGTAAGAAATAAACACAAGCACTCGAGTCAGGACATACATACTTATACAGTGTGCGCTAATTCAAGTGAACTGTAATATAAAGGCAAGTAACTTAAAGGATACTTGGGACCCTACATCCTTTAAGGATCCGTTAAACTATTTACTATGTAGTAAAATTTCGCTATTATAATAGTGTCTATTAGTAAAATAAACTTACTTTTAAATAGCTTTAAGGCTTTACATTTCCCACCTTAACATATAATATATTCCCATAGTCTATACAGTACCATTATCTCCCCTGTACTGGGCGTCGTCAGAGGGCACTACATAGGTATGGTACAAAACCAAAATCGTATAAGGCTCGCTAGGGTAGGTGAACGGTACAACTAGGCAATGCCAGGGTAGATATAACAATTGCTATCTAGACCGGTGGTAACGCATCGCTGCTACTACCGCCCACCTCGAGCAAAACTCCCAAATTCAAAGGTGCGCACCAAACAATCACAAAGTAATGGAATGGCATACGAAGAAGTGCATTCGATCAAAGGTGCTACGTCATTAGCCCGAGAATCGCTCCTGTTTTAGCCACCTTATGCCAACTCACGGGGGTCGGGTCCATGAACATACCTAAAAGAATGTCACCACCATCCTACTTCATTCTGAAAACTCCACCGCGTACACGGTTGTTAAAGTCGTTTTCGGTATCGATAGAGAGTATGCCCATATCCGATCCCGATCTCTTTAACAAACAACCTTATTATTACCTGTGGTTATAATTTCCAAAAATAGTTTATATTTCAATCTAAATACTACACTTTAAACTATTTAACAGTGAAGTTATTATTCTTACAGAATCCACTATAAATCCCAATGGTTTAGCCTTGGTTCATTTCTATCAACTACAGCAGTTGCAAAGTGTGGTAATATTCTTTACAATAGATTTGAGTAAATTAAATTTTCAGACCTCAATATAATTTCAGCAAAATTTAAACCTTTATTTAGACAATTAACTTATAAAATCAAAATTTCCACTTTGAAATAGTCATTTAAATTTACTCAAAAATTTAAGATTTTTATAATGCAAATAAATATCAAACTTCTCTATACTTATTAAAATCAAGTGCAAAGTTTCTATAAATTTTTACTTAACGATTAAGCTTAATTACCACTTCAAAAATAGACTTATTTCCAATTTAATTCTTAACTTACCCTTTCTCTTAAACCAAACTTCACTTTTCCTAAGTTTAGTTATATTCAAAATTTTATTTTTATATATTTAATTTATTAACCTTTTAATTTATAGAAAATTTAAAAAAATCCTTATTTATTCATTTAAATTCAATTCATATAAATTTATTTATTTTATTTACTTAACTTACATCACAAAAAGCATTTTTATTCAATTCAAATCAAAATAATAAATATACAAATTTAAATTACTTAAATTTATCCAGAAAAATATATATATATATATATATATATATATATATATATATATATAACCACGGGTCTGTATAATATTTTCTACCCTAGGTAAGTGGTACGGATAATATATCATTTCAATCCGTAATTTACAAAGAATATCCCGAGTTCTATCATTTCAAACCCGCAATCCCAAGTTAAATAAATGACTAAATAAATAAATAGATAAATATCGTTCAGGCCTATCATTTCAGCCCGTAACGATTTAATTCTACAAGGAACTTGAAGTGTGATAAAAACAGTAATTAAACAAATAGTATACCAGCATAAATATAACAGTATATAATATAACTGATGATGTGTAAATTCAAAATAGGGTTTCTAACATCATAAAATTTATCACAAGCAATTAAAATATAAAATAAAAGCATTCTACAATTTCACTCGTTATTAATTTACAGATCTGTAAGTATGTTTGTCGGGTGAGAATACTCACCTCTATGCTGCTGAAGGTTTAGATTCAAAACTATGATAGCCACACCGGAAGCAGCGTACAAAAGGCACGAGCAAATATTGGAAGATGAGACAATATGATTCCTATCTTGAAATATGGTAAATAAATAAAACTAAGTGTTCGAATTTAATTACGATCATAGCAAATTGGAAACAAGATTGAATTAGAAAAAATTTAACACAAATGGCTCGACCACTCCACTTCCGACTCGACCAATCAATACAAAGGCTCGGCCTGCCCATTTTATTTTACAAATCAAAATTTACAAAATAAATTTATAATTCAAATTCTTGACATTTATTTATTTACATATTTATAACTTTGTATAATATCCCTATACTTATAAAAATCCCCCTCCTTTTTTATCCAATTTTAACAAAATATTATAACATTCTAATTTAAAAGAAATATGCAGCATGCACGTCACGATAGTGAGTAAATGACCCAAATCATGCACAGGTGGCTAAAATTTCATAAATGATACTCGTCTTTTTTTTTCTTCAATAGGCATATGCGCTGTGATAAAATACAAGGTGGCACATGCCTATATTTTTTTTCTATTCTCTTTAAACAAAAGTGGTGAAAGTAAATTTTAATTGGTTTAAACCAAGGCTTCAGGAGGTTTTGCCATGCACGCACGCACCCAAGCCAGTGAACAACTGCTATATGAAATCAGTAATATGGGTTTAAGTGAAAAGTTTAAACATCAAGGCTCGGCTATGCATTGATATTGGAATATGCACGTTAGTGCTTCTAAGGGCTTAGAGGTGGTGAGCTGCTCAAACTCACGGCCAGTCAGGTGTATTAAGGAAGGGGAAGGGTTTGTATTGGAGTGGTGGCAGAGGTGTGCAGTTGTTCATGCCAAGGTGGTGGAGGCACTTGTAGATAACAGTAAATGTGAACAAAGAAACACGCAAAAAGAAGAAGATGAAAGAGAAAATTGGCATACATGATATACATGCAAGGAGGAAGCAAGGAGGAAGAAGGTTGAAGCCAAGATGCAGTGAAATTTTGAGGTGGTGAATTATGTGAACGTGAGTCTTTATGTATAGTCTGAGTTTCGCAAATCACGTGTAAAAGAAACAGGCAAGAAATTTTATTTGATTATGCGGAAGAACAGCAAGTAATAATGAAATTTTCGAACGTGTTTTAATAATTAAAAACTTGCGTTGATTAAAACGCAAGAAAATGATAAATTGGGAAATGCGCAAATCAGATTATGCAAAATTTTAAGGTAAGAAAGAAATGAAATTTTGAACGTGTTTGCATTTCAGGGAAGATGCGCTTTATAATTAAAAAGGAGTAATAAATGAGATTGGAACGATTATGGGATTCATTTCTTTCCTACTTGGAATTGCATGGTTACTGATTAATTAATTTATTTATCTAAGGTAAGAAATTTTTAGAATGCGTACTAAAGATGCAATACTTAAATCAATCACACGCCCAATTTCGTAACAAAAGTAACGCTTTTATATTTATACGTTTTCTTATATAGTAAATATACATTAAAATATTTCATCAAATAACACGCCATTTAAACGCGAAATTAAACAGCTTATTATTACACTATTTATTACTTAGTTTTAATTTTAAATTTGTTTACATTAGTTTGATTTACTTACATTTAACAAATAGACTGATGTATATACGTAAAATTTATTTCCTTTCACAATATTTATTACTTACTTTAAAAGTATACAACCAATATAAGTAAAATAACCAAAAAATAATTATTGTACACATGTATATATTTTTATAAAAGATTTGATTTTATTAGCTAAGGTATGAAATTTATAAGCGCGTGCTAGATGCAAAATTTTAATTGAAACGTGCGCTCAAAAAATTGTCAAAAGTAACGTGATTAAAACTATTCGTTTCTTATTTATTTCTTTTACCCAATATTAATTTCTTAATTAAAAAGGTATATAACCAAATTTAAAAGAATCAAAGTGGAAAAAAAATGTTGTACGAATATATTCAGTAAAATTAAAAGATTTGGAAAAATTTCTACCGCACTTTAAAACAAAAAATCAGTGAATAAAATAAAACAAACTGAAATAAAGTGAAAAAGAAAATAAATAACTATATTTTAGGAAAATAGAAAGATAAATAAAGAAAATAGCTTAATTTATTGAAACTAGCTTAAGAAAATTGCAAACGTAATCCACTTAACTTTGGAAAATTACAACTCTTCTTGAAAATGGTTTAAAAATAATTCTTTGGCAAACAAAATAAAGTGAGAATGAGAATAAAATAAGTTCTTAAGAAAAATATAAAATAAGTAAAGAATTCTTAAATTAATTGAAGTTGGAAATTAAAAATTGTAAACAAAATACAACTGACACTGGAAAATGTCAATTACACTTTTTTCTAAATGTTCTAAGACCAAAGTATATACAAAACAATTTATTTTACCCCTGAAAACATAAATTAGAACATTACATGACTAAATAAAATATTATTTATATAATTTAAAATAAACAATTTTGTTAAATACAGCAAATTACACACAATAGTTAAAAATGCATAACTTTCACATTATAAATCAGATTTCAACGAAACGAAAAGCAGTATTCTTAAAATTTTATTTACTTTCAAAATAAAAGATAAAATTAAAATTCAAAATTTTAAATCCAAAGTTTGACCATATTGATAAAATTCACATTTTCGGAAAATATTCTATTAATACATGTATGGAATTCTAATCCATACCAAAATTATATTTTAAATAACAAAATTATATGAATTAAATATATAAAACCTTTATTAAAATTTTGGGATTAATACATAGATGGTTTGGATGGCAAGCAAAGTGGGAGTAAATGCTAAGAAACAGAAAAGGCAAAAGTTAAGGAGAAAGAAATGTATGTGTGTTTTATTCTTAAATGCAAATGAAAATGAGGAGTTTTGAAATGAGAAATAAATATCCTTGTATATGATTTGCAAATGAGAAATACATGGCTAGGAAAAGAGTTTGTATGGCTAAAGCAAGAAATAAAGAGGCCATGTAGAAAAAGGCAAGAAATCAAGCAACGACCTGATGGACTTAATTTCTTTCCTTTGTATTAGCAGTTTTTCTTAATTATATTGAATTTGTTAAATGTGCACATTTATTATGATTGAATCCTCAAATAAATTCATTTAGATAAGTTTCATTCTTTTATATTACCATATGAATGAAATATGCATTTCTACTTTCACATTCCTTCCTTATTTTATTACAAAGTTTATTTTTCTTCATATTAAATTACCAAAATTTTATCAATTTAATAATTTTAATTATTAAAAATTTATGGGTCGTTACACTCTCCCCCACTCAAAAACTTTTCGTCCTCGAAAAGGAAGAAGGTAGGGGAATAGAAACAACCTGAAAGAAAACTAAATTGAAATAGAATCATTAATCTAAACCATACAAATTCAATTTTAAATTAATAATTGATTTCATCTATTTAATTTCACTTAAGTTAAATTTAACTATTTCAAATTTCATTACTTCATCTTCCAATTATCTTAATAAAAATTTCTAAAATCATAAGTTTGAAAATAATTTGTTGTACTCAAAAATGTGTTCAATAATTTAATTTATTCTTTATTCCTAATTATAATTAAATTTATTCCTAATTATAATTAAATTTATTTCTCTCAATATTTTTTTATCATCTATGTTAAATATGTTTACACTTATTACAACTGCTTAAATTTATTCCTGGGTCCTTTAAAATCATTTTATATTGTAAATTATTCCATTACCCTTTTATTCTGTTTACCTCTGTTAATCCTTTTCATAACTTGAATTTAAGTGCATAACATTTATTATAACCACTCAAATTTTATTTATAAATTTTTTTATATTGTATATTATCCAATTACATTGTTAACTTCTAAAAATCAAGGTAAGTTATATTGAAATGCAATCGAGTATTATACAAATAAAACTTTCAAATTTAATTATCTCAAGTATCTATTCAAAATTTTGATTTTCTTTTTATGATTGAAATTATTCTTCAGGATAAAATTTAAGAATTAAATTTTTGATTCCCTTCAAACCATTTAGAGATAAATAAATATACGTACATAATATGTCAAATCAAATTTAAATCATATATCTATATATTATAAATCAAGTCATGTTTTAGAGATTCAAATCAATTAAATTCTCAAGGTAACACTGTAGCCAGACTACAGAATGGTCTCTTCACTTCGAAACTCGAAAATAAATGTCGATGATGCTACAGTCAACATTGAAATTACTTCCCAACGACAAAGATAAGAGCAATAATTTTTAAACCTTTAATTTCTATTCGACAATAATTTAAATAATATATCCTTTTAAAACTTTAAACACAAGGTTTGAAACCATTGGAAATTGAATTCTAAAGTTCTTATTTTAAATTCATTTCTGTTTCCAAATTAATTTATATCCATTGTTTATAGTTCACTTATTTATATGATGCAAACCCCATGGTTTACAAGACCATAAATAAAATCAAAGACTATTATCTCTTGACAACTAGTTAAATTAATTCTAAAAATTCTAAAAATTATACTTATATATATAGTATTAGATTTTTTTTTCAAATATAGGAATAAATTTTTCAAAACAAGGATAGAGATTCAAATTTGATATGGACTCAAATCAAAGAGAATTTTGATTTAAAGATATTTGGAATCAGAAGATCCGATGATTAAATAACAGAATAAGGAACTGGATAAGTTTATATAAATCACGGGCAACCTTAACCGGGTCAACCGTGACTTAAAGAATAAGATCGATGTGGATTTTCTGGGGTAAATCTACATTCGATCTGAAGAGAGAGAGAGATCGGAATAACCAAACATGCTAGCATCTAAACCGAGGATAAATATAAATCTCTGCTGAATCAGTGCTAATTGTAAAGGAGTTTCACCTCTTTTTTAGAATATTGGTGAGACTGCCAATTCATTATAAAGATCATCCAAAGTGGAGTTATGGGATACTCCAGAATCGAAAGAAGATGAATAGTGAGGGACACGAATGAACTTTGAAACTGCAGGGAACGTTCCAAAATTCAAAGGAAATCGAATCAAAAGGAAGAGATTCAAGCTCGAATGAAAGTGATTCTGTAAATCAAATTTACCATACATGCTAAGTTTTGCCTAGAGCCAAAGCTCTGATACCAAATGTAACAACCCGATATTTTCAACCATTCGCATCCGCACATGTCGGACTTGAATTGTTCAAAATACCGCGTTGTAAATAAAATTTGGCAAATATCAGAATATACGGTAAATAAATAATCACAGAATCACAGACACAGAAATCAGAATACTCGCAGCGGAATAAAAATAACTTAGTGGTTCAATAAGCCACTATCACATAGTCTCAAAATAAGTATAAATTACATAGTTTTTAAAACCAAATATAGTTTGAATCAACCACAAAAAAATCCAAATTTATTTGTCTCCATTACATAAACTAAGATAAAGAACTGAAAGGAACTTTGACAGCAGCTTGAAAATATGATCTGTAGAAGTCCTAGCCCCAGAAAAAGAGGTCCAAACTGATACTCAGGCTGACACGAGCGTAAGAAATAAACACAAACACTCGAGTCAGGACATACATACTTGTACGGTGTAAGCTAATTCAAGTGAACTGTACTATAAAGGCAAGTAACTTAAAGGATGCTTAGGACCGTTCATCCTCTAAGGATCCGTTAAACTATTTACTATGTAGTAATATTTCGCTATTATAATAGTGTCTATTAGTAAAATAAACTTACTTTTAAATAGCGTTAAGGCTTTACATTTTCCACCTTAACATACAATATATTCCCGTAGTCTATACCGTACCGTAATCTCCCCTGTACCGGGCGTCGTCAGAGGGTACTCCATAGGTATGGTACAAAACCAAAATCGTATAAGGCTCGCTAGGGTAGGTGACACGGCACAACTAGGCAATGCCAGTGTAGATATACCAATTGCTATCCGGGCCGGTGGTAATGCATAGCTGCTACTACCGCTCGCCTCGAACAACCCTCCCAAATTCAAATGTGCACACCAAACAATCACAAAGTAATGGAATGGCATACAAAGAAGTGCGTTCGATCAAATGTGCTACCTCATTAGCCCGAGAATCGCTCCTGTTTTAGCCACCTTATACCAACTCACGGGAGTCGGGTCCACGTACATACCTAATAGAACGTCACCACCATCCTACTTCATCCTGAGAACTCCACCGCGTACACGGTTGTCAAAGTGGTTTTCGGTATCGACAGAGAGTATGCCCATATCCGATCCCGGTCTCTTTAACAACCAACGTTATTATTACCTGTGGTTATAATTTCCAAAAATATTTTATATTTCAATCAAAATACTACACTTTAAACTATTTAATAGTGAAGTTATTATTCTTACAAAATCCACTATAAATCCCAATGGTTTAGCCTTAGTTCATTTGTATCAACTAAACACTTGCAAAGTGCGGTAATATCCTTTACAACAGATTTGTGTAAATTAAATTTTCAGACCTCAATATAATTTTAGCAAAATTTAAACCTTCATTGAGACAATTAACTTATAAAATCATATTTTCCACTTTTAAATAGTCATTTAAATTTACTCAAAAATTTAAGTTTTTTATAAATTTTGCAAATAAACATCAAACTTCTCTACACTTTGCTTATTAAAATCAAGTGCAAAGTTTCTATAAATTTTTACTTAACAATTAATTTTAATTACCACTTCAAAAATAGACTTATTTCCAATTTAATTCTTAACTTTCCATTTCCCTTAAACCAAACTTCACTTTTCCCAAGTTTAGTTATATTCAAAATTTTATTTTTATATATTTAATTTATTAAACTTTTAATTTATAGAAAATATAAATAACTCCTTATTTATCCATTTAAATTCAATTTATATCAAATTTATTTATTTTATTTACTTAACTTGAAAATTTTCCTTTGCAAAAATCAAATTCCAAAATAAATTTATATTCCAAATTCCAACTTAACCCTTTATTTATTTATATATATTCAATTTGTATAACATCACAAAAAGCATTTTTATTCAATTCAAATCAAAATAATAAATTTACAAATTTAAATTACTTAACTTTTTCCAGAAATATATATATATAACCACGAGTCTGTATAATATTTTCTACCCTAGTTCAAGTGGTACGGATAATATATCATTTCAATCCATAATTTACAAAGAAAATCCCGGGTTCTATCATTTCAAACCTGCGATCTCAAGTTAAATAAATGACTAAATAAATAAATAGATAAATATCGTTCAGGCCTATCACCGTAACGATTTAAGTCTACAGGGAACTTGCAGTGTGATAAAAATAGTAATTAAACAAATAGTATAACAGCATAAATATAACAGTATATAATATAACTGATGATGTGTAAATTCAAAATAAGGTTTCTAACATCACAAAATTTATCACAGGGAATTGAAATATAAAATAAAATCATTCTACAATTTCACTTGTTATTAATTTACAGATCTGTAAGTATGTTTGTCGGGTGAGAATACTTACCTCTATGTTACTGAAGATTTAGATTCAAAACTATGATAACCACACCAAAAGCAGCGTACAGAAGGCATGATCAAATATTTGAAGATGAGACAAACTAATTCCCATCTTGAAATAAGGTAAATAAATAAAACTAACTGTTCGAATTTAATTACGATCATAGCAAATTGGAAACAAGATTGAATTAGAGAAAATTTGACACAAATGGATCGTCCACTCCACTTCCTGACTCGATCCATCAATACAAATGCTCGGCCTGCCCATTTTATTTTACAAATCAAAATTTACAAAATAAATTTATACTTTAAATTCTTGACATTTATTTATTTACGTATTTAACTTTGTATAATATCCCTATACTTATAAAAATCCCTCTCTTTTTTTTATCTAATTTTAATAAAATATTATAACATTCTAATTTTAAAAAATATGCAGCATGCACGTCACGGCAGTGGGCAAATGACCCAAATCATGCACAGGTGGCTAAAATTTCATAAATGATACTCGTCTTTTTTTTCTTCAATAGGCATATGCGCTGGGATAAAATACAAGGTGGCGCACGCCTATATTTTTTTTCCTCCTATTCTCTTAAAACAAAAGTGGTGAAAGTAAAGTTGATTGGTTTGAACCAAAGCTTCAAGAGGTTTTTCCACGCACGCACGCACCCAAGCCAGTGAACAACTGCTATATGAAATCAGTAATATGGGTTTAAGTGAAAATTTTAAACATCAAGGCTCGGCTATGCATTGATATTGGAATAGGCACGTCAGTTCTTCTAAGGGCTTAGAGGTGGTGAGCTGCTCAAACTCACGGCCAGATCAGGTGTATTAAGGGGAGGGGAAGGGTTTGTACTGGAGTGGTGGCGGAGGTGTGGAGTTGGTTGTGCCAAGGTGGTGGACGCACTTGTAGATAACAGTAAATGTGAACAAAGAAACACGCAAAAAGAAGAAGATAAAAGAGAAAATCGGCATACCTGATACAGACACAAGGAGGAAGAAGGTTGAAGCCAAGATGCTGTGAAAATTTTGAGGTGGTGAATTATGTGAACGTGGGTCTTCATTTATAGTCTCAGTTTCGCAAATCACGTGTAAAAGAAACTGGCAAGAAATTTTATTTGATTGTGCGGAACAATAGAAAGTAATAATGAAATTTCGAACGTGTTTTAATAATTAAAAACTTGCGTTGGTTAAAACGCAAGAAAATGATAAAGTGGGAAATGCGCAAATCAGTTTATGCGAAATTTTAAGGTAAGAAAGAAATGAAATTTTGAACGTGTTTGCATCTCAGGGAAGATGCGCTTTATAATTAAAAAGAAGTAATAAATGAGATTGGAATGGTTATGGGATTCATTTCTTTCCCGCTTGGAATTGCATGGTTACTGATTAATTTATTTATTTATCTAAGGTAAGAAATTTTTAGAATGCGTACAAAAGACGCAATACTTAAATCAAACACACGTCCAATTTCGTAACAAAAGTAACGCTTTTAAATTTATACGTTTTCTTATGTAGTAAATATACGTTAAAATATTCCATCAAATAACGCGCCATTTAAACGCGAAATTAAATAGCTTATTAATACACTATTTATTACTTAATTTGAATTTTAAATTTGTCTATTTGGCTTGATTTACTTAACATTTAACAAATAGGATGATGTATATACGTAAAATTTATTTCTTTTCACAATATTTATTACTTACTTTAAAAAGTATACAACCAATATCAGCAAAATAACCGCAAAATAAGTATCGTACATACGTATATTTTTAATAAAATTTTTGATTTTATTACCTAAGATATGAAATTTATGAGCGTGTACTAGATGCAAAAATTTAATTGAAACGTACGCTCAAAAAATTGACAAAAGTAACGTGATTAAAACTATTCGTTTCTTATTTATTTCTTTTACCCGATATTAGTTTCTTAATTAAAAAGGTATACAACCAAATTTAAAAGAATCAAAGTGGAAAAAAAAATATTGTACGAATATATTCAGTTAAATTAAAAGATTTAGAAAAATTTCTACCACACTTTAAAACAAAAAATCAGTGAATAAAATAAAACAAACTGAAATAAAGTGAAAAAGAAAATAAATAAGTATATTTTAGGAAAATAGAAAGATAAATAAAGAAAATAGCTTAATTTATTGAAACTAGCTTAAGAAAATTACAAACGTAATCCACTTAACTTTGGAAAATTACAACTCTTCTTGAAAATGGTTTAAAAATAATTCTTTGACAAACAAAATAAAGTGAGAATGAGAATAAAATAAGTTCTTAAGAAAAATATAAAATAAATAAAGAATTATTAAATTAATTGAAGTTGGAAATTAGAAATTGTAAACAAAATACAACTGACACTGGAAAATATCAATTACACTTTTTTTTTAAACATTTTAAAACCAAAATATATAGAAAACAAGTTATTCTACCCCTGAAAACATAAATTAGAACATTACATGACTAAATAAAATATTATTTATATAATTTAATGTAAACAATTTTGTTAAATACAGCAAATTACACACAATAGTTAAAAGGCATAACTTTCACATTATAAATCAGATTTCAACGAAACAAAAAGCAGTATTCTTAAAATTTTATTTACTTTAAAAATAAAAGATAAAATTCAAATTTTCAAACTTTTAAATTTTTAAATTTAAAAGTCAAAGTTTGACCATATTGACAAAATTCACATTTTCAGAAAATATTCTATTAATACATGTGTGGAATTCTAAACCATACCAAAATTATATTTCAGATAACAAAATTATCTAAATTAAATAAATAAAAACCTTTATTAAAATTTTCAAATTGATACATGGATGGTTTGGATGGCAAGCAAAGTGAGAGTAAATGCTAAGAAACAGAAAAGGCACAAGTCAAGGAGAAAGAAACATATATATGTTTATTTTTAAATGCAAATGAAAATGAGGAGTTTTGAAATGAGAAATAAATCTTCTTGTATATTATTTGCAAATGAGAAATACATGGCTAGGAAAAGAGTTTGTATGGCTAAAGCAAGAAATAAAGAGGCAAAGTAGAAAAAGGCAAGATATCAAGCAATGACCTGATGGATTTAGTTTCTTTCCTTTGTATTAACAGTTGTTCTTAATTATATTGAATTTGTTAAATGTGTATATTTATTATGATTAAATCCTCAGATAAATTCATTTAGATAAGTTTCATTCTTTTATATTACCTTATGAATAAAATATGCATTTCCACTTTAACATTTCTTCCTTATTTTATTACAAAGTTTATTTTTCTTCATATTAATTACCAAAATTTTATCAATTTAACAATTTTAATTATTAAAAATTTATGGATTATTACACAATTGAATCGAAACACCAATAAGTCAGATTAATTAATCATTTGATTAATTTAAATCGAATAATTACTTATGAATAAACTACTAATTCCGGTTAATTAATTATTAATTTATTACAAATCTTTTAATTAATTACCGCTTAATGATTTATTAATTAACCTCAATTAATAAACTAATTAATCCTTTAACTATTAATTAATCAACCTTAATTAATAAATTAATTAACCTTTATTCATTAAATAATTAATCTTTAATTATGCAATTATCCATTAAAATTAATTACCTTTAATTAATTAATAAATTAATTAATTAACCCTTAATTAATTACCATTTAATTAATCTTAATCAATATATAAGTGATATTCCTTTAATCACATGATTGGTCCATTCTTAATCACAAATTAATTATCTTGAATTAATAACATTAATTAATTAATCAACCTTTAATTAATCACATTAATAAACTACTTTGATAAATTATCCTTTAATTTTGCACTTTAACTAATTAATTATCTTTTAATTAATTACCTTAATAAACAAATACATTGAGTAATTAATTACATCATTAAATCACCCTTTGAAATTTTTTAGAAATTAACTTATGTAAAGTTACTTTTAAACAGAACAATTTAAAATTTTAACTTTAACATTTTTAAACCTTGGAAAACCTGTTTAAAAGCATGTTAACATCAAAATTAGAAAATTTGTTTAACGATTGCTTTGAAAACTTCATTCGTTTTTAATTCATTTTGAAAAATTGCTGAAATCTTCTTTTAAACTTTTAAGGTTGCAAAAGAAACTTAGGACATTTCTTAGTTTCCCCGAGCAAAACTTCAGGGCTTCCCCCCTACTTCAACTGCTTCGAGTCAACACAGCAAAACATACGAGCACAACCCGAGACAAAGCCTTCTTCCCTAACCTTAATCTTCCCCAGACAAACAAAGGTGCACCATGCACATGCACTTGACTTCGTGACGTTCTGACCATCAACGACAACCTCGATCTATCACCGATGACCCCCGCTACCCTTCAGACCACCCAGATCCAAAGATATCAACCAAACTGCCTCTAGCTAAATGGTTCGCCACGACAATCTAGGTGACCGAAACCCGTGTCCCTCTGACCACAGCCTCGTCATCGAACCATGCCACTATCCCAATACTCGCGGTCATCTCCAATGATCCCACGATGTCACACGAGCACCATTTACCTCGTCGACCAAACAGGACTTCGAACCCTAAATCACATTCTCCTGCCTTCCATGTAACGACCCGCTATTTTGGACTATTCGCATTCGCACACGTCGGACTTGAATAATTCAAAATACCGAATTGTTAATTTTAATTTGGCAAAAACTGAACATATACAGTAAATAAATAATCAAAGAATCACAGAATCACAGACACAGAGTAATAATATGCAGCGGAAGCAAAAGATAGTAGTTCATGAAGCTCCTACATAGATACTAGAGTTAAATAAGTTACAACAGAAGTCTCGAATACATTACTCGAATACAAGAATCAAAATACATCGCTGAAATCAACTGAATCTCTGAAAACTGGATAGAGAGCCGGATCTCCAGGCGAAGTTACAACTCCAAAGGTGAGTCTCAAAAGCTGAACCACTCAGTCTGACCCGAGCGTAAAGCAAAACACAAAACACTCGAGTCAGGATTTAACATTCTCATATCAATAAATCCAATTCAAGTGAAATAACAACTGAAATACAAGTAACTCAAAGGACGTTGGAATAACCATCCTCTAAGGATCCGTTAAACTATCTACTATGTAGTAATATACGCTAAGTAGATAATGTCTATCAGTAATATAAATAGCAAAATAGTGTTAAGACGTTACCATTATCCCCCTTAACACATTTTATATAAGCGTCATAGTCTATACAACACTGTAAACTCCAACGTAAACTAGTAGGATATCAGGGAGTACTCCATAGATATAGCACAAAACAAATTCATAGAGGTCGCTTATATAGGGATACAAGTATGACAAGGCACATGAGGCAATATCCAAGGTAGTGAAACTACCGTTTGCCTGATCCGGAATGGTGAAAACACATTGCCGCAACGATCGCAACACCGCGAAACAACACTCCCAAAAGTACGAGGGTGCACCAATCAATAACAAGTAATGAGTAATATCAAAGAAGTGTGTTCGCTCGAGGTGGCTAACCCCATTAGGCCCGGCACGGCTCCTGTTTTAGTCATTTCCAATTTGACACAAGTGTCAAGGCTATCCTTTATCATTCTCTTTCTTCAGTCATCACGTACATCATTCCAACCACTTCATTCTGGATCACACTTCACGTATAGTTATTAAAGTGGTTTTCGGTTTAGACAGAGAGTATGTCCATAACCGATTCCGGTTTCTTTAATAACTTCCGTAATTATTACACCGATTGGTCGTTTAATAAATTTCAAAACCAGATCAAATTCGATTTCAAATTAGAATTTGTGAATCAACATTCCATTTGTCTTTCTATATTAATTTCCATAATTTACGTTTCAAAACTTCCAGATTACTATTTCAAAATCTTATAATTCAATTTCAATTTTTAACCATTCAAATGTTGATTCAAGTTCGTATAAAATTTTCATTCCTTAATCATTTAAATTAATTTAATTCAACATTCAAATCAATTTATACCCACTTATCAATTTCTTTCAATGTTCGTTAAGTTAATTTATCATTTAAACAATTTCCATTAAATCTGTAATTCATTAATCAATTACTTACGTTCAACTTAATTATATCAAAGCTTACAATTTTTTTTTAAAGTTAATTTTGCCAAATCAAATTCTTTAAATTACAAGTCTTACATTTGTTTTAATAAAATGCGTTTGATTTCTAGTTGAAGAAATTCAATTTCACTTATTTATTTACTTACTTAATATAATTTTCCAAAACTTAATTAATAAAGAACTCAATTTCATTTATTAACGAAGTTCAAATTCACTTATTTAGAAGTTCAAATTCTCTTATCAAAGAATTCAAATTCTTATTTAATTGTCAAATAATTCAATCCTATTTAATTATTACAAAATTTCAAAACTCAATTATTAAATAATTTCAAAACTCAATTATTAAATAATTTCAAAACTCAATTATTAAACACTTTCAAAACTCAATTATTAAATAATTTCAAAACTCAGTTATTAAATAATTTCAAAACTGAATTATTAAATAATTCCAAAACATACTCATCAATCAAGATTATCTGAATCTGAGTTTCAATGGGCTTCTTTATTCAAGAAAAAGCCTAGAAATGCAGGAGTCTTTGTTCCAAGACATTTTGATATTAAGAAAGATGGGGTTCCTAAAATGCTTCCTGTTGAGGTGAGAGATGAAGGTATTAAGTATTGGGCAGATCATTTAGTTGGATTTTTCTTAGATGGTCCTCTATCTTACTTAACAGTGTCAAAGCATCTGAGAAGTATCTGGCGATTACAAGGTGAAGTGGATATTAAATCTGATAATGAGAATTTTTTCTTTAATTTTTCGAATGATCAGGATAGGATCAAAATTCTGCAATCTGAACCTATTTTTATTAAAGGAAAGATGTTCATTATTACAACATGGAATCCTTCATTTGGATATTTCCAGGAACAAGTTAAAAAGGTACCAATCTGGGTTCATTTCTATAGAATTTCATTGATTGTTTGGACTTTAATTGGAATCAATTAGTTAGCTTGTCATGTGGGAAAGTTGATTTGCCTTGATGAAAGTACAGAAAGGCTGTCAAGATTTAAATATGCTAAGGCGTTAATAGAAATTTCTCCTGAACAGGAACTTCCTGATTTTATTGTAATTAAAGGCTTAGGTGATTGTTGTCCACATGTTAGAGTTGAATATGATTGGAAGCCAAAAATCTGTAGTAAATGCAAAGTATTTGGACATGAAACTATGTTCTGTTCAGGTAATAATATAAGGAAAAGTTTGGATATGCAAAACTGTAGTGATCTTGGTGAAAATGAGCAGTTTGTATATAAGGAAAATATGGAACATGGTAATAAGAAAGAGAAGGTACAAAAGTTTCACAATGTTGGAATTAATAATAGGAATTCTTTGAAAGCATGGAAGAAGAAGGATATGGTTCAGCAAACTCGTAATGATAATTTGAATGAGTTCAAAAGTTTTCAAATGCCTGATGATAAAGAAAAGAATTTGGATATAAACTGTAATATACAAAAAGAATCTGATGGTAAGATGGAATTGGAAATAAAGGTTGCTACAACTAACTCTTTCTAGATTTTATCTGATATTGGTGAAGGGGATGTGAATAATGAACTAATTAATAGTTTCACTGATGGAAAAATTGCTGAAGTAATTGCTAAGGAGTGTTCAAGTGACAAGAATAAATCAGATGATAAATATTCTCATGATGCATCCTCAAAAGCCACTGTATTTTCATCTTCCTCTGAACATACTACTGCCTCACCATTTTCCTCTTCTAAAGCCACTAAACATGCCACTAAACAAGCCTCTGGACATACTTCTGATCATAAACTCACCTCCCCATATGCATCCTCTAAAGCCTCTGAACTTTCCTCTTCCTCTGGACATACTACTGCCTCCCCACTTACCTCTTCACAAGCCACTAAACATGCCGCTAATCAAGTTTCTGAACTTACTGTACTTTCCTCCACATATACCTCCTCAAAGGCCACTGAACTTTCCTCTTCCTTTGGTCAAAATACTTCCTCCCCTCTTGTTACTGAACATGTCACTGAACAATCATCTGGACATGCCACATCTATTATCTCCCCTCAGGTCTCTGCACAATCTCATAATCACACCATCCCAAATAAATCACCTGATCTATCCTCCTCTCTTACCTCCCCTTATCTTAATATTTCTCCTCCTAATCATTTAATTTTACCCCCTCCATGCTGTGCAAAGGATTTTATTGAAGTGCAAGTTACAAGCAACAAAAAAGGAAAAAAGAGTAAGAAGAAAGTTTCTTTCTATGAAACAACAGAAGATCTAAACAATGGTAAAGACTATGGAATTGAAGAAGTACAACCAAGAAGCAATAATGATTCTGAGACTTTTAAAGTAGCTAATTCTCAGTTAAGTGGCTTGAGGCATACAAGGAAACACCCTTCTAATATTATTATGCCCAAGCATTTATGATGTTAAGTAGTAATATAGCATATTGGAATATACGAGGTGGTCATCTTGCATCAAAACAAGCTGAAGTAAAGCAGCTAATTAAGGGTCAGCATATACAACTTATTGTTATCAGTGAAACAAAGTTGAATAAAATGAAAACAGATTTAGCTTGTAAGAATATTTCTCCTGAATGGGATCATGAGGACAATTTACATAGTGCTCCTTTTGGCAGATTATTGGTTTTATGGAATTCAAAGGTTCTGAGATTGACAAAGTTGCAAGAAAGTGATCAATTTATTCACTTCAGTGCAACTCTTTTGTCTTCTAATTGTTCATTTCTGATTACATTTGTTTATGCTCAAAACAATCTTGCAAAAAGACTGTCTTTTCTTTCCAATCTTGTTTCTTTATCTCATACTATTTTACCGTGGATTGTCTTTGGAGATTTTAATTGTATGTACTCAACTGATCAAAAAATGAGAGGTATTCCTCTCTCCTTAAAAGACATTTCTCCCTTGAATCAAGCTTTATTAAATTCATCTCTTGTTCATATTCCATCCTCTGGTGCAGTGTTTACTTGGAACAATAAAAGTAAATGTGGTCCTAGAACTTATTGCAAACTTGATCATGCGTTTTATAATATTCACTCTTTAAATCTTTGGCCAAACCTCATTTGCAAATTCCTAAATCCTTCTTTTCTGACCATTCACCTATCATCTTATCTTGGGGGGAGAAGGCAATTAGTAGGAATCCATCTTTTAAATTTTATAAAACTTGGACTAATCATAAGGATTTTTTAAGCATTGTGATGCAGGTATGGAAGGAGAATTTTTTTGGAAATCCTCCTTTTATTCTAAAGTCAAAGCTGCAGAAATTGAAGGGAAATTTGAGAATCTGGGCAAAAGAAAATTTTGGAATGGGTTCAAAAATATCTGATGGAATTAGAGAGAAATTATTTGTTATTCAGAAGCAACTACAAATTGATAATCTGAATGCATCTTTAGCCAGAAAGGAAGCTGATTTGTCAAATGAACTGCTTGAGGCATTAGAATTTGAAGCTATGATGAAAAAGGAACAACTTCATGAAACTATTAATAAACATGGTGATAGGAATACAAGATTTTATCATAACTCTATCAAAATTAAACAATGTAAAGAAAGAATTTCGAGTATATTTGATAGGAATGGAGTTCTAAAAGAGAATGATGATTCTATCAATGGAGCTTTTATTGAATACTTCTCATCAATACTTGCCAACCCTTTGCCAATGACTCCTAACCTTTCACCTCTATTTTCTGTGAAGTTACCTTTTTTGAATTCTGAGCAAGCAAGTGAATTAATTCGAGAAGTTCTACCTGAAGAGATTAAGATGGCAGTCTTTTCTTTGAAGCCTGACAGTAGTGGAGGTCCAGATGGATTTAGTGCTTTCTTCTTTCAACATTCTTGGAATATTATAAAGGAAGATGTCAACAGAGCAATTCTATATTTCTTTTCTCATAACAAATTACCTATGGGAATTAATGCAACAAACATAGCCCTTGTTCCAAAATGTACTAATGCTAGAAATGTTTCTGACTTTAGACCAATCTCTTGTTGCAATGTGCTGTATAAAATTATCTCCAAGATCATTGCAAATAGAACTCAAAATATTCTATCTTCTATTATATCCAACAATCAAGTTGCTTATCTTCCAAACAGAAATATAAGTGATAATATTCTTCTTACTCAAGAACTTACAAGAGGTTATGGAATTGGAAGTATCTCTCCTAGATGTTTGATCAAACTTGATATACAGAAAGCTTTTGACTCGGTATCATGGTGCTCTATTATAGCAATTCTTTCTCGAATGAACTTTCCAAAGCCAATGCTTGCATGGATTTATACTTGTATTTCTACCCCTCATTACTCTATAGTTAGGAATGGATGTTCTAAAGGTTTTTTCAAAGGAACGCAAGGTATTAGGCAAGGTGATCCTATCTCTGCATATTTGTTTATTACTGTAATGGAGGTATTAAATGCTTTGATTATTGAGCAAGTTAATAATGGGAAGTTTGAGCTGCATCCAAAATGTAAAGAGCCTCTAATAACACATCTCTTATTTGCTGATGATCTAATCATTTTTACAAAGCCAACTATGTCTAATATTTCCACTGTAATTGAAGTTATGGAAAAATTATACACTATCACTGGGTTGAAGATTAATATTAAGAAATCTCATATTCTGATTGCGGGTACAAATGATGAGATTAAGAAAGAAATAATTACATTCTCTGGACTTAGTGAAATGCAACAAAATGAAAAATATCTTGGTCTTCCTATCATAAAGCAAGAATAACTACTACAGATTGTATGCCACTTTATGAGAGAATAATTGAAAATTTATTAGTCTGGCCTAATACAAAGCTATCACAAGCTAGGAGATTAATAATTGTTCAAAGTATTGTAACTGCCATGGTCAATTATTGGATGAGACACTATATCCTTCCATGTAAACTTGTATCAATGATAAATAGTGCTTTGAATAGATTTTTTTGGCATGGAGATCCCTTTTCTAAAAAATTAATCCCAATTTCATTTAAGAAAATACAACTTCCAAAGAATAAAGGTGGATTGGGGATAACAAATATTAGATTATGGAATGTAGCTGCTATGTCCATTTACTATGACAAGATTTTATCTAATAATCAAGATCTCTGGACTCAGTGGGTAATGAAAAATTTATTAAAGGGTAAAGATTTCTGGTCTATCAGTATACCCCAATTGTGCAGCTGGAGTTAGAGGAATCTTTTGAAGTTAAGATCTAAGTTTTTACCAATTATACAATGTAACCCTATGGTTGATAATGAGTTAAATTTCTGGACTACTCCTTGGGCTAAGACAGGATTGAGAATTCAGGAAATTATATCTTATCCTCTGCAGATGCTCACTGGTATACCACTGAATGCAAAAGTCAAATCTTATATTAGTGATGGTTTTATTAATCTTCCTTATTGCCGTTCTAAATAGGTTAGAGATTTATGGCAGTATTTAGAATCCTTGCCACTGAATAATAAAAATGAGAAAGTTCTTTGGACTGTAAAAGGAAAAAACCATGAAATATGTACTATATACAAGGCTTTGTTGAATAATGAAAATGTGGATACTTTTCCTTGGGCAGCTAGAGTATGGTCAAGTAAGTCATCAGCAAAGGAAAATCTTTTACTCTGGAAAATAATGGCTAATGCAATTAATTCTAAACAGAAGCTATTGAAACTTGGTTTGCTTAATAATGATGAATGTGTTTTCTGTCAATCCTCCTCTGAATCAAATACCCACTTATTTTTTGAGTGTAATTTTACATTTAAAGTGTGGAATAGATTGCTTGCCAATGGAAATTTTTATAGACCAATGAAAAATTCAAGAATAGAATTGTATAATATCTTTAAGGCAACAAGATGGAAGTGTGCTAAATCTGAAATTCTGTTGATAGTTCCAAAGATCTTTGTTTATGAAATTTGGAGAGAAAGAAATAATAGAATTTTTGATCAGAAATTTGAGAATGAAGATGTGTTATTCAGTAAGATGCATAAGAGGATTCGAAGAAGGGTTGCAAGGCTGAGATGATTTTAAGTGTATATTGAAATTGTTTTGCTGTTGTGTTAATATTTTGTTTTGATTTGTAGTTGTATTAGCATAGGATTTGTAAAGCCAATGTGCTATGTTTTTTCACTATCATAAACAGAAGTTTTGCATGTATTCTCTATGTACTTTTTGGTGATTGTTAATAGAAGGGCAGGGCTCCCTTAGCACATTGCTTTTCAAAAAAAAAAAAATTCTTAAATTTAACAACGTTCTTTCATCAGTTACTTTGTTAATATTTTGTTTCAGATTATAAATATTAACATTTTCTTTCATTAAAATTCAAATTCCAATTTCATTTCAAAACCATATTTTTATTTAAATAAAATCTTTATTTTATTTTTAAATCAAATTATTGACCAATCGGGTTTATTTAGTTCTCTATCCTAAGTCAAGTTCATTTGGATATTTATCATTTCAACCCGATTCCATTCAATTCAAAAATCAAAGAATAGCAAAGGGAACTTGCAGCGTGATAACTGGGATGGTGTCAAAGTAAATAAACAAGCAATAGCAAACATCAATAACAAACCAATAACTTTTTAAACTAATCCCGAAATAATCATATTAATTTACATTTGTTGTTTATGCAAATTATTATGATTATTTCTAGAATCTACACTATCATTTCATGTAGATTAAAGATCATTACACTAATGTTTATACGGTTCTCACTTGATATTTATTATTCAATTTTATACTATCTCAATTTAAACAACATACATTTAGATGGTTCAAGGGTAATTAACCATTTCTACATGTCAAATAATTAAACATTTGAGGTGTCAAAATATACAAATTTAACTAATCAACTCCAACACATATGTCGATTCAAATTTTAACTATCCTACGTCAAATTCAATTGCATACTATTTATCACATTATACATTACACTTTAATATCCAATATAAACAACAAACAATCAATCAATCATCAACCAAACGGGATTATCATCGTATAAGTAACAGATAATGGTGTCACAAGTGAACTGATACAGGTAATAACATATATAACAGTGTAGATAACTAACAGCAGCAATATTTCAATTGTCGTTTCAATCGAAATCAAATTTAATAAATAAAGAACATTAATCGTGAGTGATTGCTCACCTTTCAAGGCCAGAGAGATTACAGAAGATGACACGAATACGCACACTGATACGGACACTGAAATTGAATTTCGAATCCAAACAAAGCAAAATCGGCACGAATTTCAACGATCAAAGCTGATTGGCCCAAATTGATGAAAATGGATCAGATCAGTACTGGAACGATGAAGATAAACGGTATAAGCGAACTTATATAACCATCTATAACTATATATACATATGAAATACTAAAATTGATGTAAATTCATCCCAAATATCGAAGAAAACTCTTCTACTTTACACCTTTCTTGGGAAAAGACCCCATTTCAAGCGCTGATTCAATAGCAGTCTTCCAATTAGACTGAATAAATGTGTGGTTAAGACGGGTCAGAAGTTGTTCCATCTCCGAGGATCAGATCAGGCAGAGCCTCTATGCTTTCTTCCTTTGCTACAGCTACCGGGTATTCATATTTATATATTTAAATTCAAACACAATAAATTTAATATGCATGCACTTCAAATATATATATATTAAAATCAAACATACTTTTATAAAAAAACCATACATTAAAAACAATATATATATTTGTTTAAATTAAATAGTTAATCCTAAAGCGTGTTATACCAAAATTTATGATGACAACCAACATTAGTAACAGACTATGGTTTTATACAAGTACATATACGTTAAAAAAAATGTACGCATACTAAAATAAATATAATATAAAATTGAACCGCACATATAAAACTATGCAATTTATTTCAAAAACTATATAAACTCATGTTATCATATACAAAACAACTAAAACCCAAAGTTTGAAATAGATGATAAAATGTATAATAGTACATATATATATATATATATTTGAAATAAATACCTATATATACTTATTTAGAATTGACATATCTTAAAGTATATATCCAAGTTGAACAATGCATGTTCTCAGGTAGGAACTAATATATAAATAACCATAAGCATATAAGGTTACTTTAACACGCAATGCAACACTTCACATCTCACACAGACATATGTTTTTACACATATATACTTACATTTAAACATCAATACTAAACCCAAGAATTATAAAATAGTATATATTTTTATATACAGAAAACCAAAGTTTATAACTCATATAGATAATAGAGTATAATATATATAAGCTACAGGTTCGAAAATTATATAAGAAATGTAAAGTATATACAATATAAATAAATGAATTATACATATACACTCACCGGAGTCAACAAAGTTTGCAAATCCGAGCCTCAACCACGCCCAAAACATGGCTGGAGATCGGCGATCATGGGTGCAGAGGTGATAGCCGCTATGGCTCGAGGTCAGAGGTGAGGCAGGGGCTGTATGAAGTTGTTGCCATGCGTCATTGAGTACATGATGGAGGCAAAAGAAAGTGGTGCATAAGTTGATGTGACGGTTCAAAGGAAGGAGGTGGCGAGTGTTGTGCGCGAGTGAGAGGACGTTTGTCTGGTGGTCACGGTTGCGCAGGCGAGATTGATGGTGTGTGGTTGCACTGGGCTGTAAGGCCGGAAGGATCACGGTGCTCGGGTTAGCAATGTGGAGGGGCTGTCGCGTGTAGCTAGTGAAAAGGCGACTGCACGAGTGGGCGGATGCAGTGGAGATGGTGGTCGAGCTCGATGCGTGACAAGAGAGAGAAGTGGGGTCGGGTCTGACTTCGGTGGAGGGTTGCGACACTTGAATTTTTTTTTTGATGGGCGAGCTGCATGGTAAGAAGGTGGAGTGGAGAGTGGATCGGCATGTGATTGGCGGAGGGAATGCAAGTGAATGGTTTAAGGAAAAGATTTGTAGATGAGGAGGCCTCATGATGAACAGGCTCATATGACTATTCAGTTTATATGCTTGTAAATAATTTTTTTATAGATGGGAATACGTGGAGGCATGGAGACACAAAAGCAGGTTTCAAGATAAGCCAGGCATGCAAGCTTCATAATACAACATGCTTTTCTTTTTATATATATATATACATATACATATATATATATATATATATATATATATTAAGGCAAGCATAGTAAAGAATGGATGCACATAAACCTACCAATGGAAAAGAAAAGCAAAAGAAAACCAAAAGTCACTAACTGGTTACTGATACGGTTACCGTTCTCAAGGATTCCGCTGCGTACCGAACTCCAAAATATAAAAATGAATACACCTTAGAGATCAGCATGATGAAACGATCAAAACGGTATACAAATATCAGTGGTACGATTGAATTATAAAAATTCAAATTTTCAACTAGTGGAAAATGCAAGAAAAACGCAGAAAAAAAGACGACGGAGCTAAAGATGTCTGAATTTTGAAAACAAAAAATGATGTCTTGCTCAGAAGACGTTTTAGAATTTTTCTATGTAAAAATATTTAGGTTTCGTAAATGTTTTATTTCCATCGCTTTTTTACTGATTAAATTGAAGTAAATTTACGCACGAAATAAACTTTCATATTTTCGGACGAAAATTTACCGGTTGCTATGTTTAATTGGACGCATTCTAAATATCAAATTGATATTTCAAAATTTTATCGTTTAAATTCCCACAAAATTTCAATTAATAACGTTATTAAAATCGATTAAATCTGCGGGTTGTTACACTCTCCCCCACTCAAAACTTTTCGTCCTCGAAAAGGAAGGAGGTAGGAGAATAGAAACAACCAGAAGAAAATAGATTTGAATTCCAAAATAAACAATTAATTTAAACCATATAAATTTCAATTGAAATTAATTTATATTCAACAATTGACTTTTAAATTCAAGATTTTCATTAACTTGGTTTATTTCAATTTATCGTTTTTCCAAAATTTATTTCAACAATAGTTTATTTTATGAATCCATTTATTATTCAACTAGCCTAGTATTCTATTTATCTCTATTATTAATTTTATAATTAAACTTTAAGTGTATAACATTTTTATACGCACTCAAATTTTATTTATAAAGACAATTTATATTGTATATTATCCAATTGTCTTAAATTAACAATTTCAAAGATCATAAATTAAATATTCATTTATTATAATCATATTCTATTCGACAAATTTAATTCTTCTTTATTTCAAATTATTATTAAATTTATTCTACTCAATATATCTTATCACATATATATTAAGTATTTACACTTATTATAACTACTCAAATTTATTTAAAATTCCTTTGATATCTTTTATATTGTATAATATTCAATTACATAGTTAGCTTTTAAAAATCTAGGTAAGTTATATATATAATGCAATTGAGTATTATACAAAAAAAAATTACAATTCAGTCATTTCAAGTTAAATATTTATTCAAAATCTTTGCCTCAGTTTGTAATTTGAAATCATCTTTAATCATAGATTTAAGAATTAAATTTCTGATTTCACTTCAAACCATATAGAGATAATTATGCATATACTACATATATCAAATCTAATTAAATTTAAAATAATATACCTATACATAAATCAAATCATACTTAAGAAAATAAAATCATTTTAAATTTTCAAAACAAAACAGTAGCAAAGCTACGAATTTGTCTCTCCACTTCGAAACTCGAAAATGAATGTCGATGATGCAGCCGCTATCACCGAAATTATTTTCCAGCGACAAAGAGAAGAGTACTAATTTTAACTTTTTGTTTAAATTCTTTGAATGATTTATATTTGAAAATATTTTAA
Organism: Allium cepa; assembly: GCA_030765085.1. Lineage (NCBI taxonomy): Eukaryota > Viridiplantae > Streptophyta > Magnoliopsida > Asparagales > Amaryllidaceae > Allium > Allium cepa. The sequence continues at coordinate 91,795,695 of CM060944.1, forward strand.
ATACTGTACACTTTAAAACTTTTAAATCAAAGTTTGAAACCACCGAATATTAAATTCTTAAATTTAGCTTAAATCCATTTAAAATTTCAAATCAATTTTAACCCAATTTTATAAATTCATTTATTTATATAATCCAATGTCAATGGTTTACAACAATAAATGAAAATAAAATATTATTATTTCAGGCAACAAATTCATTAACAATTTAATTTTAGAGAAATTCATACATATATATAATATAATCATACAAAACTATTTTATCATCCAAATTTGAAATACTACTGTGTCAGTTTGCTTTGTTCAAGTGTTTTGGAAATTCTATCGATAGCGTTGATCAGACGAATCGATCGAAAACCCAAATCAACATCAACTCAAACAACACAACATATAAAACATTTTTAATATTAATTTACAAATACACTTCCTCGCTCGACGATACGAGGATGGATTTCAAAATAAGTATAGAGTTTTAAATTTGATGGAAATCAAATCAAAGAGAATTTTGATTCGATAATAAGTTCGAAACAGAAGAAAAGATAATTTAATTAACCGAATCGGGAGACGGATAAGCTTATTTAATTCATAGGTAACCTTAACCGGATCGACCGTGACTTCAATAATTAGATCGATGCAGAATTCTGACACAAATCTATATTCGATTGCATGGGATAGAATTCAGGTATAACAGGAGATAGATAGCATCGTAAACCGAGGATATAGAAATCTCCGGCAAATCAATGTCTATTGTAAAGGAGTTTCACCTCTTTACAAATCATTTGAAGTTTGGTGAAACCACAGATTCATTATAAGGGTCTTCCGAAGTGGAGTTATGGGATGCTCCAGAATTGAAAGAAGACGAATAGTGAGGGACACGAATGAATTTTAGAACCGCATGGAACGTTCCAAAATTCAAAGGAAGAGAATGAAACTCGAATGAGAGTGATTCTGTAAATACATTTACCCTATATGCTTTGTTTTGCCTAGAGCTACCAAAAGCTCTGATATCAACTGTAACGACCCGCTATTTTGGACTATTCGCATCCGCACACGTCGGACTTGAATAATTCAAAATACCGAATTGTTAATTTAAATTTGGCAAAAACTGAACATATACAGCAAATAAATAATCACAGAATCACAGACACAGAGTTATAATATGCAGCAGAAGCAAAAGATAGTAGTTCATGAAGCTACTATATAGACAACAGAGTTAAATAAGTTACAACAGAAGTCTCGAATACAATAGTCGAATACAAGAATCAAAATACATCGCTGAAATCAACCGAATCTCTGAAAGCTGAATAGAGAGCCGGATCTCCAGGCGAAGCTATGACTCCAATGGTGAGTCTCAAAAGCTGAACCACTCAGTCTGACCCGAGCGTAAAGCAAAACACAAAACACTCGAGTCAGGATTTAACATTCTCATATCAATAAATCCAATTCAAGTGAAATAACAACTGAAATACAAGTAATTCAAAGGACGTTGGAATAATCATCCTCTAACGATCTGTTAAACTATCTACTATGTAGTAATATATGCTAAGTAGATAATGTCTATTAGTAATATAAATATCAAAATAGTGTTAAGGCGTTACCAATATCCCCCTTAACACATTTTATATAAGCGTCATAGTCTATACAGTAGTTTAAACTCCACCGTAAACTAGTGGGATATTAGGGAGTACTCCATGGTATAGCACAAAACAAATTCATAGAGATCGCGCATATAGGGATACAAGTACGACAAGGCACATGAGGCAATACCCAAGGTAGTGAAACTACCGTTTTCTTGATCCGGACTGGTGAAAACGCATCGCCGCAACGATCGCAACACCGCGAAACGACACTCCCAAAAGTACGAGGGTGCACCAATCAATAACAAGTAATGAGTCGTATCGAAGAAGTGTGTTCGCTCGAAGTGGCTAACCCCATTTGGCCCGATACGGCTCCTGTTTTAGTCATTTCCAAATTGACACAAGTATCAAGGCTATCCATTATCGTTCTCTTTCTTCAGTCATCACGTACATCATTCCAACCACTTCATTCTGGATCACACTCCGCGTATGGTTATTGAAGTGGTTTTCGGTTTAGACAGAGAGTATGTCCATAACTGATTCCAGTTTCTTTAATAACTTCCGTAATTATTACACCGATTGGTCGTTTAATAAATTTCAAAACCAAATCAAATTCGATTTCAAATTAGAATTTGTAAATCAACATTCCATTTGTCTTTCTATATTAATTTCCATAATTTACGTTTCAAAACTTCCAGATTACTATTTCAAAACCTTATAATTCAATTTCAATTTTTAACTGTTCAAATATTGATTCAAGTTCGTATAAAATTTTCATTCCTTAATCATGTAAATTAATTTAATTCAACATTCAAATCAATTTAAACCCACTTATCAATTTCTTTCAATGTTAGTTAAGTTAATTTATCATTTAAACAATTTTCATTTAATCTCTAATTCATTAATCAATTACTTACATTCAACTTAATTATATCAAAGCTTACAAATTTTGTTTAAAGTTAATTTTGCCGAATCAAATTCTTTAAATTACAAGTCTTACATTTGTTTTAATAAAACGCGTTTTATTTCTTATTGAAGAAATTCAATTTCACTTATTTATTAACGTACTTAATGTAATTTTCCAAAACTTAATTAATAAAGAACTCAATTTCATTTATTAACGAAGTTCAAATTCACTTATTCAGAAGTTCAATTTCTCTTATCAAAGAATACAAATTCTTATTTAATTGTCAAATAATTCAATCCTATTTAATTATTACAAAATTTCAAAAATCAATTATTAAATAATTTCAAACTCAATTATTAAATAATTTCAAAACTCAATTATTAAATAATTTCAAAACTCAATTATTAAATAATTCCAAAACTAATTCAATAGTTTCTTAAATTTAACAACGTTCTTTCATCAATTCCTTTGTTAATATTTTGTTTCAGATTATAAATATTAACATTTTCATTCATTAAAATTCAAATTCCAATTTCATTTCAAAACCATATTTTTATTTAAATAAAATCTTTATTTTATTTTTAAATCAAATTATCAACCAATCGGGTTTATTTAATTCTCAATCCTAAGTCAAGTTCATTTGGGTATTTATCATTTCAACCTGATTCCATTCAATTCAAAAATCAAAGCATAGCAAAGGGAACTTGCAGTGTGATAACTGGGAAAAATCAAAGCATAGCAAAGGGAACTTGCAGTGTGATAACTGGGATGGTGTCAAAGTAAATAAACAAGCAATAGCAAACATCAACAACAAAACAATTACTTTTTTAAATAATCCTGAAATAATCATATTAATTTACATTTGTTGTTTATGCAAATTAATATGATTATTTCTAGAATCTACACTATCATTTCCTGCAGATTAAAGATCATTACACTTATGTTCATACGGTTCTCACTTGAAATTTATTATTCAGTTTTATACTATCTCAATTTAAACAACATACATTTAGATGGTTCAAGGGTAATTAACCATTTCTACGTGTCAAATAATTAAACATTTGAGGTGTCAAATTATACAAATTTAACTAATCAACTCCAACACATATGTCGATTCAAATTTTAACTATCCTACGTCAAATTCAATTGCATACTATTTATCACTTTATACATTATACTTTAACATCCAATATAAACAACAAACAATCAATCAATCATCAACCAAACAGGATTATCATCGTATAAGTAACAGATAATGGTATCACGGGTGAACTGATACAGGTAATAACATATATAATAGTGTAGATAACTAACAGCAGCAATATTTCAATTGTCGTTTCAATCGAAATCAAATTTAATAAATAAAGAACATTAATCGTGAGTGATTGCTCACCTTTCGAGGCCAGAGAGATTACAGAAGGTGACACGAATACGCACACTGATACGGACACTGAAATAGAATTTAGAATCTAAGCAAAGCAAAATCGGAACGAATTTCAACGATCAAAGCTGATTGGCCCAAAATGATGAAAACGGATCAGATCAGTACTGGAACGATGAAGATAAACGGTATAAGCGAACTTATATAACCATCAATAACTATATATACATATGAAATTTAATATTTAAATTCAAACACAATAAATTTAATATGCATGCGTTTCAATTATATATATTAAAATCAAACATACTTTTATAAAAAAAGCATACATTAAAAACAATTTATATATTTGTTTGAATTAAATAGTTAATCCAAAAGCGTGTTATACCAAAATTTACGATGACAACCAACATTACTAACAGACTATGGTTTTATACAAGTACATATACGTTAAAAAAATGTACGCATATTAAAATAAATATAATATAAAATTGAATCGCAAATATAAATCTATGCAATTTATTTCAAAAACTATATAAACTCATGTTATCATATACAAAACAACTAAAACCCAAAGTTTGAAATAGATGATAAAACGTATAATAGTACATATATATATTTGAAATAAATACATATATATACTTATTTAGAATCGACATATCTTAAAGTATATATCCAAGCTAAACAATGCATGTTCTCAGGTAAGAACTAATATATAAATAACTATAAACATATAAGGTTACTTAACACGCAATGCAACACTTCACATCTGACACAGACATATGTTTTCACACATATACTTACATTTAAACATCAATACTAAACCCAAGAATTATAAAACAGTATATATTTTTATATACAGAAAGCCAAAGTTTATAACCGATATAGATAATAGAGTATAATATATATAAGCTACAGGTTCGAAAATTATATAAGAAATGTAAAGTATATATAATATAAATAAATGAATTATACATATACACTCACCGGAGTCAACAAAGTTTGCAAATCCGAGCCTCAACCACAGCCCAAAACATGGCTGGAGATCGGCGATCACGGGTGCGGAGGTGATAGACGCTACGGCTCGGGGTCAGAGGAGGTGAGGCAGGGGTTGCATGAAGTTGTTGCCATGCGTCGTTGAGTACACGATGGAGGCAAAAGAAAGTGGTGCATATGTTGATGTGACGGTTCAAAGGAAGGAGTTGACGAGTGTTGTGCGCGAGTGAGAGGACTTTTGTCTGGTGGTCACGGTTGCACAGGCGAGATGGAGGGTGTGCGGTTGCACTGGGCTGTAAGGCCGGAAGGATCATGGTGCTCGAGTTAGCAATGTGGAGGGGCTGTCGCGTGTAGTTAGTGAAAAGGCGACTGCGCGAGTGGACGGATGCGGTGGAGATGGTGGTCGAGCTCGGTGCGTGACAAGAGAGAGAGAGAGAAGTGGGGTCGGGCCTGACTTCGGTGGAGGGTTGCGACACTTGATTTTTTTTTTTTGATGGGCGAGCCGCATGATAAGAAGGTGGAGTGGAGAGTGGATCGGCATGTGATTGGCGAAGAGAATGCAAGTGAATGGTTTAAGGAAAAGATTTGAAGATGAGGAGGCCTCAAGATGAACAGGCTCATACGACTATTCAGTTTATATGCTTGTAAATAATTTTTTTTTATAGATGGGAATACGTGGAGGCGTGGAGACACAAAAGCAGGTTTCAAGATAAGTCAGGCATGCAAGCTTCATAATACAACATGCTTTTCTTAATATATATATATATATATATATATATATATATTTAAAGCAAGCAAAGTAAAGAAATACCTACCAATGGAAAAGAAAAGCCAAAGAAAACCAAAAGTCACAAACTGGTTACTGATACGGTTACCGTTCTCAAGGATCCGCTGCATACCGAACTCCAAAATATAAAAATGAATATACCTTAGAGATCAGCGCGACGAAACGATCAAAACGGTATACAAATATCAGTGGTACAATTGAATTATAAAAATTCAAATTTTCAACTAGTGGAAAATGCAAGAAAAACGCAGAAAAATAAGATCGACGGAGCTAAAAATGTTCGAATTTTGAAAAATGAAAAATGACGTCTTGCTCAGAAGACGGGTTAGAATTTTTCTATGTAAAAATATTTAAGTTTCGAAAACGTTTTATTTTCATCGCTTTTTAACTGATTAAATTGAAATTTACGTAGGAAATAAACTTTCATATTTTCGGATGAAAATTTACCGGTTGCTATGTTTAACTGGACGCATTCCAAATATCAAATTTATATTTTAAAATTTTATCGTTTAAAATCCCACAAAATTTTAATTAATAACGCTATTATAACTGGTTAAATCTACGGGTTGTTACATTCCACAACATACTACAACATCTTCGATCAATTTTCCAGTGATCGACAACCCAAAAGCTACCCTTGATCACAATCCCGAGCTTCAATTCATCCCTGATCGCCGACGATTCACAAAATACCCAAATTTGTTCAACTATGAATATCTCAATGAATACTACTCCGAAAATCATGATTTTTCTATCAAAATTCATCATTTCCAAATACAAACCTAGTCATGAAGTTAAAACTAAAAATTAAAATCTTTTATTTTCTGACTTTAAGTTACTTTAACTGTAACTTCTTATTTTTGATAAAATCCCTTAATATAAACACTTGAGTTTATTTTTTAAAATAATATTACAGTCTTTCCTTCATTTTCCATTCATAAATCAAAGTCTGAAATTGATTGAATAAGGTGCAATTCGAATTTTTCTTAGTGAACTTAAGTTTGAGCTTCAACAGAGTATAACACATGTATGTATATACATACATTCCGACATGCAAGCACATAGGACAGTAAAACATTTTGCACAGCAACTCAAAGCATTCATCACAACATCAATTCATAGATTCAAGGTTCTGAATTAAAGGTTAGCTCACCTGGAATGTCAAAATAGAGAACAGATATGTTGATTTGGTTTCCTGAGTTTGAAAATCCTGAGTTCTTACTTGATGATGAATTGCTTTTTCTTTACTTTGATTCGAATTTTTCTGACTTGAACTGTTTTGCTTGCTGTCCAGGTTTGCTTGATTTTTCTTTTTATCTTTCAGGTTTAAATCTTCTGTTTTCAGGTCTGTATTGTTTTCTTTTCTTATTGATATGATGTTAAAGACATGAGAAAGGAATGTAGTTAATTTTTATTCTTCAATATAAAATTTAATTCATTTTAAACAAAATAAATGCCATTTGTTACCACATGAAAATTCTTACTTAACACTTGTTAATTCCTTTATAAAAATGATTACACTTGTTATATGTAATCAAAATTGTGTTTAAATCCTTCATCTTAATTAATTTACAAATTATGTTTTTACCCTTAAGTACTTATTTTTTACATATGTATTTTATTTTGTTTACCCTTGTTAAAACAAATGTTTTATATATATACAATTTCTATTATTCAATAAATGCATTCTCTTTTATAAAATCTTAAGAAAACTTGAATTTTAAAGAAAATATACTTTAATAAATAACATGCATATGTATATAATAAAATTTAGCTTTTAAACAACCATTAAACTTTTACTATATGTTAAACACTAAAAATAATATTTTAAATATAATTTATATCTTATCTCCTATTTAAATAAATACATTTGCTTTATTAATCATTTATAAAATCCTTTAAATAAAAATGGTTTTAACATTTAATTTCACATGATAAATATATTAAAATTTCATTCTTAATTAGCCTTTGAAAAGTCTATTATATCAAGTTCAAAACATCATTTTAAATCAAAATGCATATTTAATAAAATTAGAAACGAATTCTCATTATTTTAAAAATAAAATTTTAAATCCAATTTATTTCAAATATATTTATTTTTGAGTTTCCAAATTCAAATTTCTATTAAAAATCAATATATATATATATATATATATACAAACAACTAATATTTTATTTTATTTTGGAAAAACTCAATTTAATTCATAATTTAATTTCAAAAATTTAACTAATTACCAAATTTAACATGAAAAAATTCGGGAATGTTACATAAACGAATCAGACTTTTTCTTTTCTTTTTAAAACGAACCAAACTTGTGATTGATTTGCATATTCGTAAAAGCACTTTTAGGATTAGTTCCAAATTGTTAAAATATTAAGAGAATGATTTTTTTCAAGTGTATGATATCCCGAAAATTTGGCAATATAAATTCAATAATCTGTGTTAAAAATTAAATGGATTTGATAATTTTTGTTAATAAAATTTGAATAAATTTAATAATCTTCTTTTAATAAATATTTAAATTGGTAGATTTTATCTTTTTTTAAAGCAAATAAATTATTTTCTATTTGTAATATATATAATTGTATATATTGTAAATAGATAAGTTTTGGTTTGGAATTTAGTAAATAAAGCAACTTCCTAATTCTAATTTATTTTTGGTAAATTGGAAATTTTGATTTAAATTTAACATTTTGTTTTTTAAAGCAATTTAATAAATATCTATATGGTTTATACTTAAGGTAAATCTTATTTGTTTAAATTATATTTAATTAACTTAAATATGAACCTAAATTAGATTAACATAAAAGCTTTGTTTTATTTTCTTTTTAAGATATTGCTTGAAATTATATATAAGAGTTTAAAATACAATTTACATATGATATTAATATATTGAGTAATAGAAGTAATTTATAATCCCTTTTATAAATTACTTAAAATTGTTAAATTTATTATTTTCAAATAATAATTGTAATACCTAGTTTTTATAAACATAAATAGATTTTATAGAAATAGGATTTGTTATTTTTAAACTTAATAAGAGTTGTATATGCATATAACTTGATTTTTAATTTAGATTTTATAATTTAATTTAAATTTGAATTTAATGTTGTGAAATTAAAAAGAATTAATATTTAAAAATATTTTAATAAGATTTTATTTATAATTTGTTTTGTTTCACTCTTCTTTAAAAATAAAAAAATAAAGAAATTTATTTATATATACATAAAAAGGAATAAAATAAGTTAAAAGCTTTTATAAACAATTTAAATTAAATTAAAATACTTAAATTACATGTGTAATCTCTTAACACCTTAATGACATTTGTTAAGCCATAAAGTAAACATTGTTACAAATGTTAAGATTTAGAACAAGTGTCCTATTTGATTTTCTTTTTCTTTTATTTTAATTAAATCAAAATTTTATTTATATAAACACATTACTTCTCACTTTCATTTTTTTTTCTATTCTTCTTTTTCAAAACTTAAGAACTTCAACTAAAAATCTGAAATCATCTTCTTCAAAACAGAAAAAAAAATTGCTTAAAACAAAATCTGCAAATTCCCTCAAAAATCAATCTGAAACTAATGTTCCCTCTAACCAAATTCAAACAAAAACTATCTGAATCATCTTCAAAACTTGGAATATAAACCTGTAGCCTCTTCAAATTCATTAACCTGAAAGCAATTTGCAACCAAACCTGCATGCAACTGCAATTTCAATCCATGCCTGCATTTTTCCTTTTTCTGGAAGCATGCATGCAATTGTTAAATCAGGGAGCAAAAGCAATGTAGTAAATCAGGAATAAAGTTTACAAAAATAAAGAAGCAACTCAAAGTTTTGAAATTGAAGCACATTCTAGTTCAAGCTTTTCAAAACATGGTTGATCTGTTCTTTTATACTTGTGAGTAACATTTTCATATTAAATAAGCTTAAGTAATATAGTTGCTTGATTTATTCCTATGATAATCATGTTTGGGTTGGATGAATGTGATGGAATTCTCTGTAATATGTGTGGTTCTGAATGCATGCTTGTGTTGTGATGTGTTTATGCCTGTTCTAGAATTCCAAGTTTAAATTCTGATCAAAATCATGATCTCATGTTCAAATCTTTGATAAGGTTTAAGATTCAAACAATATATGGTTATGTAACATAAGTTAATGTTTAAAATTTTGTTTAATATATAATAAAAAAATATGTAATTGACTCTGGAAATCAAAATATAACAGAACAACATTAAGTAAGTGAAAATTTAATTATTCAGATTCATTGATCCAGGAGTATAACTTGATTACTTATACTAAAACTTGAATTTTAAAACTAAAATTAGAAATTTTAGTTTGAAATTGGTTGAGCATTTCTGATTTGTCTAGAAATGATATTTTGGTGTGTAAGTGTCAATCTAAGTGGTCAGGGTGGCCAGCGGCTTCTCTGGTGATGGAATGGTGATAGAAGAATCGGGGAAAAATGGTAGGAACTGGATCAAAGCTTTGAGGCGATGGTGATCTTGAATTGAAGATTTAAACCCTAGTTTTCTGTTCATCAGAAAATTTGATCGTCGTGAACCCTATGGATGATCGAGCTTTCCCAGATTCAAGTAGATGATTGATGGGGTGTGGAAGAGGTTGTGGCCGGAGGTGAAGCTTCTCTGGTGGTCAGAATCTTGTGTTTGAGGCGTTTCCAGTATTCGACATTGCTTCCAGTATTGAACTCGTATGCTCGTTTCTGATTTTGGGCTTCTGTAGATGGTTTGAAGGTCGAAATGGTATTGGTAGATGATCGTCGACTTGCGCGTGTGGTCGCGAGTGGTCGGAGTTGACAACAGTGGTGATGCAGGTGCACGAATTTCACATGGTGTGTCTGCTGCTGTTTCAGGGAAGAAGGTACTCGAGTGTTATTGGGCTATTTCATGTCTTTGCTCGAAGCATAGGGGTGTTGGACTCGAAGTGATTTATCTGTGGGCTCGGGTATTTTATTGATTCAGGTTTATGTTAAACCCGACAATATCTTAAGTAATTGAATTCAAAATGAAAGGTTATTCAAGTTACTCGAGTTATTTAATGTTTTGCTCGGGTTAAGTTAGGTTAGGCTCGAGTAATTTAGGTGTAGCTCGAGTTAGTTTTGTTTCAGGTTAGAAAACTTGTTCTATTTTCAATTTTAAACTGAAATTTAAAATAGTAAGCAAAGATTTAAATTAAGTTTTAAATCTAATTTTAAATAATGGATTCAAGTTTAATTTGAATCTTAGCTGGAAATGAATAAAGTTTTAAAATTCAAATTTGTTTAAATAACCTTAAGAGGTTAAGTGTTTAAAAGTGTTTTTAAAAGGATTTTGAATTTAAATTGGAGTTTGAAATTTTTTAAACAAAGTTTAAATCTGATTCAAATCTAAATTTGAATCTTTGTTTTAAATTGAATTTAAGTTTTATAAATTTAAGTGTTTTAACAATTTTGAATGATAAAGTAAAAATTAAATGTTCTGAATTTAAAAATAGAATTTGTTTTAAACTCTTGTAAAATTTCTTTTATAAGAGAAAGTATTCTTCATCATGAAAATTTAAAGGTTTTAAATTGATTTTAAATTTTGTTGAAGATAAATTGAGTTTCATTTTAAAACTTGAATTTAAAATGCAATTTGAAATTTAATTTGGAAATGAATGTTTTCAAATATATTTGTGAATGATAATTTAACCATAGAAAAGAAAAAAGGGTTTATCTTAAAGTTAAATTAGAATTTAATGATTTGTAATTCATTTAATTATTAGGGTAATTATATGGATAATTAATTTATTTAATAAATTAATGAAATGGATAATTACTTAAAGTAATTAAGGATTTTGAACTTAAAAATTTAAGATTAATTATTCTTAGAATAATTAGCTTATAATTTATGAATCATTAATTAAATAAGATTAGATTTTAATTAATGATTAGTATTTAATTAATCAAGTAATAAAGGATTAATTAAGTTACTGTTAACACTTAATTAATTAAATAATTAGGAATTAATTAATGCACTATTAATGATTAATTAATTGGAAATCAATAATGATTAAAATAAGCTAATTAATTTAGAAAAAATAATTAATGAATTGTTAATAGTTAATGAAGGTTATTAACTAAGGGTTATTTAATAATTAATTAATGTAATTAATTTAAAGATAATCATTTGTGTAAATTGTTAAGTATAATTACTTATGGTAGTAATTAAGGAAATTAATTACTTATTGTAATTAATTGAGTTTAGTTTGATTAGATTAAGTTAATTAATTCGGTTTAATTAATTTAGAATAATCATTTGATGATTTGTGAAGTATAATTACTTAATGTAATTTAATGAAGAGTAATTACTTAGGAAAGTAATTAATGGGTAATTACTGGATGTAATTAATTGAAGGTGATTTGATGATGGAAGTAATTTTAGTATAATTACTTTGTAAAATTAATCAAGGGATTAATTAGAGATAATTAATTAAGGAGTAATTAATTTATTTGGTGAAGTAATTAAGGGTAGTTAATTACTGAATGGAGTTAATCAAGGGTGATTAACAATTATGGTTTAAATAAAGATTTATTTCTTATGTAATTAATTTAAATAGAAAATGTAATCAGAAATCATTAATTATTATAATTAATAAAGTAATTAAGAAGGGATTATTTGGAAATAATTAATAAATGATGGAATTAATTAATGTAATTAACTAAGGATTAATGTAATTAATTATAGTTAATTAATTTATGAAGTAATTAAAAGTTAATTACTGTATTTGGTTAAGTATAATTAATTTGTAAAATTAATTAAAGGATAATTACTTGAATGTAAATAAAGGTTAATTAATCAGGGATGATTAACTAAAATGAATAATTGGTTGATGATTAATTAATTGATTGTTAATTAATTAATAGTGATGTAAGCAAGTTTAATAATGATGAAGTAATTAATTTAATTCACTTTAAATTAATTAGAAATGGTGTAATTAATTTAATTCATTTTAAATGAATTATATTTGGTGTGATTATTAATCATTGCTTATATATGAATGGTTGATGTTGTTTGCCTTGAATGGTTTGAAATCTCAGATATGAGATAAGTAATGTTGAGTGTATGGACGCTTTTGTTGCATTGTGATTATGATTTGGATTATCTTTTGATAATGATAATAAGGATTATCTGTTATGATGATTATCTATTGTGAATCTATGGATTATCCATCTATGTGTACATAGATAATGAAATTGAATTGTTTTAAACTTTAAAATAACTTGGCCTTAAAGGATACGCTTTGGATTTCGATGAGACCGGGATCGGTTTTCCAGATTTGGATTACTGAAAACCACATCGATCCAAATTAACGATAGGCCGTGAATCTCATGTGAAGAGTGAAGACTCGAGGTGTAAGAACTATTCGTCGGTATAACTCTGAGGGTGATTCCGAGATGAGTTTGATGAGGTTGTACTTTCAGATTCGAGATGAAGATTCAGAATGCCAGGGTTATCGTCGTTAACTCTAAGGGTGATTCCAAAATGAGTGTAACGAGATAATGCCTTCGGTTTCGTTCGAAGACGGAGCGAACTTGTATGGACTGAATGCTTTCAGAACATCGTCAGGTGGACGATGAGCATTCTATGAGATGTGTTCTCTAAAGGTAATCGTAGCCTCAAGCCTCATCAACCGAGAATGGCTAAAATAGGGGAGGTGCAGCAAGGCTAAGTGGGTCATGCCTAAGTAGGACGAGATTTTCCCCTGTCTAGAAGTCTCTTTTTTATTCGGTTGTGTGGACGGTTGGAACGTACGCAAAATACAGGGTTGTCTTGTTCGGGACTATCCAGTAAGGGATGGTTCCGGCCTTGTGTTGCAGGGGATTGGGAGTGATCCTCGGTACGGTGATCTAGGCCATGAATTATGACGGGCGGTACCCCGGTAGCCCTGCCATTGTATGGAATCCAAAATCCAATAAGTGCCAACGGTTTTGATTATATTACCCACTTTTGTGGCTAGTAGCTGGAATTTAATAGATGTAACAATTTCGGCTATTTCATATTTACTTGAAAACCCTAGACCTATTATAATATCACTGGATTTCCTATCAAATATTTTGGTTAGCCTAAGGTAAAAACTATTCCATGTTTATGTGTGGGAAGTCTTACGTGATACCTTTCTTTTCAAAGGTTTTTCAAAGTTAAGCAACCTTAACCTGTTACTCACACCAGATCCATGTCTGACCCGGATTTTATCTTTTGTTTTCTTAAACTCTTGGGTACTCAATTTTCACAAGTAGCCAAGGGATTCAGGTTAGCTTTGACGAATTATGGAGGAGCAATGGAGCAGGAGGCTTCGCCGTTAGATATATAGTTTCCGCTGTGTGTTCTCTGTGTCGGTATCTCTTTGTTAAGCTGTATAACTAGACATGTGTTTATAACTGTCTAGTATGTGATGTATGTGTTGTGTAACTCAGATTAGTGTTGTATACTATGTAATATTTATGTTATTAATATAATTTATTCGTTCTGCTGTTGAGATTCTGTTGTTGTTTCATCTTCTTCTCTTTCTTTTCTCTTTTCTGTCCCTTTTCTTTCTTCATGATGATGCGATTTTCTGTGGTGAGAAAGTCGGGTCGTCACAGTTGGTAACAGAGTCCTAGGTTGAGTGAATACCTAGGCTTTGAAGTGATTTCTTTCTTGAGAGAGCGTATTTGTAATTTTAAATATATTTATATATATATTTACACCTACCTATTTGTTGGGTTACTTGTTCGGGTTTTCCAATATAAGTTATAAAGGTAGATAAGGTAGTGGGGTGTGTAACACGACTACTACCAATGGTTGGAGTTTGAGTGTTGAGGGTGGAAGTGTGTCTATAGAGACTGTAGACCTAGTACCATCTCGAGTAAGCTTTTCAGCTGGATGTTAGGATTTCATAAATCTCTTAAGGAAACCTGTTAAGGTTTGGAGTTTATTTTTGAAGTTGGAAGAGTAGAGTTTTGATCTGTCAGTTGGGCAGAAGTGCGTGATGGTATCTTGATACCTCAGGAATTAGTAGCTGCGTGATGAGATGCAGTGACTATGGATGTCTCCGAAGATGTTTCTTTGGAACAAGATTAGGAAATCTTCGGCCTCGGTATCAGCAGTGCAGCTCGGAGCATTCTGTGTGCTAGCAAGAAGGTCTTCTGGTTAGCAGTTTTTCTTGAAATGGAGTTCAGAAGAAGCAGAGTGGATCCATTTCTTCGATGAATTGTCTAGATAAGCATAAGCTATTCTGATTGGTAAAGAGAGAATAGTTTTCTTTGGATATTGGATTGGTTGATCGCAAAAGTGACTTGCGATAGTTTGAGTGTTCTCCTGAGCTATTGGAGATTTTTTTGGATGTCTTCAGGGAAGATAGTGGTTTGTCCGCATCTGGAGATTGAGTTTTCTTATCGACTATATTCTAGGAGTGCTACCGGTGGTTCAGTTTAGTAGAAGGATGACTTCTAGAGAGAGGTTTGGTGAAGCAGCTTGGGATCGGGTGGGACATCTGAGTTTTCTTTTATGGATTTGTTGAACCATATTTCTGAGATGTGTTGTCCAGTTTGTGCTTATGTTCTTCATCAGCATTTTCTTCTACTTCAGATCAGAGTTGTGCAGCGGAAGCAGTTTAGGAGTGCTTTTGTTTTGTCCTTTCCGGATAGGAGAAGTAAGTTAGTCTTCTGATGTTTGTGGAGTAGAGTTGGTGTTCTTGGTTTTGGGATTGATCTTGAGGAGATCATTCTGTTGGGTTGTTTTGGTCCAGTTTGTTTCTAGAGACATCAGCGAAGGTTGAGCTGATCGAGAGAGATGAAGGCAGCCCAGGATCGTCAAGAGTGTTTTGTGGATAAGAGACGAAGGAATTTGGATTCCGGAGTTGGAGATTTGATTTTGGGTAAGTTTCTCCTATCAAAGGAGCTATAAGATTGGGTAAGACTGGGTAAGTCAGCTCCGAGGTATTTTGGATCTTTTATGTGTTCTCGTGAGGATTAATGTTTGATTTTCAAGGTTGAATTGCCGGTTTGGATAATTGGGATTCAATGTGTTTCATATATCTCTGAGGGAGTACGTGTATGGTCTATCTCTGGTAGGGGAACCAATAATTCACATTGTTGTGTCAGACTTGTCTGTAGTCTGATATCATGTTTAGTTTTGTAGATCAAGTTGAATAGGAGCTCTGTAGTTTAGTAGTATAGATTGTTTGAATTCTGTAGAGTGAGTATTCCGGTATTTATACTTAGGAAACTCTAGGAAATCCTATCCAGAATTTTGTCTGGATAGTTAGATTTGTTTGTTTGAGTAAATTAGTTGCTATGCTTGATAGCATATGATTGATAATATATGCTTGTGTTTTAAATAAAATCTTAAGGTAGATTATTAAATTACCTTTTCTTTTAAATTTGGGGACGAAATTCTTTTAAGGGGGAAGGAATGTGATATCCCGGAAATTTGGCAATATAAATTTAATAATCTGTGTTAAAAATTAAATGGATTTGATAATTTTTGTTAATAAAATTTGAATTGATTTAATAAGCTTCTTTTAATAAATATTTAAATTGGTAGATTTTATATTTTTTTTAAAGCAAATAAATTGTTTTCTATTTATAATATATATAATTGTATATATTGTAAATAGATAAGTTTTGGTTTGGAATTTAGTAAATAAAGCAATATTATAATTCTAATTTATTTTTGGTAAATTGGAAATTTTGATTTAAATTTAACATTTTGTTTTTCAAAGCAATTTAATAAATATCTATATGGTTTATACTTAAGCTAAATCTTATTTGTTTAAATTATATTTAATTAACTTAAATATGAATCTAAATTAGATTAATATAAAAGCTTTGTTTTATTTTCTTTTTAAGATATTGCTTGAAATTATATATAAGAGTTTAAAATACAATTTTCATATGATCTTAATATATTGTGTAATAGAAGTAATTTATAATCTCCTTTATAAATTATTTAAAATTGTTAAATTTATTACTTTCAAATAATAATTATAATACCTTGTTTTTATAAACATAAATAGATTTTATAGAAATAGGATTTGTTATTTTTAAATTTAATAAGAGTTGTATATGCATATAACATCATTTTTAAATTAGATTTTATAATTTAACTTAAATTTGAATTTAATGTTGTGAAATTCAAAAGAATTAATATTTAAAAATATTTTAATAAGCTTTTATTTATAATTTCTTTTGTTTCATTCTTCTTTAAAAATAAAAATATAAAGAAATTTATTTATATATACATAAAAAGAAATAAAATAAGATAAAAGCTTTCATAAACAATTTATATTAAAATATAATACTTAAATTACATGTGTAAATCTCTTGACACCTTAATGACATGTGTTAAGCCATAAAGTAAACATTGTGATAAATGTTAAGATTTAGAACAAGTGTCCTATTTGATTTTCTTTTTCTTTTATTTTAATTAAATCAAAATTTTATTTATATAAACACATTACTTCTCACTTTCATTCTTTTTTCTATTCTTCTTTTTCAAAACTTAAGAACTTCAACTAAAAATCTGAAATCATCTTCTTCAAAACAGAAAAAAATTTGCCCAAAACAAAATCTGCAAATTCCCTAAAAAATCAATCTGAAACTAATGTTCCCTCTAACCAAAATAAAACAAAAACTATCTGAATCATCTTCAAAACTTGGAATATAAACTTGTAGCCTCTTCAAATTCATTAACCTGAAAGCAATTTGCAACCAAACCTGCATGCAACTGCTATTTCAATCCATGCCTGCATTTTTCCTTTTTCTGGAAGCATGCATGCAATTGTTAAATCAGGGAGCAAAAGCAATGCAGTAAATCAGGATTAAAGTTTACAAAAATAAAGAAGCAACTCAAAGTTTTGAAATTGAAGCACATTCCAGTTCAAGCTTTTCAAAACATGGTTGCTTTGTTCTTTAATACTTGTGAGTAACATTTTTATATTAAATAAACTTAAGTAAATATAGTTGCTTGATTTATTCCTGTGATAATCATGTTTGGGGTGGATGAATGTGATGGAATTCTCTGTAATATGTATGTTTTCTGAATGCATGCTTGTGTTGTGATATGTTCATGCCTGTTCTAGAATTCCAGGTTTAAATTCTGATCAAAATCATGATCTCATGTTCAAATCTTTGTTAAGGTTTAAGATTCAAACAATATATGGTTATGTAACATAAGTTAATGTTTAAAATTTTATTTAATATATAATAAAAAAATCTATAATTGACTTTGGAAATCAAAATATAACAGAACAACATTAAGTAAGTGAAAATTTAATTATTCAGATTCATTGATCCAGGAGTATAAGCTGATTACTTATACTAAAACTTTAATTTTAAAACTAAAATCAGAAATTTTAGTTTGAAATTAGTTGAGCATTTCTGATTTGTCTAGAAATAGTATTTTGGTGTGTAACTGTCAATCTAAGTGGTCGGGGTGGCGAGCGGCTTCTCTGGTAATTGAATGGTGATAGAAGAATCAGGGAAAAATGGTAGGAAGTGGATTAAAGCTTTGAGACGATGGTGATCTTGTATTGAAGATTTATACCCTAGTTTTCTGTTCATCGGAAAATTTGATCATTGCGAACCCTATGGGTGATTGAGCTTTCCCAAATTCGAGTAGATGATATATGGGGTGTGGAAGAGGTTGTGGCCAGAGGTGAAGCTTCTCTAGTGGTCGGAATATTGTGTTTGAGGCGTTTCTAGTATTCGACATTGCTTCCAGTATTGAGCTCGTATGCTCATTTTGATTTTGGGCTTCTGTAGATGGTTTGAGGGTCGAAATGGTATTGGGAGATGATCGTCGACTTGCGCGTGTGGTCGCGATTGGTCGGAGTTGACGGTACTGGTGGTGCAAGCGCACGAAGTTCATTGTGTGTCTGCTGTTGTTTTGGGGAAGAAGGTACGAGAGTGTTATTCGGGCTATTTCATGTTTTTGCTCAAAGCATGGAGGTGTTGGACTCGAAGTGATTTATTTGTGGGCTCGGGTATTTTGCTGATTCAGGTTTATGCTAAACCTGACAGTACCTTAAGTTTGATTGAATTCAAAATGAAATGTTATTTGAGTTACTCGAGTTATTTAGTGTTTTGCTCGGGTTAAGTTAGGTTAGGCTCGAGTAATCTAGGTGTAGCTCGAGTTAGTTTTGTTTCAGGTTAGAAAACTTGTTCAGTTTTCAAATTTAAACTGAAATTTAAAATATTAAGCAAAGATTTAAATTAAGTTTTAAATCTAATTTTAAATAATGGATTCAAGTTTAATTTGAATCTTAGCTGGAAAAGAATAAAGTTTTAAAATTAAATTTTTTTAAATAACCTTAAGAGGTTAAGTGTTTAAAAGTGTTTTTAAAGGATTTTGAATTTAAATTGGAGTTTGAAATGTTTTAAACAAAGTTTAAATCTGATTCAAATCTAAATTTTAATCTTTGTTTTATATTGAATTTAAGTTTTATAAATTTTAGTGTTTTAACAATTTTGAATGATAAAGTAAAATTTAAATGTTTCGAATTTAAAAATGGAATTTGATTTAAATTCTTGTAAAATTTCTTTTGTAAGCGAAAGTATTCTTTATCATGAAAATTTAAAGGTTTTAAATTGATTTTAAATTTTGTTAAAGATAAATTGAGTTTTATTTTAAAACTCGAATTTAAAATGAAATTTGAAATTTAATTTTGAAATGAATGTTTTCAAATATATTTGTGAATGATAATTTAACCATAGATAAGAAAAAAGGGTTTTATCTTAAAGTTAAATTAGAATTTAATGATTTGTAATTCATTTAATTGTTAGGGTAATTAAATGGATAATTAATTTATTTAATAAATTAATGAAATGGATAATTACTTAAAGTAATTAAGGGTTTTGAAACTCAAAAGTTTAAGATAAATTATTTTTAGAATAATTAACTTGTAATTTATGAACCATTAAT
The DNA here is from genome assembly GCA_030765085.1 of Allium cepa. Taxonomy (NCBI): domain Eukaryota; kingdom Viridiplantae; phylum Streptophyta; class Magnoliopsida; order Asparagales; family Amaryllidaceae; genus Allium; species Allium cepa. The sequence goes on from CM060944.1 coordinate 91,815,287, forward strand.
TAAATAAGATTAGATTTTAATTAATGATTAGTAATTAATTAATCAAGTAATAAAGGATTAATTAAGTTACTGTTAACACTTAATTAATTAAATAATTAGGAATTAATTAATGGGCTATTAATGATTAATAAATTTGAAATCAATAATGATTAAAATAAGTTAATTACTTTAGAAAAATAATTAATGAATTGTTAATAGTTAATGAAGGTTATTAACTAAGGGTTATTTAATAATTAATTAATGTATTTAATTTAAAGATAATCATTTATGTAAATTGTTAAGTATAATTACTTATGGAAGTAATTAAGGAAATTAATTACTTATTGTAATTAATTGAGTTTAATTTGATTAGATTAAGTTAATTAATTCAGTTTAATTAATTTAGAATAATCATTTGATGATTGTGAAGTATAATTACTTAATATAATTTAATGAAGAGTAATTACTTAGGAAAGTAACTAATGGGTAATTACTGGATGTAATTAATTGAACGTGATTTGATGATGGAAGTAATTTGAGTATAATTACTTGTAAAATTAATCAAGGGATTAATTAGAGATAATTAATTAAGGAGTAATTAATTTATTTGGTGAAGTAATTAAGGGTAGTTAATTACTGAATGGAGTTAATCAAGGGTGATTAACAATTATGGTTTAAATAAAAATTTATTTCTTATGTAACTAAATTAAATAGAAAATGTAATTAGAAATAATTAATTATTATAATTAATGAAGTAATTAAGAAGGGATTATTTGGAAATAATTAATGAATGAAGGAATTAATTAATTAATGTAATTAATTAAGGATTAATGTAATTAATTATAGTTAATTAATTTATGAAGTAATTAAAAGTTAATTACTGTATTTGGTTAAGTATAATTAATTTGTAAAACTAATTAAAGGATAATTACTTAAATGTAATTAAAGGTTAATTAATCAGGGATGATTAATTAAAATGAATAATTGGTTAATGATTAATTAATTGATTGTTAATTAATTAATAGTGATATAAGCAAGTTTGATAATGATGAAGTAATTAATTTAATTCACTTTAAATTAATTAGAAATGATGTAATTAATTTAATTCATTTTAAATTAATTATATTTGGTGTGATTATTAATCATTGCTTATATATGAATGGTTGATGTTGTTTGCCTTGAATGGTTTGAAAACTCAGATATGAGATAAGTAATGTTGTGCGATATGGATGCATTGGTTGCATTGTGATGATGATTTGGATTATCTTTTGATAATGATAACATGGATTATGTGTTGTGATGATTATCTATTGTGAATCTGTGGATTATCTATCTATGTGTATATAGATAATAAAATTGAATTGTTTTAAACTTTAAAACAACTTGGCCTTAAAAGATACGCTTTGGATTTCGATGAGACCAGGATCGGGTTTCCAGATTTGGATATCCGAAAACCACATCGATCCAAATTAACGATAGGTCATGAATCTCATGTGAAGAGTGAAGACTCGAGGTGTAAGAACCATCCGTTAATATTAACTCAGAGGCTGATTCCGAGATAAGTTTGACAGGGTAGTACTTTTAGATTCGAGATGAAGATTCAGAGTGCAAGGGTTATCGTTGTTAACTCTGAGGGTGATTCCAAAATGAGTGTAACGAGATAATGCCTTCGGTTTCGTTCGAACCCGGAATGAACTTGTATGGATTGAATGCTTTCAGAACATCGTCAGGTGGACGATGAGCATTCTAAGAGATGTGTTCTCTAAAGGTAATCGTAGCCTCAAGCCTCATCAACCGAGAATGGCTAAAACAGGGGAGGTGCGCAAGACTAAGTGGGTCATGCCCAAGTAGGACGAGATTTTCCCCTGTCTAGAAGTCCCTTTTTTATTCGGCTGTGTGGGTGGTTGGAACGTACGCCAAATGCGGGGTTGTCTTGTTCGGGACTGTCTAGTAAGGGATGGTTCTGACCTTGTGTTGCAGGGGATTGGGAGTGATCCTCGGTATGGTGATCTAGGCAACGTACTATGACGGGCGGTACCCGGGTAGCTCTGTCATTGTATGGAATCCAAAATCCAATAAGTGCCAACGGTTTTGATTGTATTACCCACTTTTGTGGCTAGTAGCTGGAATTTAATAGATGTAACAATTTCGGTTATCTCATATTTACTTGAAAACCCTAGACCTATTATAATATCACTGGATTTCCTATCAAATGTTTTGGTTAGCGTAAGGTAAACATTTTTCCATGTTTATGTGTGGAAAGTCTTACGTGATACCTTTCTTTTCAAAGGTTTTTCAAAGTTAAGCAACCTTAACCTGTTACTCACATCAGACCCATGTCTGACCCGGAGTTTATCTTTTATTTTCTTAAACTCTTGGGTACTCAATTTTTACGAGTAGCCAAGGGATTCAGGTTAGCTTTGACGAATTAAGGAGGAGCAATGGAGCAGGAGGCTTTGGCGTTAGATATATAGTTTCCGTTGTGTGTTCTCTGTGTTGGTATCTCTTTGTTGAGTTGTATAACTAGACAGGTGTTTATAACTGTCTAGTATGTGATGTATATGCTGTGTAACTCTGATTAGTGTTGTATACTATGTAATATTATGTTGTTAATATAATTTATTCATTCTGCTGTTGAGATTATGTTGTTGTTTCTTCTTATTCTCTTTATTTTCTCTTCTCTATCCCTTTCTTTCTGATGCGATTTTCTATGGTGAGAAAGTCGGGTCGTCACAAAGTGCATGGCCCCAAAGGCCTAAAAAAACATCAGAACGAACACCCAAAAGATTATCCAACTTAACATCCTAATAATTTAGTTCCAATTCCTTTTTATAACTTTAAAAAAATATTAGTTATCTCCAAAGATAATTAATCACATTTAAAATCTCTTTAAAATAAATAAATCCATTATCTTCAATAATATTGATAATTATTTTCAAACACTTATATAACAATGGTATATTAATTTTAAAATCTTTATTAATTCAATTTATTAACTTCTAAATCAGTTAATAAATTTGAAACACTTATATTATATTATTTATTTTATTTTAATCACTTTTATTAAATCAATTGATTAAATTTAAATGTCAATAGTTAACTTCTTTTGTTAAATTCAAAAAATCATTTATTAAATTAATAATTAACCTCAAACATCATTAACTAAAATGATAAGTAAATTTTAAATACCATTAATTAAAAATAATTAATTAAATTTAAATAATCATAAATTAATTGGATTAATTAAATTCAAACCTCATTAGATAAAACGATTAATTAAAATATCATTTAATAAAATGATTTATTTGACTAAACATCCTTAATTAGAATGATTTAACTAAATTCCAAATGTTATTAGTTAAAACAATTAATTAAATTTAAAACAATCATTAATTAAAATAATTAATAAAATTCAAATATCATTAATTAAAATGATTAATTACTTTTAAATATCATTAATTAAAATGATTATTAATTCCAAACATCCTTAATTATAATAATTAATTAAACCTAAGTAATCCTTAGTTATAGATGATTAATTAAATTTGGTCTCATTTAAATCAAAGGATAAACCAATTTCATAACACCATTAATTAAATTGGTTAGCTAATTTTCAAAATCATTAGTTAAAATTTTAACTATTTTGAATATCATCACTCAAAATGATTAATGAATTTTTAACATTTTTGCTTAGCAAAAACACAACTCAAGTTCAAAACGTATAACAGGGTTTTGGGGATGAATTTACTAAATGACAATATAGCAAAATCGCTGTAACGATACTTAACAATTATAATGGAATTTTCGGATTTTATTTCAATTACTGTCAATATTGTTAGTCCTTGAGATGATGGTTTTGGTGACAACAACCTCAGGACTTGTTATAAAATATAAATACTAACATTATAGTTTAGATATATATGTACATGTAGGGTATAAACATTCAGGTACGAAGAATGAATACTGTATAGTATAAAGATTCAAGACTGAAGATTTCAAGATTGAAGACTCATGAGTATCAAAATATCATGAGTTCAAGATTTCAAGAGTACAAGATAAGTGTAGGGTCTAGAATTATGTTAAAACTTCTTGAAAGCACTTACATCTTTAATCGAAATTTATTCATGGAATGGAATCCACTTCGAGCCTATTAAAGGGATAGAAACCTAGTGGGATGGAACCCACGACAATATCTAGTGGAACATATAGTGGTCCTATTTCGATATCAATTAATTTTATAAAAATGCTTTTCAAAAATATATCTCTTGTTTTTAAAAAATGTTTTCAAAACTTTCTTTTCAAAAAGACATCTCTCTTGGTTTTAAATATTTTAGCCTCAAAACTATTTTTATCATTTTTAATATTTTGATTCCAAAATTGTCCTTATTTTTAAACCATTTCTTGTTTTAAATTATTTAGCTTTAAAATATTTATATACTCATATTTTAAATAACTTTATAGATTAAGATTATATATATTAAAAATTGCTTTCTAAACTGTTTTATATGTTTAAACTATATTCAAATATATTTAAAAAGTTTAGAAATTGTTTTTACAAATTATAGAAACCAATTTTGATAAGAAAATCAAAACATCAATTTTGCGTAGAGCATGTTGACATACCTCAATCACCCATGTCGACATGGTTTCCGTTAAATTCAAAATTCAAGTTTTCAAAAGAAGTGTCTATTCATCGTAACCTTTCACAATGAGATACAAAAGTTGCGCTACTATATATACCTATTGTTTTAAACGAATTTAAATCATAATTTTTCTTGTTTACTCTCCTCTTCATCTTCCACATTTATTCTAAAGAATACTAAACTATATTCTACCGAAATACCAAGTGAATCAAACTTGATTATCTCTTGTTTGATTCCCTGCCACTCTCTCCATAAGATCTCAGTGCTAGTTAGAGTTATAGGATTTTTTTGTAAATCAAAATGTTGAGTAAAAGGTGCAGTTGTGCCTTGAAATCAATTGGGTGTAATTGTAGCCCCGGAAATCAATTAGGTGATCTTGTAGCCTAGTTAAATCAAGAGAGTTTGCCCTAGACTCAAATACAGGAGGGTGTACTCGTAGCCTTGAAACCGGGGGTGTAATCTGGGAGATTATTTTGATAAGAAATCCATACGATTGTACAAGACTAGATGTAGGGTAACTCCGAACCAGTATGAAATCCTGGTGTGTTCTTTCCTTTAATGCTTTTATTTAGTATTTGCATCTGTGTCTGATTCTGTGATTATATCTGTATCTGTGAAATGTATTTGTTGGTGACTGAATTACGTAAGTTTCAAAAAGATTTAAAAAATCCACAAAACACTATTTACCCCCTTTATTGTTATTCCAGCCTTAAGATCTGTCATCCGCATTTCTCACATTTGGTATCAGAGCAATGTTTTCAAAGATTTCGTAGTCTGAATTTTGAAAAAGTTTGTAAAATGGCTACTTTGGGGATTTTCTTAACACTAGTTTAAAACTGTTCAAATCATCATTGTCTCATAAGTCTGCATATAATTATTATAGAAAATCAAGTTATATACCGTGTTTGTTTTCTATGCAAAAAATGTTATATGGCCTTTGAAGAATCAAATGTCAATGGACAAATTGTGCAAATCAAGAAGAATAAGTGGATACTTGATAGTAGATGTTCACATGTCCGGTAATCTAGATATGCTAAATGATATTATCTATAAAGATAGAGGAATGGTTAATTTTGGAGACAACTCTAAAGGATATGTGATTGGCATCGGCAATGTCGGTAACTGTAAAACTCCTACTATTTCTAATGTTTTATCAGTTAAGAATCTGAAACACAATCTACTTAGCATTAGTCAACTTTGCAATAAAGGATACAAAATTAAATTTGAAAAAGGTAAGTGTCACATCGAAGATAATAATTAAAATATTATATTTGAAGGAATTAGAAAGAAAAATATTTATATTCTTAGTATGAAAATCTCATATGATAATCTATGTCTTTTGGCTAATACAAGTGACCCTTGGATTTGGCATAAAAGATTTGGATATTTTAATTTTAAAATCTTATCTAGACTTTCTAAACTTGATCTAGTAAGAGGTCTCCCTAGAATGAATTTTAAAATAGATAGTACATGTGATGCTTGTCAATTAGGAAAACTTAGGAAGATTTCTTCCAAATTAAAAAATATGATTTCAACTTCAAAACCTCTTGAGTTACTTCATCTAGATTTGTTTGGTCCATCTCAAATTCAATCAATAAATCACAATAAATATGTCTTTGTAATTGTAGATGATTATTCTAGGTTTAAATGGACATTTTTTATGAAACATAAAAATGATACTTTGATTCATTTAAATATTTTACAAAAAGACTTCAAAACCTACGTTCTTTAAAAATTATAACTATTCGTAGTAATCATGTTGGAGAATTTGAAAATAAATTTTTTTGAGAGATTCTGCAAAGAAAAGGGAATAGCTCATAATTTGTCTTTTCCAAGAACTCTACAACAAAACGGAGTGGTAGAACGTACAAAATAGGACGATTGAAGATTGTGCAAGAACAATGCTTTCAGATAGTAATTTATCGAAACATTTTTGGACTGAAGCAGTCGCTACAGCTTGCTACATTTTGAGTAGAATATTATTAGACCGTTAAATGATAAAACACCTTACGAACTTCTTTACAAGAAGAAACCAAATGTATCTTATTTTAGAATCTTTGGAAGTAAATGCTTTATTCTAAATACAAAAGACAATTCGGATAAATTTGATCCTAAATCCGACAAAGGAATCTTTATCGGATATTCTAATAGAAGTAAAGCATACAGAGTTTTCAATTTAAGAACTAATACCATTGAAGAAACACTGCATGTTTCGTTTGATAAAAATTTCAAAGATTTTGAACAAATTAATGATGAAGAAGTTTTTTCTACCTTAAAAATGAATCATTTGAAACAGATAATGAACTTATTCATCAAAATAAAAAGGTTAAGCTTATAAAAGATCATCGTATAGAAAATATACTAGGAGTTATTGAATATGTTGTTAGAACTAGAAATAAACTAAATAACATGAGTAATGTAGCTTTTATATCATCTACTGAACCTAAAAATCCAAAGGAAGCATCGTCTGATGAATCATGGATTCTAGCTATGCAATAAGAACTGAATCAGTTCGCCAGAAATGACGTTTGGGAACTTGTTCCTAGACCAGAGGATAAAACTATAGTAGGAACTAAATGGGTTTATAAAAATAAAATGAATGAACTAGGTGAGGTCGTTTGAAATAAAGCTCGATTAGTCGCACAAGGTTATTGTCAAGAAGAAGGAATAGATTTTTAAGAAACCTTTGCACTCGTAGCAAGATTAGAAGCCATTAGACTTCTACTTGCATTTCCAAGCTATAATAATTTCAAATTATTTCAAATGGATGTTAAAAGTGCTTTTCTGAATGGATTTTGTTAGAGAGGAAGTTTATGTTGAACAATCTCCACTCTTTGAATATGAAAAATTTCCACACCATGTTTTCAAACTTAAGTAAGCTCTATATGATCTGAAACAAGCTCCTAGAGCATGGTATGACAGACTAAGATCTTTTTTATTAATCAAAATTTTAAATTGGTAAAGTAGATAATAGTCTTTTCATTAAAAGAAATAAAAATGATATCCAACTAGTACAAGTTTATGTAAATGACATAATTTTTGGTTCACTAATCATGAAACGAGTAAAGAATTTTCTAAAATAATGAAAAAAGAGTCCGAGATGAGTCATATGGGTGAACTTTCTTTTTTCTTAGGTTTACAAATAAAACAATTAAATAATGGTATTTTTGTTGGTCAAGAAAAATATGCTTTGGATCTAGTTAGTAAATTTGGTATGACCACTGTGAGTGGAAAACCCACTCCCATGGAAACCAATGAAGCTTTAAATAAAGAAGATCTATCAAAAGATGTAAATAAAAAACTATATAGGGGAATGATTGGATCACTACTCTATATCACTACAAGTAAACCTGATATCATGCATGGTGTTTGTCTCTGTGCAAGATACCAATCTCAACCCACAGAGACTCACTTAAAAGATGTGAAATGTATCATAAAATATGTGAAACATACTTTTGACTATGGTTTATTTTACCCTAAAAATAATTCGTTTGATTTAATCTCCTATTGTGATGTTGACTATAAAGTACAAGTGGAACTTGTCACTTTTTGGGGAATTCTTTGGTTTCATGGTTTAGCAAAAAGCAAAACACTATTTCTTTATCAATAACTGAAGCAGAATATATCTCTGCTGCTTTGGCTTGCTCTTAAACCATTTATATGCAACAAATTAACCCTAAATATTTTGGATTAACAATTTCAAAATCACCAATTTATTGTGATAATACTAGTGCAGTAAATTTATCTAAAAATCCTACTCATTATGCTATGACTAAGCATATTGATATCAGACATTATTTTCACAGAGATAATATAAGTAAAGAGATTATTTCTCTTGAATTTATCAATTTCGAGAATCAAATTGCTAATATTTTAACCAAAGCCTTAAATCAATCTATATTTAGTAAGTTAAGAAGAGAACCAGGCATTTATTTAATAACCGAGATATAGAATATAGATATAATAACATATATTTTCAATAAACGAAGATATACAAGAAAACCAAAATTTTCATAGGGATGTTGACATACCCCTACCACCCATGTCGACATACAATGTTAAAATTTGAAAATTTGATTTTCCCTCTAAAATCAGTTTGGTAGTTATATAAACCTATATATTTTGAATTTTTTCTATCTTCTCACTTCTCTTTCTTTGAAATAAACTTCTGAAAATTAAAATTAATGGCCTCCTCCACTAAATTAAACCAAAATGAATATTTCTTTCCCTTCTCCCCATTCTGGTCCATTCCAGCACATTACATTAGCACGTGTGATAAAGATTGAAGAATCTATGAAGGATGTCATGTATATGTTGACTGAACTTAAAGTTGTGCCAATAAGGATGGCAAAAGAACAAGAAAAGCTAGGCAAATTTTTTTGGAATTTGCAAAAATTCCTGATGGATAATCATGCAAATCCTATTATGATTGAAGAAGATTCTCCTAACATTCAGGTGTATAACCCTTAGAACACAGCGGAGAGGAAGAAGAAGAAGAGGAAGAAGCACTTATGAGAGAAGACAACAACGTGGTCTGCGTAGGTGAAGTCTGTTTTGGCAAAGATGGGAATTGGCACGAACGACGTGGAAACTTTTGTTTTCATTATCCAAATTGTTAGATTCACAAACTCCAATTGTTAAAAAATCTCGTTAGTAATGTCATTCTATAATTTATGTACTTAAATATATTTGTGTATCTATGTTCCAAATATACATATATATACATATATATATATAATCGTATATAATAAAAATTTTGTTTCGCTTATTATACTTCCTTATTAGTATTTATCTTGGATAGTATTAGACTAAGGGGAGTTATTTAGTTTAGGATTACTTTTTTGTTGATGACAAAGGGGGATAAATATAAAATAGAGTAGTTAGGCTTAGATTAAGGGGGAGTTATTAGTTTTAGGGAGAGTTATTGTGAAGATGAAGTATATTTATAAACATAGATTGTCATCATAAAAAAGGGGGAGATTGTTAGTCCTTGAGATGATGGTTTTGATGACGACAACCTTAGGACTTGCTATAAAATGTAAGTACTAACATTATAGTTTAGATTTATATGTATATGCAGGATATAAACATGCAAGTACCAAGAATGAAGACTATACAGTATAGAGATTCAAGACTGAAGATATCAAGATTGAAGACTCATGAGTACCAAGATATCAAGAGTTCAAGATTTCAAGAGTACAAGATAAGTATTAAGTCTAGAATTATGTTAAAACTTCTTGAAAGCACTTGCATCTTTATTCGAAATTTATTCATGGAATGAAATCCATTTCGAGCCCGTTAAAGTGAAGGAATCCTAGTGGGATGGAATCTACGACAATATCTAGTGGAACATATAGTGGTCCTAATTAGATATCCAATAATTTTATAAAAATGCTTTTCAAAAATATATCTCTTGTTTTTAAAAAATGTTTTCAAAACTTTCTTTTCAAAAAGACATCTCTTTTGGTTTTAAATATTTTAGCCTCAAAACTATTTTAATCATTTTTAGTATTTGATTTCAAAATTGTCCTTGTTTTTAAACCATCTCTTGTTTTAAATATTTAGCTTTAAAATATTTATATACTCAGATTTTAAATCACTTTATAGATTAAGATAATATATATTAAAAATTACATTCTAAACTCTTTTATGTGTTTAAACTATATTCAAATATATTTTCAAAGTTTAGAAATTGTTTTGACAAATTATAGAAACCAATTTTAATAAGAAAATCAAAACATCAATTTTTCCTAGAGCATGTCGACATACCTCAACCCACCATGTCGACATGGTGTCCGTTAAATTCAAAATTCAAGTTTTCAAAAGAAGTGTCTATTCGTGATAACCTTTCGGGAAGAGATATGACAATTGCTCTATTATATATACCTGTTGTTTTGAACGAATTTAAATCATAATTTTACTTGTTTTCCCTCCTCCTCATCATGCACATTTATTCTAAAGAATCCTAAACTATATTCTGCCGGAATACCTAGTGCCACTCTCTCCATAATATCTCGGTGTTATTCAGAGTTATAGGATTTTTTGTAAATCAAACTGTTGAGTAAAAGGTGTGGTTGAGCCTTGAAATTAATTGGGTGTGATTGTAGCCCCGAAAATCAATTAGGTGATCTTGTAGCCTGGTTAAATCAAGAGAGTTTACCCTGGACTTGAATACAGGAGGATGTACCTCGTAGCCTTGGAACCGAGGGTGTAATCTGGGAGATTATTTTGATAAGAAATGTATACGATTGTACAGGACTGGATGTAGGGTAACTCCGAACCAGTACGAAATCCTAGTGTGTCTTTCCTTTACTGCTTTTATTTAGTATTTGCATCTGTATCTGATTCTGTGATTATATATGTATCTGTGAATTGCATTTTTTGGTGATTAGATTACATAAGTTTTAAAAAGATTTAAAAAATCCACAAAACACTATTCACCCTTCTCTAATGTTATTCCAGACTTAAAATCCGTAATACGCATTTTTCACAAATATCACAGCATGGGGATGTAAATTATAGTTATTGATTAGAAGCCGCTCAGGGTCTCTCTACAGATTTATCCCGCAAAACAATGGTTATGGATAATATTATATATATAATCATATTAGTTTATAACGATTAAATTAATATATCATCCATTTTACAAAAGAAAATTCAACCAAACAAGCAATCAAACAATGAAACTAACATCTAAACAATCAATAAATATTTATAACATCATTGACACGATATAATAAAATTTAAAGTGAGTTAAACTCATATTGATTTTCGTTTTCGTCGAAATGTCCCAATTTTGGACTAAAACCAAACGGCCTTCCTATTTTAGCCTAAATTTCGACAAGCTCCAAATCCAACCAAAACAATTCAATCACGAAGAGCTCGACAACATGAGTCCAATGTAAAAAACGATGTTCGAATCTGAATGATATGAGCGAAATATAAAATTTATTAGTTATAGGATAATTTAAATTAAAAAACAAACAACTTAATATAAATTACAATCCTACCCTCCGCATTTCTTCCCCAATTCCCTCTCCAAAACATGCATGCATAGCAAATGTGCCATAGCCATGCACGATTGCTCAGTGATACGAAGTAATAGTCGACGAAAATCCAAATCAATCACACCGCTAGCCTTCTCTCCGCAAACTCCACTAGCCTAAACCAAAATCCACGCCCTACGGCCACTTCAACTAATCACGACTTGCTCACAAACCATCATTGCCACTAAAGGTTGCGTGACCCAAACAACCATGGAACTGCATGAAAATACGCATCGAGGCGATATTCTCCATCCCAAAACAAAAACCGAGCTCCATTCCATGAATCGGTGCCAAAAATCCTCTAAGACCTCAACCTTACTTCATGCCTAAAAATGACATCGGCCAAAAATAGGATACATGCAAAACGAAGGGTATAGAACTGAAGACATTCATCGTATGAGTCTCTGGAACGAGTTTCATGATTTTACACTGAGTATAGATTTTTAATTTCAATTTTGAAGTTTCAATTGAAAAAAAAGAAAATTCATATTTCACTATCTGTATACTTAAATAGGGGAGATGGAGTATAGCTTGAACAGTGGAGATATGGGCATGAACAGTTAGGTTATGGACAAGCATATTGCAGAAATGGTGGTTATGTGCATATATATATATATATATATATATATATATTGTTTTAATTTTTAAAATATTCCATAAAATGTACCCGAAAATTTCAAACTACAAACAACATGTGCCATCTGACATTCTATATGTTATATCCCTATTCCGATTGTAGTGGAACTTGTCTTGAACCCTAATTCGATCGTATGCAGAAGAAAGCTTTTTAACCGAATTTGTAACAACCCGCATATTTATCGAGTTTGTATTTAAATATTTTATTTAAATATTAACTCGTTAATCGGATTTTGGTCCGAAAAGCTACTTTTTGCAAACGGTCAAATTAGGACTCGAGACCACTTCCATTGAGTTCGAAATGTCGTTTACAACTTTTTAAGTATAAACATCGATAGGTTTGGAGTTAGTGAAATTTCACTAACTTTTCCCGCTTTGGACTTTGGGTTAGTTTAGCCTATTAAGCCCAAGTTCCAACCCTCTTCTCCTCACTCTTCATAAATTTCCTAACTAATCAGGCTTTGGCATTAATGGTGGAGGGAATGGGAAATTAAAACTCCAAGCACAAATTCAATTGCAAATCCAACATTCAACTCCAAATTCAAGTAGAAGATATTGGATTCAAGCTTTGGATTGCTTCTCCTTGCTTTCAAGCTTCATCTTCATAAACTTTAGTGCAAAGGTGAGATTTTTATCTCACAATTCTAGTCTATATCTATCTTGGGCTATTGGAAATGCATCCCTATCATGTTTGCATGCACATTTGCATTTGGTTTGGATTGGATTGGCGAAAAACTCCACTTTTTAGTGTTTTGGGGTGAATTTCTGGCTTAGGTCGCTCTGTCCCCCTTAGGTCGCCCAGCATCTATAGGTCGTTCGCGTGGAAAAGTCGTCACCTTCATTTGGGTCGTTTCTGGCCTTAGCCCATTCGTCCACTATAGGTCGTTAGGCCTTAGGTCGCTTGGAGTTAGGTCGTAGGTCGGCAGGTCTTCAGCTCGCACGCGTTGAAAAGGCGCGTCTGGAGTTAGGTCGTTCGCGAGTTAACGTTAGGTCGTTTGCGAGTTAGCACCCTAGGTCACTCGCGTATAGCTCGTTCGGAGTTAGGTCGTTAGGCCTTAGCTCGTATGGCCTATGCAATTTGGTTAGGTCTTCCAACCTCAACACCTTAGGTCGTAAGACCTTAGGTCGCACCCCTTAGGTCGTTAGACCTCAAGCCTTCACTATTGGAACTCATTAGGTCGTAGCAACCATAGGTCGTAGGTCGCTCACACGAAGTTAAGTCGTAGGTCGTCTCCGACCTTATATCGCTCAGCCAGGTTTCACTTTAAGTCGTTAGGTCGTTTGGACCTTGTTTCCAGTTAGGTCGCAAGACCCTTAAACTGTTAGGTCACTAGGTCGCGATGTTTTAGGTCGCTGCACCCTATGCCTCTATAGGTCGTTCGACCTTGCTAACTTTTAGGTCGCGAGTTTTATAAGTCGCTCGCCTCCCTTAGGTCTTCACTAGGTCGCGATGTTTTAGGTCGCTGCACCCTATGCCTCTATAGGTCGTTCGACCTTGCTAACTTTTAGGTCGCGAGTTTTATAGGTCGCTCGACCCTATTCCCCTTAGGTCGTTAGACCTCATTTTGTCTTCACTAGGTCGCTCGACCCTATTCCCCTTAGGTCGCTCGACCCTATTCCCTTTAGGTCGTAAGCGGTGGCGTTGCCCCCGCACCCCCACCTTGGGGGGTTGCCACCCCCCCTGGACCCCCCCTCCGTAGGGGATCTTATCTGAAAAATACTCAACATAACTTGCTGAGCTGATTTCCTTGGATTTTTATCACATCTTCGAATGTGACCTTTGTGATTGATTGTTTCTACAATCGCTTCTGTGATTTGTCACTTTAAAATATAAAGGTTTCAAAACTAGTAGTAAATATCAAAACTCTTTCAACAAAATGATTTCAACTCTATTTTTAATAACAAAGCTCTTTTCTTAAACCGTTTTCCAATCTATTAGTATATACAAGCCTTTACCTCACTCGGATGAGAAATCTAATTAAACGACCACTACAACAAACAGGGCCTTTAACAGCGTTTTAAAAACGCTATAAAAACTTTTAACAGCGTTTTTTTGTATGCTGTATATCGACATGCAGTTAAAAGTCAGGGATATACAATGACAAGAAATAAACGCTGTTAAAACTTTCAACAGCGTTTTATAAACGCTATGGAAGGTTTTAACAGCGTTTTAAAAACGCTATAAAAACTTTTAACAGCGTTTTTATGTATGCTGTATATCGACATGCAGTTAAAAGTCAGGGATATACAATGACAAGAAATAAACGCTGTTAAAACTTTCAGCAGCGTTTAATAAACGCTATGGAAGGTTTTAACAGCGTTTTAAAAACGCTATAAAAACTTTTAACAGCGTTTTTATGTATGCTGTATATCGACATGCAGTTAAAAGTCAGGATATACAATGACAAGAAATAAACGCTGTTAAAACTTTCCACAGCGTTTTATAAACGCTATGGAAGGTTTTAACAGCATTTTAAAAACGCTGTTAAATGTTTAAGTCCATTTCACCAACCATCAACCATAATGTGTGTATATACACATTTCAAAATTAGCATATTATATCAGTATCACATTTCAAAACATATTATATCAATATCACAATTCAAAATCAACATATTATATCAATACCACATTTTGGACACATATTTGATAACCAACGTATGAAATTTCATATTCAAAATATACAATATTCTTACACCAAACATAAATAGTTTGTCGTCAATAGCTCAAAAAAATATATTGAACAAGTATCAAATTCAAACTGCTACGTACAAGCATGTCAGAATTAGACAACAATAAGTATTTAAAATTCGTTTACAATCTATTTAAACAGTTAGCAAAGTAGCTCTAAATAATCAGTTGAATTGGAGATTGAACAATAGTGAAACATAAACTAATTTAGCCAAGCTATTGCCTCCAAGTTTCCTTACCATATTTTATCTTCTTCCCTCTGCAGAATAAACCACCAATACAAGCTAGTGGTAATATGCCAAAGATGACACTCACAATGCCTGCTACAAGTTTAATCTTGTTTCTGTGTCGATTTGATGAATCTGTAAGATACAATTCTCAATTGAAATACATGTTATTTACCTATAAGTTTAATAGAATATGGAAAATGTGGAAGTCTTTATAATGTCTACACTAGATTCATTCAATGTCACTTCTTTAGGTGGAGAGACGGAGAGTATGTCCACGTACCAATATTTCCATTTGACAAGTTATTGTCTTGATCAGACAAACCTGTACAAAAAAGTGAAAAAAAGAAGAAGAACAAATGTCATGTGAAACTGTAATTGTCTAGTTAATATCATGTTTGCAATACATATATACTGAATCACTTAAGGCAGACAGTATACTGCCGTATCATTGTTATCACCTGACACACTTATGTAGAGCTTCTGATCTGTACCTCCATGTACACTGATGTCTGAAAGATCTGCTGACCAAATTATACATTGATAGCCATAATAATCAATTAAAGTAAATGCGGAGCAAGAACAGTCAGACAAGCATAGAACAGAAAGATTTAATTTTTTTTTGTATAACTTAATTAACTTGTTATATTTTATGATCCAAATTATGAGACTTCTCTGATTGATTAGGTTACAAATTCAAACAAGTTTGTAAAGCTGTTAAGCTATTGAGGTTGGCTATTATACCATGTTAGAATTTACTATGATGTGAATAATCTTTTGATTTGATGAAGAAGAAATGCAAACTGACTTTATTGATTGAATCAAAGCAAAGAATGATACACTGCTTGAATGTGTGTAAAGATTTTGGGCATCCATTATATCTAAAGTAGAATTGAAGATTTCAGTTAATATATCTAATTTGATATCATGTTGTAACTATATTAGGAGGAAAGCATCAAATATGAATGATTCATTCCAAATATGAACACTTACAGGGCCATATTCTATCAATCGTGGATGATAGACTCCATATGATAGCAAAGATCACAGCGGCGGCAACTTTCTTATGAGTGCACGAATAACATCCACATCTGAATCTTTTAAACAAAGTCTTACCTACATATAATATAGTTATAAAAAATTAATCATAGTTTGATTGCAGAATATTTGATATGTTTTTATGCTCTTGAAGCTTTTAGTTAAACCAAAAATCAATGAAACAGCTTGCAACTTCTAATTCTAGCATACGATGATAACTTGATTTAGATCTCTGCTTGAATACATTGATACAAGCTAAGGCAGTGATTCACTTAGTCAACATCAACTGTACAACCGAAAAATAAGTAGCTCAATGTTTTTCAATAAACATTATCTTTGCTGGTCCCAAAGTATTATAATCAATAAACCATGGATCAGTCTAAGTCAATGCATAGACAATATGTACTTTCTGTATTTACATGGTGACATAATTTGTTGTCGACATAAACCAAATAATATCAAAATACACAAAACATTGGTATGGTTTGATAGAAAAAGATATCACAAGAACTCCTGAGCTTATGTGAGCAAAGGTTGTGAAATGTGATATATTTTATACATCCCTACAGTTCATTTTACCAAGTATATTCGTCAAATAAAGCATTATATTTTCATTTCATGGATGCCACATAATTAGGCTAGTGCGATCAATAATTAAGCTATAAATGAGAAAGTGAAATGATTGAACTTTACAAAATAATTCACTTTACCATATGTAACCAGTTGATCATGGTAAGAAGAGACTGCTTTAGGGACAGTGAAAATTCCAAAGAATGCTGCATTAACCACAAGCAGCACAAACACATAATAAATCAATTAGAATTTCATTATAGTTTATTTACTCTAGCCTTAAGCTATAAAGGTTGCATGTATAAACTCAATTTTTATAAACTAAAAGTAAGTTTAGTGAATCAATTATGGACAATGAAATCAGTAATATTTCTCAACTGTACTTAAAAAACCTACTATCAAATATCAAATATAATAATCTAATTCATGGGTATTTCCAGATTTGTAGGTGTAAGTGAACAAAAAAAATTCTCCACCACGGAAATGAAAAGGAGAAATTCATCTAATTCTGTCGTAAAAGAAAGCTTCCATGCACTGAACAAATATGTCTTAAGACTAGTGTGTTGATATGACAAATTGTTCCATGAAAAGCAGCTCGGGGTATATGGTGGAATATCATTAGCAAGAACAGAGTTACAGAAAATAATGCATCTTTAAAATGGCAAGTTCTGTAATAAATATGTTAGTGGCCCAAATTTCGTAGCTATTTACATATTTTGTCATAAGATCGACTCCTGCTTGCATTATAACAAATGTCAGCCACTTGATATTGCAAGTACGTTAACAAAATCATGTTCAAGACCAAGCAAATTCCATTGAGTAAATGAATTGAAACACGATATTGCATTTGATTACTAGAATTCATGAACAAATTCTCCTATGTCAGGCACTTGATCTATACTAAATTGTCTCGAATCCAATTATCCTTGTATCACTAAACATGCTGACATCGAATCCTTCAACATCTAAAAGCTAACATACTGATAATGAAAAATGTATCGTTATGACATACCGATAAATGCTTCATCATGCTTTCTATGTGAATCTAAAAATTAAAATAGGAAATGTAAAAGTATAGGCTAACAGTACATGCAATTCATCCTGGAATGCTACTAAACAGTTTTACATCATCAGATTTCAGACTGCGGGTCAATCCATGTTCAGCGTTTACAATACTGCAACATTATATTGAAAAGGAAAAAAACAAATATGAACAAAACAGTATAATGCAAAAGTATAATGACAACAGTAGAATGTACCTCATCAAGTATGACAACATCTCTTCAAACATTCTCAGCCACCATATTATCTTCAACCTTTTGCCCTTGAATAAGTATCACAAATCACGCAAAGCCTGTCAAATAAAAATGATTTCATGTTCCTATTAAAATGATATGAAGGGAGAGCAACATCTGTACCTCTATATATAGATGGCTGTCTCTTAAAGTGGGTTTCACGCCTCTAATGGTTCAATTTCCTACTTGGTCTGTAATTTTGAAACTTAGATATTGATCCAAAATATAATGCCACTTTATCAGGCACAACAAAACCCACAATTAGCTGAAATCATACATGCATAATCAACATGCTCAAACACAGTGTAAATCATCATGATACTTGTTGTAGAGCAATCAACTAACCAATCTTCAAAAAATTATATTCACAAACGAAACCCATGCATGACATGCCACAGACCCAGCACTAGTACTTAACAAAATTAAAACCGATTACAAAATAATTAGCACATAACATTCAGCTACAATAGTGACAATCCAAATGTGAACCTCCCTTGGTAAAAAATATCTAGGAATTTGACCAACTTGCAGTTATAATGCACTATGAGACAAAAGAAAACAGAAACGCAGCTGATATAGCAAGTGTTGGAATGATACATCATAACATAAACTATCAGACTTTGTTGATGTAAAAAGACTAATCAAAATGCAAAGTATCCAATAGAAAACCTACCTTAGTTATGTGTTAAAGAATGAAGCAAGGACCCTTTTTAAGAATAAATAAATAAGCTTATGCTTCATCGGCCAAAGAATAAATAAATAAGCTTATGCTTCATCGGCCAAAGTCGAATAAGAAATGCAAAGTATATGTTGTACCTTTGAGGATCTTATCTGCATCAGTGACTCTTCTTGTTGATTCTCGATTTGATTGAGCTCATTAGTGTTGGGTTGGCCGATGTCCTCACCAAGTAGATTTCTGATATTACAAATTCAGTTAGGAAAAAACATCATATTATTAACTTTAAGGTTCATTACTGATGCCACCTCTGGGAATGCTGCATAAGCTTAACTCTTGTTTTTAACTTTGGACAATCAAGGTAACTACTCTGCATTGTAAAACAAGATGGAGACTAGTTAGCTTCTGAATAAAACTTTGCATGTTTTGGACAAATGTATATTTTTTTGTACTATGAATATCTAAATTCACAAATTACGATATTTTGGACAAACATAGTTAGCTTTTTATAAAACTTGGTTAAATTTTACAAACTTAATAATCGGATGTTTATAAAACTTGGTCAAGTTTTATAAAACTTAGTTAAATTTTATTAACTTTGTTATTTTTATAAATTTAGTTTATTTTGAAAACTTAAACTTACTTAATTTCTATAAAACCTAGTTAACTTCTATAAAAATTAGTTATCTTTTTATAAAGTTGGTTAATTTTTATAAATTTATTTAATTTTTATAAAACTTAGATAACTTTGTTAATGTTATATTTTATTTTAAATACCTTACTCAACAATTGCATGTCGATTGTTATAAACTTGTTAATTTATATAAAACTTAGAAAATTTATAAACTTATTTAATTTTAAAAAACTTAGTTTAGTTAATTATTATAGAACTTAAGTAATTTTAAACTTAATTAGTTCATTATCCATATCTAGTTGAAAGGTACCACTCGCAAAAGCTTACTGAACTACTGTTGTATATATTTTTCGCTTCTAATAGTGGAGAAATGACAGAATATCAATTTGACAGTGGATACTTTAGAAAATTCATTGAAAGGGAAAAAATAATTACTTCAGGTAATTTATATCTTTACATAAAGTTTTTAGAGTGACTAACAGCAACAGAGATTTAGGTAATAGACATGATGGTTTACATACCTTCCAATTGTATGCGTAATAAATTGACTGCCAGCAGCATGTCTGTCATGTTCTTCACATGACATCTCTACCATTCTGCAACCCTGCAGGTATATTGTAATTTGACTATTTAGCATCTATATTATCTTAATACATGCATCCCACTTTATTTTGGTGACCAAATCTTTCACTTTCTCCCTTTGAATACTTCAAAAATGATTTAACATGTACATTGAATTCAAGCAGCCACTTGGTTGATTGTGTTGGTCAATATAGGACTTTGTGCTATAAATAACATGTACATCTCCAGCAACTTCTTGAGCAATAATACCCGCAGCAGCCACAAGAGAGTCCACGATATTTAACATATCAGCACTATAAATAACCAGAGTGTTCGTAACCATAGTCTGATATTTTACAAATAGCGGTTCGGGTATAATATAGCCAATTGGGCTGTGTATCTGAATCGGCCCACATAGAGTTGCACACTATAAATGCAACTATATCATGTACAAACTGAAGCAATTACAAACTGATTGAATAAAAAGCAATTGTTATTGTATATCAATTCTCTTGCTAAACATAGTTTTTCAAATTCTCTATCATGGTATCAGAGCTGTTTCAAGCTTAACGGCATTGAAATCAGATTTTGAAGAAAGAAAGAAGTCAAGATATCATCAGAGAATTATCATCATCTGATATCTTGATAACCCATCAGGTATATCTCATCATTTGGGTTACATAATTGATTTTGCTTATTAAAACAGGTGCCGTGCCAAAGAAATCAACAAGTTTCTGACTGCAACAAGTTTTTAAGCAAATTCCAAAGCAAGAAGATTCAGAAAAGAAAAATAGATATCAAGAAAGCAATCAAAGGCAGAAAGAAAGTAATTGCCCTGCCAAGAAATCATCAGAACACATTCATCATTTGATTCTGGCTGCAACTAACCTGAGCATACTGCATCTGAAGCAATCTTGCAACTGCAAGTTTCTGAATCATCAAGCTAGTTATCTCTTTTATTGATTTCAACACGGCTGAAGGAGACACCAACTCAGCAACCTCTGATAATATCACCAATCCTCAGCAACAAACTGCAGAAGCATTATCAACAACACCTCATTAACAAACTGCAGAAGCATTATCAACAACACCTCAGCAACAAACTGCAGAAGCATTATCAACTGCAGAAGCATTATCACCAATCCTCAGCAACAACCTCTGATAATATCACCAACACCTCATTAACTTGTTAAATCATTATCAACAACTAACCTTAAACAATTGTCAGATCCAACTTTAATCTTTTTTTAATGTTCGGAAGGTTGTAAATCAATAGCATGTAGTTTTACATCTATGAAAAAAGACATATCAGGCAATTCTTTTTTATATCTATGCACAAAAGTCATTTTAGGTTATATAGCCGCATCATCTAAAGCAACAGCCTCGTTGAATACACTTCCTTAGGAAGAGGAACATGAAACACATTACATTGTGTCTGCCAATTAAAGAACTCAGTAACTGAACTTTGAAAAGAAAAAAGAAACAAAATTCTATGACATGATCAAGGAGGGTACTTGGTATAATTTAACTCAGTTCTAGTTTAGTTCAAATTAGTCATGAGAACTTCTTTAAGTATACTGCATTTTTTCACACGTAGATGAAATACATAGAACAACTCAGATAACAGACAAATAATTCACCTCGAAAGCAATTTTACTTTACGCCTGTCTATGAAAGAGCTTAGTAACCCAATTCGATGTTTTATAAAGGGAAAAAAAGAAATATAGTAAGTAAATTTTAATGTTGCCTGAAAATTACAAAAATAAATTATTCACCTGAAAATTGAGTTCAAATCATAAAGTTCAAATCATAAAGTACCAAATGCATATAGTTCAAATCATAAAGTTCAAATCATAAAGTAAAGGCAAATGGTAAATCAAAAATTCATATCAAATGCAATTAAAGAATTATATCTTCTGCCATTACCAATTCCGTTGATGTTCAGACTGCACAAAATTACTAAATTGCATGCTTCTTCCATCTGCATATTTCTTAACCAACACCAGCTACATATAATTTAAAACAGACACTGAGATCACTGCCAGTATACTTTTGATCCTATTATAGGTATTCTGGCAACAAATGAAATAAAAATCTATAGTTGGTTCAGTATAATTATTTGGTTAAATGTATCTGAAAACATCCTTGATAACTGTTTTGAATTACATTTTCCTCTTTCTCCAGGTCATTTGATACAGCACCATCCAACAAATGGTGACCAGACTACAATTTCAAAGGAACGAAAGCTGCAACTGGCATCTGTAAATTGATGTTTTAGACATTGATTAAATCAAAGATTTTAGCACTCAATGTTTTATTAAGCACAGCGAGTAAGGTATTTTATTAAAAATTCGTATAGATTCACAAATCAGATCAGGAAAAAAATCGCAGTGGGAAATTGTGTGCGACAGTCAAAAAACAGATCAATCAGAACAAAAAACAATGAAAAATAGTGAGTAATAATGTAGGAAGCAAATCGAAATATGTAATCATTTTATGATTAAAACACATACATCATAAAGATTTATACCTTTCAAGGAAAAGCAGAAGGCGATAATAGGTGTGAGCTATCATAAAGATTTACATATTCAAATTGAATTTTTACAAGTGTTGCATACTTCAATAATCATACTTATTTTTGTATTATATCATACAACTTAGTCTAGATTAGAGAAAAGGTAATAATATTTTATCCCTTTATAAATACAAATCAATTTTTATGTTTTAAGAATCTGAAGTTGTTTAGTCAGGTTGCAACATGCTAGCCTCTACAATGTTGGATATGCTTTATGAATGATCCTATGTTAATTCCTATTGTACTTGTCCAACCTGCTATTCTATTTAATCTGACAAACTAAATCTTGTACAATTTAGTTGCTTCTATCTCATAGGTTCATAAAGAATAAAAGAGTTTGTATATGATTATATATGGTCGCCTGGAGAAGATTCCCGCTAAGTTGTCGGACGTAATATAGGGAAGAATAATTATGAGTTTGTATTCAATGATTCAAATATAACATCAATAAATTCATATTCATGGTTTGTTGATAATAAAACAAAGTCAATAACTCAGTCAAAACTAGTAGAAAGTATAAAATAATACCATTATAATGCAGACAATGATAACTTAGTCAATGTGTATAAAACGTTTAATGAGAAGATTTAGACTAAGATGAAAATCCTATTCAATTATAAATATAAATGAAAAAAACTATAAAAGAGATATATTCCTAAATGGGTTTGCTTTACTAAAAGCTGGTCGGGAGAAATTTTATAACCGGATGGAAAATACAAATTTAATATATGCTTTAAACATGCAAATTTATTAACAAAAGTGAGTGCAAATTAATTAATATTTATGATCCAAACCAGTAAATTCCCCCAAGTACTTCGTCTATCGTGATTGCTAGGTAATACATCAAGAACATTCAAGCATATACTGATAATTGACTGTTTACACGATATACTTTAAATACATCAAAACCAAATAGTAAAAAATCAAACTGTTTACACGATATACTTTAATCAAGTAAAGATATGCTTTAATCAGGTAAAAACTGTCGCTCAGTTCTAGTCGGCGTTAATACATTCAGAAACTTTGGTCCATCTATCGATCTACCTAGGACAATGTGTAAACACGAGACTGTATAAAATCCTCAACTAACTTATCAGTTCAACACACATAATAAATTAATAGATAAAACTGCATTTTTACTTCAACTGATAATTGACAAATATTCTTAGCCTCGTTATGCTGTTTAAATAAAATCATTCACTCTCAATCCACTCGGTTAAAAAAAACTGTCCACTGGAACAAATTCATACATACCCAGCACATCAATTTTAATATAGAGAAATCAAACTATCGGTTATGCAAAATAAAACCATTTTGCAGTATTAATCACAGACAACCTAAATCATCAACAAAATGTATGACAACCCCAAATTCAATTATACCAAAAATTACAAACTGTAAATCAAAGGAGATGTCACCTTTCAATAAAAATTCCAATTGAAACACAAAAATGCGTAAACCACATAAATTTTGGATTAAAAAAAGCCAAATGAAAATAGATCTTGAAACGACGATTTAACAGCTACAGTTGCCATCTATTAACTAAAAAAATTGACTTACGTGAACTTGGTTCCTATAGATTTGATCAAATCCTGAAGTCTCTCTCGTCAGCAATTAAAGAGCGGCGACGATAGAGCGATGAATTATTTCTTAATGCCATGAATTAATTGGCCATGGCTCGATTAAAAGTCGGATGAAGAATTTAGGGCTTTGCAAGTGAGACCACGAGGAAAAGGGATTTTGAGAATAGGTAAATATGAGAGGGAAAGGAAAAAATATACCGCCAAGTTGTTTGGATGGCGTGAAAATTGCGCTGTTTTGACCCTAATTGCCTCTAAAAGAAACGAAGATGACGAGGTGCATTTCAACGCTGTAATGGTTTGCCATTGATAATCATTTTTCCTGTAGTGGACTTAGTAAAACAAGTGGTATGAAACGCTTGCGTTCACTTCGTCGGTTAATTCTTGGACTTGTTCGATTGAACCTCTTGTGACAATTTTATTAGTGAAGATTTACAGTTTGTTCGTAAATATTTAAGTTAAGCAAGTGGTTATGGGACATGAAGCTAAACTTCTATATTTACTAGCTTAGTGTAATTGACACTTCTCGTTGATCTTGATGATCGCTTTATGAATTAGACTAGCAATTGCGCGATGTCTCTTTCATTGCAAGGTTAGACTAGACACCACTTGTGTGATTCCATTCACACATACCTTTCTGCTTTTTGGTTAGTCTTGACCTTAATCCGTGTGATTCCATTCACACATGTGGGGTAGCTCCCCTTGGTCTTCGGACCGTCATGTGATAGGCCTCTTTCTCTTTTCTATGATTTCTGGACTTCTTGTATTGATTTCTAGAATTTATGTCATTGACTTGTCATGAGTACAAGTTTGGGGTATGATGCCCTTTCCGAATCTTTAAGAAGATTCTTGTGATATTGATTATCTCTTATTGACTGATCTTCTGTTGATCATTATTTACATACTTATAGTGGTATGTCGTTATGGATATTTTATGTTTATGCCATATCTTTTATGTTATATCATGTCATCTGATATTTATAGCTAGACTGATCCGTTTATTATTTTCTTAAATAATACTCGGGTCAGACCGAGATGTTACAGGTGCTTCTGCTTGACTTCTTCCCAGGGATTCATCACGCTGACTTTTGGCTAACTGTTTAGATTAGCAGTTTTTGTGGTATACACTTGAGATATAGACTCATAGTTGTATTCTTTTGTATAGCACGTGTTGCTATTCTTTTGTATTATTGTGGATCTTACTGACCACTACTCTGATGTACACTTTCATGTGTTAGATATATATTCATATCTTCTTCCGCCCTTGTGATATGGATGTCTGTGACTGATTTGTGTTATGATTATTTCTATGTTTGTTTCCGAAGATTATTCATAGCCACCGTGTGATAAGCAATTACATGGATGGTCGCTCCTCAACAGCCTTATTCTCCATGCTAGTTGACAGCACTACACCGTAGTGTTCTTGGCTAGCGTGGGTATAGAGGTGGGGCGTCACAGAATTATTATATTAAATTTTTTATATTGATTTCAACGCGTTCCGCACGACCAAATGATACGTCCAATCGCTACGAAACTTGATGATATATTATAATTCACTATTATGGTTCCAATCCAGCTGGTTTTGTCGAAATCCAAGACTATGCCCTGGAATGACAATTTCGTAGATTGAAATATCGCTTTTATGTTCAATTATCGATTTTTATTCGATTTATTTTTATTTGCAAACAAATTTTACGAAAATTCTCTAATATTATATATTGGTTAAATGGATTTAAATCTAATTATTAAATCCATTTAACTAACATTTAATTCATAAATATTTCATCATTCCCTATATTTTATTATAAGTTATTGAATTCCAAAATTCAATTATTAAAATTTTTGAAAAAACTTAAACATTCAAAATCAAATGACCAGAATTTTGGGTTGTTACATTCTTCTCCCTTTAAATGAATTTTGTCCCCAAAATTTCTAAGGAAGAAATTTTTTCCAAATCCATAAGCTTAAAATTATTAATTAAAGTGAGTTATTAAACTTACTTTCAAAACCAATTAGCTGGAATAGATTCCAAAATTCCTTAGTCTTTTAAACTCACTCACCTAAACCAACTAATTTCCTTCTATTCATTCATTCCAAGTTATGACTCAAATATCAAATTGCAGTTAAAAATATTTTTTTCAAAATTCTTAAAAAAATTCTAACTCTTAAATTTTCGAATGTCAGAAATAGTGGTTTGGAAAATGAGAAGCCTACGTCCAATTGAACTTTATTAAAGTTTCGACTATTCAGTTGACTTAAATAATCGATGAAAATCTCTGACCATATCCTTACCTATGTTCTAAAGGAGCTATTCCCAAGAGATCGTTACCAATTCAACAATATACAAGGATCGGTACCGATCCATGCTCAAGGATCAGTACCGTTCCATGAGCTTGCTTTCTAGATCTTGATTTCCCTCTTATAGACATTCAGTTGACTTGCATCTTTGATTCGAAGTTTCGATTGCATTCCTATGGGCTTGAACTTGAGTGAATTCCTTGGTTCGGAGGTGGGACAAAAGCACTTAACCTATTCGTCGATCATTTGAGTTGAGATGGGCTAGCAAATCATTTCACATGTCATTGACTAACTTGTAATTTCTCCATATATGTAAGGCATGAGGCGACTGATGATTCAAAAGCTCTCAATGATCAGTACCAATCCCTAATCAGGTATCGGTATCGATCTATGTCTTTTGTTGTATAATGGATATTTGAGTTTAATACTCCTTTTAGGAGGTGTGTAAGACTTGTAAAAGGTTCTTTGCTGTCTTGGGACTTCATCCCTTAGTTTTGCTTGACACCTAAGCTTGGTATTTATCGTTTTGGATTTTCACTATGGTAAATACTTTTTTGACCGATTGATTCATCCAAATATAGCTTAGTCACAAAGCTGAATAACATCCAAAATTATATATTCTTAAATTTTGAATATTCAGAATTTGAAATTTATAGATTTTGAAATTTAAAAGTTTGGTTCATCTAATTTTGACATTTTAAGTAGTTTTGAAAATTCAAAATTTAAAATCAAATCTTTGAATTTTCAATTTAAGTTTGAAAATTTTGAGTGTAAAATTTGGAAACACATATTCTGACAACTAAGATTCTAATATTTGAAAATTTAAACTTCAGAGTTTGAAAATTTTAAAAAATGCGAAATACAAAGTTTGAAATTTTAATAATTTAAAATTTAAAATTTAAAATATTCTAGTTTAAAATTTGAAATTGAAAATTTGTAAGATTCAAAAAGTAAAATAAAAATTTATTAATTCAAGAATATAAATTTTGAATATTTTAAATATCAAACAAAATGTTGAATGTTGAATTTAAAAAAGAAATTTAACTATTGGAAAATTTATAATTTCAACTGAGATTTTAACTTTGAAACTGTGGAAACTCTAGCTTAGAAATTTGAATTTGAAAATTTAAATGTTCCTATTTTATGAAATTAAAAAATTAGAAAATTAGAAGTCTAAAATTTCATATTTGAATTTTAAAAGATCAAATTTTTGAATTTTTAGTTTGGACTTTTGAATTTTGAAATTTCATTTTGAATATCTAAAAATTTGAATTTTGAATTTGATATTTGAAATATGGCATTTCATAGATTGGATTTCTAATTTTTGATTTTAAAATTTAGAATTTAAATGTTCTAGTTTGATAATTTTAGATCTCAAATTATAAATATTTTTAATTTTTGTTGAATATTTTGTATTGCTGTTGGATGTCTCGAATTGTGTGTGGGTAATTGGTGCACGTTGAAAAAAGAATAGTCTCACACCATGAAAAATAATGAAGGTGAAGTGGTGTATATATGAGTTTGGTCGCATGTAATAATAAGAGATTCCTTTTGTTAAAAATTGTTGACTAAACTCATATATTGCCCCTATGAAGGGATGTGCAGACGGATCTAGAAATTCAACATGATATCAGAGCCGATGGTAATGCTTGAGAAAATGAATAATGTGCAAGAGACCTGTAAATCATAGTGGCTAGAAGTGTGGACTTGAGTAGTCAGATTTAGAGTGGAACTAGATCATGGTACATTGGATCTGGTGCTGGCAATGTGTTGGCGTATTGGAAGACGCATATATGGATGCGAGACAATGTGAAGATTTGTTGTGGTGTCTCGTATTGTGTTTGGGTAATGAGCGCATATTGGAAAAAGAATAGTCCTACACCATGAAAAATAATGGAGGTGGAATGGTATATATATGAGTTTGGTCGATGTACCAATAAGAGATTCCTTTTTTTAAAAGGTGTTGACGAAACTCAAATTTGGCCCCAACGAA
Organism: Allium cepa; assembly: GCA_030765085.1. NCBI lineage: Eukaryota > Viridiplantae > Streptophyta > Magnoliopsida > Asparagales > Amaryllidaceae > Allium > Allium cepa. The sequence continues at coordinate 91,843,729 of CM060944.1, forward strand.
AGGATGTATGGGCGGATCTAGCAATTCATCATGGTATCAGAGCCGATGGTAACGCTTTGAACAATGGACAATGTGAAAGATATATGCAATTCGTGATGGCTAGCAGTGTAGGTTTCAGTAGTCAGACTTTAGATGGGACTAGATAATGGTACGTTGGATCTGGTAGAATGAAACACGAATAAAGTCTCGATATGGTGCAGGCACCGATTTGACATATTGGAAGATGCATGGCTGGATATGAGCCAAGGTGGAGATTTGGTTGGGTGTCTCGCATTGTAGGTGGGTAATGAGCGCACATTAGAAAAAGAATAGTCTAATACCTGAAAAATAATGAAGGTTGAGTGGTATATATATGAGTTTGGTCGTATGTAATAACAAGGGATTCCTTTTGTAAAAAATGTTGCCCAAACTGATATGTTATCCCCACTAAGGGATGTATAGATGGATCCAGAAATTCAACAATTACCGAATCCACTTTTTATGGGTCAAAAATCTAAAAAATATTTCTTTTCAATCAAGTAAAAAGTGAATTTTGAAAGTTGTCAATTTTTGTTCGTTTATATGTTCTTTATTATTTTTATTCTTAAAAAGAAAAAAATCATGTAAGCAAATTAGTTCAAAAAAATTTCTATAGCGTCTCTCTTATAAAAAATGACGGACAGTGTATGCAAAACTCTTCTCTTGTATTTCCTCCTAATTTCTCACATCCCTATGAGCGTTATTTATGGACGTTGTGCATGAGTATCGCCCTGGTTTCGTATAATGTAGGGAATCTGCACATTCAAGATCGTCAAATTTGTTTTCTTGGGGTCATTTTTCGTACGTGAGAGAGTTATAAATGATTCCCCTCCCCAATTCCGTTTGCCTCAAAATCATCGCAGAAAACCATAGGCATTGAAATCTAAAGGGTGTACTTCTGCTTAAAAAGTGATGGAAGAAATCATATGGCAAAAAATTACAGGGAACTAGTTTGTTGTTTAAAGTGTGGATCTTTTGGTCACAAGAAATTCAATTGTTCATTGGCTTTGAATCCTCCTTTGCTGAAGCCAATGAGCATAGCAGACCATCATTATCATTTTGTGCTGGAATTTCCAAAGCTAAAAACTATGCTTCTTGATTTTTATGTTGGGAAAAACCGAAGGTAGCTATCTATTAATATGCAATTCTGGCACTTCGACAATATTGCATCGAAATTTTTTTGTCATGGTCCTATGATCATGGGTGTGAAACTTTTCAGTAAAGACAAAAAGGTGAAAAGATAAGTTCTTCACCAAAGATAGATGTGATTCATCACTGTTTGAAAATGAAAATATATATGATGATGGTTATTTTGATGTTATGAAGTTAGATCCCGTTATGAGTCAAATGCTAATTCATTCAATGTTCAATTCGAGGAGAATAAAATTGAGGATATTCTTTCAAGAAAGCAAGTGAACACCTCTATAGTATTTAACTGTTATTCGGTTGAAATGAGTATAGATGATGAGTTTAAAAAGGCCATTAATCATACATTTAAACTTGTGATTTTTGAAGATTCAAGTCTGGTATTGTTTTATAAATTTGATGCTCGTGCAAATTTAGATATGAATACTTATGAGGGTTTTTGCAAGTTTGTTAAAACTAATCGTTCAACCGATGATATTGAGGAAACTGTTAGGTTGGAATTTGATAGTAATTCAAGCTTGTTTAATACTTGATCTAATGGAGTTGATAAGGGGAAGCAACTGGTAGTTGCAGATAACATGAGGGTCTTTGAATTCTAGTGTGAAGTTGCTCAAAGCATCTACCGGTAATATATATAAATGAAACATAATGGAAACTCAGAGCATTTCTAACCGTGTTTGGGTTGGGAAGCAATCGACCCCCAACAAGTGGTTTGTTGGCCACTTCAAGGTTGCTTTGGCAATACTAAAATTGCAAGAGTAACCATGAAGGTTGCTTCTTAGCCGGCTATAATATGACTAGTTAAGTACAACCAGCTTTAATATAGCCGGCTAAAACCATTTTTTATTTGATGTTCTTTAGTTGGATTTATAAAATCCGTGTAATGTCATGTTTCATATTAAATTGCTGTAAGCATGCGGATTGCAATACAACGGCTGCGGATTGCAATCCACAGCACATGCCTTAAGATGCTTTAATTTAGCCAATTAAAAATGTTTGCATTTTTTCTCTTTTAGGGTGGCTTTTAGTTAGTTTTGTGAGGATTGATGTTTGACAACCCGTTTGGTTGGGAATGCTCTTACAGTGAAACAAATATGGGGTATGTGGTGCAGAATGATTTAACAATATATACTACGGGATATGGTTGTGGATCTGGAGACTGTTCGGAGAATATATGTGATATGATGTTGGTAAATTTGTGTATGTTGTATGATGATGAAGAAGGGTTAAATGGGCATGGCTGTTTAGTGGAGAACAAAAACAAAGAAGTGGTTGAAAATTTAGAGGACTTCACGTTGTAATTTATGCAAAAAATATGGCTAATGGAGAAGAAGCAAGAGTTTTAGAAAATTTGGTGAATGCAGATGGGTATTATACTAATAAGGATGCTATTTTAGAGAAAATCGAAGATAACAAGGCTCATTTGTATAACAATATATGCACAAGTAATGAAGACATTAGCACATGAAATATGATGAAATCTGTGCATGCAGAGTTATTGGTAAAGATTTTATATGCGGTGGGCAGGTTGAAATTGAGATTGTTGCACATCATATGTATTTGCATGACAACAATACATGCACAAATCATGATGACATCGCATGCATAAATCATGAAGAAGGTCCGATAGTTGGAAGCATGACCATTACTGCTGAAGAGCAGGTGGAAAATAAGACTAGTATACTTGTAGATAAGAGCGTTCATTATGTCAACAGTGCGTGTACAATCTATGCACATATATTTTTATTTTTGCACATTGTTCAAGTTAAGTAAAAAGTGAAAAGCAAATACATAGGCATGTGATATTGGGGATGCGGTCGAGAAGACATTGCGTTGTAAAGAATTGAATACTGTACACGGTTACCAATTGGCATGTAATGACTTATTTCTAGTACATATGCATAGAGAAAAAGATTTAGTGCAATAAAGAAGGGGTAGTGATGTTAGGAGGGCCGATGTTTGTTTTATAATGCATAGAAAGGCCGTGCATAGAGAGATCAAATCTAGTTTGAGTGCGTTTAGATCAGCGAGGAGGACTACTCGTCTACATAGAGCTGCCACTATAGCTTCTGATAGCTCTAGATTAGGTATGGATTTTCTTTTGGGTAGTACATATAATTCATATGCTTTGAGTAGTTTATCCATTTTGAGTAGTTTATCCACTTGTGATATGCAGTATTTAGCTTGGATTTTAGGAAATAGCGAAGGATTAGAGTTGAATCAGGTTTTGTGGGCATGTAGAAGCTTTCCTTAAAGCAATATTTGCCCCCCACTCGCTCGGAGTTTGCTGACAAGTTGATGGCAAACTGCTTCCCAGTATACAACAAAACCTGAATCCAGAGAGCAACAATGTTTGTGGATTCAAAGAAAACTTATTGTTTAAGAATTGAGAAGAGGAGAAGTTAAAAATAAAACTGATGTTGGATGCATATATATAGCTCACAAACGGATGTTGGACGGATGGGCCCAGTCGTTGAAAACAGTCATGACTGTTTGGATCTAACAGTTCAAATTTGAAGAGGAAAAATATGTTCAAAAGTTATGACAGTGCACGTACCAAATGCTAAGTGTTTTTCGTGCGTGCCTGTTATGGCAGTGCCCATTTTCCTTCTCCTTTAGTTATTCTAATTGATAGAGCATGTGACGTTTTATATATATACACAGGTATTAAAACAATTTTTCCGATGTGGGACTAATATATTTATTTCCATCTTTAACAACAATCTACCTCAATAATCCTCCACTAGATTGTTTTATTGATGATAACCAGTTTTATCTTAGCTTAAGATTACGCATCATATATGGTATCTATTTGACTAAACCACATATTAGTGTAAATATCTCAAGACCTTAAAGAAGAGCTGGGTGGTCTTAACTTAAACCGAGTCTCCTTTGACTTATAGAGTCGAAAATATTACATATATAACTTTATTTTACCAATAAATTTCCCTTCCTATGAGCATCGTTATGGCCATGTGCTCCATCCCGGCTTAATGAACTCTTACAAGAGTAAACCCAATAAACTCTTACTTTGAAGCGGTACCACTTCCAAGTTCATAAAGGCAAAGCTCCATCCCTTTTAATGTCTATGTTACTAGACTACCTAGAACTTTGTTAAGAGATTTCAACTCAACCTCTTCATATCTGAATAGTGTGCACTAAATTAACTTAGTGCCTTCCAATCATATGATAGGTAGTTGTTACCCATTAAACCATAAAACTAAGTTAGTTAAGATTAAGGTTGGGTTATCACTATCATTGATTATTCATAAGACAATATTTAAGACACATTTCGTTTCGACTGATGTGGACCTTACCATTTCTCGGGTCATGGATTTTGTGAATGGGCCCGCCAAATTAGTACCAGACCTTAGATATACAATGGTAATTATTCCATCATTAATTATTTGTCTTACACACTCGTATCTGAGGCTTATATGTCTTGACTTTCCATTGTATACATTTTTATGCGCTTTAGACATAGTTGCCTGACTATCACATGTAAAGCTATGGCTGGCATCGATTTCAGCTATAATTTAATATCCAATAACATTTTCCATAACCATTCAGGCTCTTTTCCAACGGCCCCAAGCGCTATAAATTCAGATTCCATGTTAGAGTGTGTAGTACATGTTTGTTTCTTTGATGCCCAAGAAACAACACCTCCTCCTAATGTGAAAATCCAACCTGAAGTTGATTTATTATCGCTGGCACCGGTTATCCAACTTGCATCAGTATAACCCTCTAATACACTTGGAAATTCATTATAAAAGAGTTCTAGAGTTTTGATTTTTTTTAAGATAGCCAAGGAGTCTTTCGATTGCTTTCTAATGTTGTATTCCAGGGTTGCTGGTATATCGTGCAAGTTTGCATACCGCATATGCTATATCAGGCCTTGTACAATGCATAGCGTACATTATACTTCCAACGCCACTAGCGTACTCAAGCTGAGCGGTGCCTCTTCCCTCATTTTTACTTAGATTGGTACTTTAATCTATTTGGGTGTTTGCATCCTTGATTTTTAGGTGCCCAATTTATAAAGCATTTTCTCAATATAATGCGATTGACTTAGTGCATAATTTCCACTAATTTTGTTAACTTTTATCCCCAGAATCGTGTCGACTTCATTTAAATCTTTCATTTTGAATCACGCGGATAAAATCCTTTGGTATCTTTTATGCCTTTGATATTTTTGCTAAATATCAATAAATCATTTACATACAGATAAATGATGACTCCATATTTTTTGGTGAACTTAGAGTAAATACATTTTTTTGCACTATTATATTTGAAACCATATTATAAAATCATCGAGTCGAATTTTTCATGCCACTGTTTGAGTGCTTGCTTCAGTCCATACAGTGATTTTGTTAATTTGCAAACCATGTTTTCATTACCAGGAACTATAAAGCCTTCAGGTTGCTCTATGTATACTTCTTCGTTTAGTTCACCATTTAAGAAGGCTGTTTTCACGTCCATTTGATTTATATGCAACTATTAGATTGACGCTAAAGCTATCAATACTCGAATGGAAGTGATTCTTGCCACAAGAGCATAGGTGTCCAAGAAATCAATTCCTTCCTTTTTTTTTACTAAATCTCTTGGCTACCAATCTAGCCTTAAAAGTTTGAACGCTGCCATCATTGTTATATTTTCTTTAAAACACCCATTTACGACTGTTATCCTGCCTTTTAGCAAGGCAGTGATACCAAAAGATTAATTGAAAACCAAAAACAGTTCTTCTCAATTTTCAATTATGTACAGGTTAGCTATGGATGTCGGTAAATTTTGTCAGAGCCCGGATCGAGCTACAATTGATATGATAGGACCAACAAAGCTATGAGAGCTAACCTTCCAAATTTTAAGTCAATTGGAGTTCGTATGCTTAAGAATGTTCATGGTCAACCTAAAGAATGTTCATGCTCAATCTCGACTCAATTGGATGAAGTATTGATCGATACGAAGCTCGTTCGTATCGATCATAGGTCGAGAGCAAACCGCATGGGATCGATCACGTGGGCCCACCCACCTGCAAGAAGAGGTCTTCCAAGATTTGAGCGAGATATTTACAGCCTATGCCTATAAATAGCACCCCAAGACCTACAGAATAGGGACTTGTGACTCTTCTACGTCCAAACTCTGCTGAAACTATTGTTGTGCTCGAAAATCACTATTGTACTCGAAATTCACAATTGTAATTCAATGTAACCAGCAAACAAAAGTTAATAAAAATCAACCATTCATAGTGGACGTAGGCAACACACTGAACCACTCTAAACCTTTGTGCTTCTGTGTGTTTCCTTTTTAAATTTTGAGTGTTCTTCACATTTATTTTCTCTACATTTCTGCTATCTGTGATTTGGAATTGTAAGCGGGTGCTTTCATCAACAATTGAGTGTTTGTGACCAATTTTGGCGCAAACATTTTGGTGCTTTTACTAAGAAGTCTAGCATCAGGGACTCTACAACTCGGATTTTGGATCTGAAGGCTTAAGGGCTTAGATCTAAAAGGAACAATGGTGAAACAATTAGGAAGAAGAAAAAGAGTGGAGAGGAGTCAGCATGAAGGGAGTCAGGAGGCTTCCTCAGGAGCAAATCAGACCTCAGTTTTCATCACCAGAGAGGAGATGGAGATGATGATGGAAGCTATGCAGGAGGGAATGCTCAAAAGGAAAGAAGAGATGATGTAGAACCTACTCCAACAAATTGGACAAGCTAGAGTGTAGAGTTAAGAGAATGTCACTGCAAGGGGTGTTGGAGATAGGGATAAGGAACATGGAACAAGTAGGATCCAAATATAGCAGGACCGTTAGGAGCATCCCATGAAATGGGGGGGGGGGGGGGGGACTCCATAAGAGCATGTTGATCCAACCTCGAGTAGGATACCAGACGCAGCTGTTCAACATGGCATTGACAGAGGAACGGATGCCCATCTAGGAAAGTAGATTCCAGGATTCCCTCGCGAACTCGGGAGGTAGATCGGAGGCAACAAACATGGACTATAGCTTGGCGGTGGTGATAGATTGGTGGAGATGGTCAGACGAGCCATGAGAGGTTTGAAAGTGTACGTGTAGTACTAAGGATCGTGTAATATGGTATATAAATGCGGAAAATGATAATAGCAGTAAAATAAAAATTAAAGTAAGCACACCAGGAATTTTTATACTGGTTCGAACTTTCCGTTCTACGTCCAGTCCCAGAATACCCTCTGGATTTAAACTAAACCCCTCACTTCACCCGGAGAAATAGGTATATCACACCTGAGCAGCCGAACAGGAATTTTTCCGCCTCAACAGCCGAAGAGGACTTCAACTTCAATACAAATATTTTGTTGACGAATGTGTTCAGAATAACACTGATTGTCTTTTGATAGTACAACTTTCCTATAATCAAATCCTCAAGAATATGTAGTGTATGTGAAGATTTAAAAGGAAGATAATCTCGTAGAATCGAAGTATATAAATTAATTCAGAGATTCTAGAGATATTGAATTAGAATGAATGCTTTTAGTTGCAGAAATAAATAGAGAATAGATTGCAGAATTATAAACAAGAATCGGTGATTGTAGAAGTGATTTGAAGATGTTTATATAGTTGTAGAAGAGTTACAATCTTTCATGAAGAGTTTCAATCAAAAGTTGTGTCTGTATCTCTTGAAATAGAGGAAATTACTCTTCATGAAATGATCGCATCTCTTCAGAAAGTAGCCGTTATTGTCAGGTCGGTCGACCGTAAAACCTGGGTCGGTCAGCTGAGTTTGAAAACGTATATAAAACAGAGTGTATCTGTGCATATAACACAGGGTCGGTCGACCGAAGTTTCTGGTCGGTCGGCCGACCTGTTGCTAAACAAAAACAATGGTAGCTCATTTGGTTAGAATACTTGCCTTCTAAACTAGTGACCCGGGTTCGATCCTCGCTCCATGCATTTTTTTGAAAACTTGATTTTGATTAAAATATGCATGCGAGTTTATTTGAATGTGAATGATGATTCTTGAGGAATGATTTTAACAATATTCTAAGACTCAATATAGAAAATATACATACTAAACTCTTAATTGTAGTCTTGTCTCCTTTGTAGTGTGGTATTCTCTTTTTGTCGCCTTAGTTGTCGTACATTCTTTGAAGCTTGTGTCATGAATCAAAACTTATGAATCAACATTCTCCCCCTTTTTGATTGATGACAATATTAATATGGCGAAGTATAATGTAAATCTCCCCCTGAATATATGGCGACTTTTCTGCAAAAACTTGTTAGTTTTTAATATATTTCTCCCCCTTTGTCATCGACAAAAAGGAGAGTTTAACTGATGGTATAAATTATATTTCACATAAGTGTTAACATAGAACAATATAAAACAAAATAACTACTACTTGTAAGGTATCAAAAAAAATTAACATTTAAAGCATGCGATACCCAAGCTTCTTATAATTTCCTAAATTTTAGGAAACCATACCCATTTGGGTGTGGTTGAACCTTTATAAATATAATTTTCATTATTAACTACCATATCAAAATAATCATCAATGTATTTTTCTCTATTTTTCCAATTAACAGGAACCCATATACTTAGATAATTTTTATTCATATTTCCTGTTAATGATTTTGTACTTCTAAAGAAATTATCAACATTATAGATCATAGTAGTATTTGAATTTCTATAAAAATTGGATTTAGGCTTTACTCGAAATTTAGTATTAGCACTATCATTTTTACTATACTTGAAAGCATATCTAGTGCTATTTCTATGATCAATTTTATTATATCCTAAACCACTTTTATCATTGTGAGCTTTTGAATTCTTAACATAACCTAATCCCTTTTTATTTGAAGCAGGTTGAAAATTTTCAATAATCCTGGATAAATTTTCTCTCCCTTTATTAAAATTGGAAATATTTTTAGTAATGTCATCAAGCTTAGTTTTGTGACTAGTGTTATCTAACTCAACAATTTTAATTTTTGTTTTTAACTCATGATTTTCAGAAGCTAGAGCATTATTCTTTTCTTTTTGAGCTTCTATTTCTTGACTTAATAGAGCGAGTTAAGAATTGTCAAAGAGTGAATTTTGAATTTTCTCAAGTTATTCTTCTAATATTTTCTTCTCGTCTTTAAGCAAATCTCTTTCGAATTCTTCTTTCTTCTGATTTTCCAGAGCTTCCTTATATTTTCTTTTGAGACTTTTTAAAGTGTTTAGAAGTTCTGAATTTATTTCTATCATATCATCAAACGTTAGATCACTAACCTCATTATCTTTTGCCATGAAGCATTTGTTTGTTTGCTCCTTTGATTTTTCTTTATTGCTCTTCCTCTTCTTATTGCCTTGACTAGATCTCTTTGTAGCCATTTATTCTAGGATGTTGTTACGATCTCTAGAATACCAGGCTCTGATACCAAATGAAAGTGTACGTGTAGTACTAAGGATCGTGTAATATGGTATATAAATGCGGAAACTGATAATAGCAGTAAAATAAAAATTAAAGTAAGCACACCAGGAATTTTTATACTGGTTCGAACTTCCCGTTCTACGTCCAGTCCTAGAATACCCTCTGGATTTAAACTAAACCCCTCACTTCACCCGGAGAAATAGGTATATCACACCTGAGCAGCCGAACAGGAATTTTTCCGCCTCAACAGCCGAAGAGGACTTCAACTTCAATACAAATATTTTGTTGACGAATGTGTTCTGAATAACACTGATTGTCTTTTGATAGTACAACTTTCCTATAATCAAATCCTCAAGAATATGTAGTGTATGTGAAGATTTAAAAGGAAGATAATCTCGTAGAATCGAAGTATATAAATTAATTCAGAGATTCTAGAGATATTGAATTAGAATGAATGCTTTTATTTGCAGAAATAAATAGAGAATAGATTGCAGAATTATAAACAAGAATCGGTGATTGTAGAAGTGATTTGAAGATGTTTATATAGTTGTAGAAGAGTTACAATCTTTCATGAAGAGTTTCAATCAAAAGTTGTGTCCGTATCTCTTGAAATAGAGGACATTACTCTTCATGAAATGATCGCATCTCTTCAGAAAGTAGCCGTTATTGTCAGGTCGGTCGACCGTAAAACCTGGGTCGGTCAGCTGAGTTTGAAAACGTATATAAAACAGAGTGTATCTGTGCATATAACACAGGGTCGGTCGACCGAAGTATCTGGTCGGTCGGCCGACCTGTTGTTAAACAAAAACAATGGTAGCTCATTTGGTTAGAATACTTGCCTTCCAAACTAGTGACTCGGGTTCAATTCCCGCTCCATGCATTTTTTTGAAAACTTGATTTTGATTAAAATATGCATGCGAGTTTATTTGAATGTGAATGATGATTCTTGAGGAATGATTTTAACAATATTCTAAGACTCAATATAGAAAATATACATACTAAACTCTTAATTGTAGTCTTGTCTCCTTTGTAGTGTGGTATTCTCTTTTTGTCGCCTTAGTTGTCGTACATTCTTTGAAGCTTGTGTCATGAATCAAAACTTATGAATCAATAAGGTTGACTGGTGAATCAAAATTTCGAAGATGTCAACAGAAGCCCCTTCGCTTACTAATTTAGATAGGCCAGGAATCCACCAGAATTCTAGCTACCGATATTGGAGACATATGATGGAAGGAAAGATCCAGTTGTTCATCTGACAAGGTACATGAAACATATCGAAGTACTGGGGGCATCGGAGGAAGTCATGGCCCGGTGTTTTCCATTGTATCTGACAGACATAGCAGCATTATGGTTCGGGTAATTGGAAAGTGGCTCCCTTAGAACATGGATCGAGCTGACTGAGAAGTTCATGAGGTAATTCAGAGTTCACATCTCGAGGCCCAAGAGTGTGATGAGTCTAACAGCACTGAAGCTGAAGGCCGGAGAGTTTTTGAGGAACTTCTTAACACGATTTAACGTAGCAGCAGCATTGGTGGATCACCCAGATCCATCCATGGTCTTAACGATAGATGTATCTGCATAGCTGATGGAACAGAGTTCAAAAATTCACCGACAAAGGATCCACCTATGGATATAGGGGAGTTTAATCGTGAGGCCGAAGGATTTCTATGATTAAAGGATGTAAATGTTGAATGAGGGGGAGGAAAGGGAGTTGACGTTTATGCAGTCAAAGGCGGAGATCCACCAAGAAAGAATTCAGGCAAGGATAAAAGGAAATGGAAAGCAAAGGATGACGATGATGAACCAAAATAGACGCAAAAAGAACCGAGATTCGCCTCTTACTCAGAGCTGAATGAGACTTTGGAACAAATTTACGAAGACACTTGGGGGTAGGTTCCCTACCGGAGGACAATGAGGAGGGATCCGATTAACAACGAGAGGAAATCAGACAAGTACTGCTTATTCCACGAGCTAAGTGGCCATAATACCAATGATTGCAGGCACTTGAACGATAAGATAAAAAGGCATATTTGGAATGGCATGCTATAATAGTATGTGAGGAGGCGAGCCACAATAGTGGAGTAAGATACTTGCACCAACTGGGAACGGCTCAGGATCGAGGCATCAACTTGTCATCAACTGATTGAAATAATCACGAATAAGTGGAAAACTCCACACCAACAAGATTAAATCATTTAAACATGTAAACGATCACGAGCGAACCTTAGGCATGCTCTGATACGATTATCAATCGCATCAGTTTAAGTGTTTAAACTTTGACGTCTTTGTTTTGCTTTTGTTTTCTACTTCTCATGTTTGGACTTGATTTTGTTGGACATTTCTGTTGAAAGACACATTTTTAATGTAAATCTGCTATTTTTGATTCCATAACGGCTAAGAAACTTCCACATGTATGGGATCACGAACGTTCCTCTGGCATGCTCTTAGATGGCGATAAACCACCATAACAAAAAATTCAAAAACTCACTTGAACATGAAATCTGACATTAATGATACTAAGTTCCCCACGGGCACACACAACTCACCTTAAACGGCACCCGACGGCGAACAGTCACAATTCATCTCGAACGACACCCAACCATGAACGACACTCCGCCGCGAATGGTCACAATTCGCCTCGAACAGCACCCGACCACGAACGGTCACAATTCGCCTTGAATGGCACCCGACCACAAATGGTCACATACCACCCCGAATGGCATACTATCCCGAACGACCGCCATTAGCGGCCTGATAGGATTATCAATCTCTTTGCAGGTCACTAACAGGATATGAACTTCCAGCTTATGACATTACAAAACACACCTTCCTATCGCAAGGCATGTTTTGGGAGGCAAGTGTTATCCCGTCGTTTAGCAAGGCCGTGATACCAAAAGATTAAGTGAAAACCAAAGACAGTTCTCCTCGATTGCCAGTTACGTACAAGTTAGCTATGGATGTCGGTAAATTTTGTTTGAGTCCGAATCGAGCTACAATTGATATGATAGGACCAGCAAAGCTGTAAAAGCCAACGTTTCAAATTTTAAGTCAATCAGAGCTCGTATGCTCAAGATATGATCTATGCAAACCAAAGAAATCAACTCATTCACATCCGCCATTTTGCATCGATCGGGTCATATCCATCATTTCGCATCGATCGGTTTCATATCCATGAAGCATGCATCAAGCCTCAATGGTTTGTACCCATCAATGAGCATCAGTTTGTATCCTTCAGTTATCTGTTGTTAGTATCCATCAAGTCTCAATTGTTCGTATCCATCAACAAATGTTGCTTCGTATCCATCGAGTGCACCACTTCTTCTCCATCAGGCAACCATTCTGTTCATATCCATCAACCGGTGGCATCATTCCTAATCCACTTGGACAACTGCTTCCATCTTCATATCGATCCATTTTTACCCATTTCTTATCGGTCAGCTAATGGAACGATACAAACTCAAAGCTTTCCATCATTCCGAAGTGGTCCACCTTGATCGATGGAAATACACAAATGCCATCGATACGAAGTGGCCTGCAATGGTCGATATGAACAGAGCAGTGGATCGATGCGAACAAAGCTAAACCTGGGTCGATACGAACAAGGCACATCAATAGGAAAGATTCGATCGTTCGGTACAAAATGTGGATCGACCCTAAAAGCAAGTGGCACGTCATCAGACCTCATGAGAAGGGTTATTGATGCGAAAAGATCGGTACGAATGCCATCGGTATGAAGGAGACAGCCTTCGAATAGTACAAAGTGCATCAATCATTACTCACAATCTATAAGTCCAAATGCCACCAAACTTTCGGAGGAGCTTGCGTACAACCTAAAGAACGTTCATGCTCAGTCTTGACTGAATTGGATGAAGTATTGATCCATAAGAAGCTCATTTGTATCGATCAACGATCGAGTGCAAATCGCATAGGATCGACCCCGTGGGCCCACCCAATTGCAAGAAGAGGTCTCCCAAGATTTGAGCGAGATATTTGCAGTCTACGCCTATAAATAATACCCTAGAACCTACAGAAAAGGGATTTTTTGCTTTCCTATGTCCAGACTCTGCCGAAATCATTATTGTACTCGAAAATCTCTGTTGTACTTGAAATTCACTATTGTAATTCATTGTAACCAGTAAACAAAAGTTAATAAAGATCAACCATTTCATGTTGGACGTAGGCAACACGCCAAACCACTCTAAACCTTTGTGCTACTATGTGTTTCCTTTTAAATTTTGAGTATTCTTCACATTTATATTATCTACATTTCTGCTATCTATGATCTGGAATTTTAAGCAGGTGCTTTCATCGTCAATTGGTTGTTTGTAACCAATTTTGGCGTAAACAGTAGCCGATTGTCTTCGATCATTGAGGTAACTCTGTTAATTCCTACATATTGTTTGAAAAATTGAATTCATTTCATCATTGATTTCTTCTTTCCAAAAGGAAGAATATCTAGATGATAAAGCCACTTTATACCTTTTTGGATCATCTTCTATGTTTAGCACTTGTAACGACCCAGAATTTCATTCATTTGAAATTCAAATATTTAATTGATTTTAAATATTCACAGGTTAATTTTATAAGATGAATATATTTTATTTCAAATGTCTAAATTTAATTGGGGAATTAAATTGTTAATTTAATATTTGAAATTGCTGAAATAATTGAAATTTGGATTTAATATGAATAAAAATGTTGTATAAAGTTGAATTAAATTCTATTTGAATTAGAATGATGTTACAAAAGTTTTAAAATCGAATTAAAAGTTAAATTCTAGAAATTGAATATTTTATATTTAATTGACGAGTAAAAATAGTCATTTTTCAAAAAGTCTCGGATTTCGACAAAACCAGTTTCATTAGATCTATAATATTATATTATTATAAGATTTCAAATTTCGTGTCAATCGGATTTACAGTTTGTCCGGGGTAAGCTAAAACGCGTAGAAATCTGTTGAAGTGAAATTTTAAATTTAAAATAGTCGATTCGAAAACCTATCTTCCAAATACGATCTAATTGGCTCTCGTTATATATTCCATTATGTTCGGAGTAGGGGTAAAATATTTTAAACGCCAGGTGGCACGCTTTGTTTCGAGTTCGGGAAAAATTCGAGTGAATAGTGTCGCAACATTTTCTATAAAAGGACGTTATTATTCACTTTTTCACTAAAACCTAAATCTATTAGGGCTAGCCGCCATTTTGCTATTAATGGACAGAATTTCGCCTTCTTTCTCCTCTATTATCTTCCAATCCACAAATCGATTCAAAAAACTTTCAACTACAATGTTGTAGATCTATGTGAGGCCTTCAAATCCATACGAATATGATCGAATTCGACGTGTCGATCGAGGCGCAGTAGGCCGATGAAGTGCCGACCTTTGCACACGTTTTCCAAGTGAAATAGACGATCGAGCTTCAAGTGCCTCCGGCCAATGGTGGCATTCGCGAGGGGCTTCAACGTGAAGCTCGCTGATCAACATATCGACGTTCGAAGAGGGCGTGAAAATTCAAAGATGATCGACGCGATGATGGGTTTTGTTGCGTTCAAAAAAACTGATGGAGGAAGAAGGCCGATTGGCCTGGATCTAGGGCAAAGTGAAATGTACAGCCAGATTTAACAGACTATAAAAAAATATAAAAAAATTGTAAATTATTATATTTTATAATTCGTACAAACTTTAAAACGCTATAACTTTTAATTACGAGGTCTGTTTCACACGAAACGAATTACGTTGGGTTCGTGTTAAAGAGCACTACATTATGGAGTTGGATTGGGATATATTTGAGCTAGTGAAAATTTTGGTTGAAATTAAACGCTTGTTTAATTTTAATCGGAATAAATCGCTATCACAACGACTACAAGCAATGTGAGTACAGCTCACTCTTTCTGACTCATTGATATTTTTATATAAGTGAGAATAAATATTATTTATGATGATTGATGATTTTTTGGATGGTATATGATATATTGATTGGTATTTAGATATATACACACACACACACACCTACCTAGTGGAGCAGATGACGCTACACATTCCCGTGTATGAGCGGATGAACCTTTATACGCTCGTCTGCCTCGAAGCGGACATTGTACATATATTTCTAATATGTATATTTGTTGCAGATGACAGGTTGGAGGGATCCAACTAGATTCCTCACTAGTATTGATTTATTTACAAATATTGATATATATTCTGTTATCATATGATATATGATGTTTTGGATGACGTGATTGTTAGATTTAGTGCTGTTGCAGCATTGGGCCTATTTTTGGAATTTTAAAAATGTTAAAGTGCTGGTTTCCAAATTAAAAAGGATTTTCAAGTAATTTTGAAAATAGATGTTTTATAAATTTGGAAATGGTTAAGAAATGAATTTATTTTTTAACAAATAAATGTTATAATTTTTATTGTTATAAAAATTATGATTTTAATGAAATATAATCAGAATATGATTTTTGGAGTTATATAAGTTTTAATAACAGTTTGAAATTACTAAAAGAATAAGTTTAGTTAAAATCAAGATTTTTGAATTATATTAAATGGTTTATATAGAAGATATATAAAATAGATATTTTATAAATCAAAGTAATTGAATTATAGATAAGTTTTGTCAATGTTAAAATGAGCTACAGATGATTCTTATAAGTACTAAGATTTATATAATTTGTGGTTATAAAATGAATGGATTTTGTAGAATAAATGAATTATAAGCTATTAACTTATAATTTGGATTTTTGGCATGTAATTGAGTTATAAATGGAATTGGTTAATAAAGTGATTTTATAAATTGAAGTTTTTATAAAATATGTATGGAATTTATAAACATTGTTATAAATGTGAAATCAATTGAATTGGATAAGCTAATTATAGAAGTTTATTAAAGGCATTATATCTACGATTTTGAACAGTGGACTATCCTTTAATAAATGTGTAGAAATATTAAATTTGGTTAGGGAACTATATTCACGATTTTGGACAGTGAATAATCTTTTAATATATGTTTTGGAAATTGAATATTTTTAAAAGGAGTTAAAGGGTTTAAAGATGTTTGAAAATTTGTTATGGATCGAAACCATAGATTTTAACATTCATTGTTGAAATAGATGTTTTCGAGAAATAAGGAAATGATGGACTACAACACAGTTGTTGATGCAACGCCCATCTTAAGTCGCCCACCTTATGTCGCTTGCCTTGAGTCGCTAGAGCGGCATAGCGAGTTATGCCAACAACGAGTTATGCCAACCAGCGACCTAGCGAGTTATGCCAAGCAACCTATGCCGCATTGTTCCCTTAAGTCGTTTTGAAGCCTAAGTCGCTTAAGTCGCTCATGAAGCTTAAGCCGTTCCTTCATCTTAGGCTGCTTTTTCTTAAGTCGTGCTGAATTCTTAAGCCGCTAAGTCGCTTGAAGCTGTGCTACTATCTTAGGTCGCATTCTTCTTATGTCGCTAAGTCGTTCCTGAAGTTATGCCGCATTTCTTGAGTCGCCTACTTTAAGTCGCAAAGTTCTTCCGCCGCATCTCTTAAGTCGCATATGTGTGTTTTGTTGTTATGTCACATGTTGTAACTCGTATTGTTGTTATGTCGCTTTGTTTTAAGTCGTATATCGCGTTGTTGTTATGTTGTATTGTTAAGTCGCTCATGTTGTATTTTCCTTATATCGAATGTTGTTAGGTCGTGGGTCGTTGTAACATGTATGTGTTAGGTCGTGAGTTATGTGATGTTAAGTCGCCTGTGTTGGGTCGTTTGAGCGTGTTGTAAATTCCTATAAATAGGGGTGTGATGTCATTGTAAAAAAGGAGTTGATTTTTTGAATAAAATTTGTGTGTGCGCTTTTGCCACCATTGTTGAAGTTGAGTGTGATCTCCTTCTTCTTTCCTTCTTCGGGTTATTTGTGCGCGAATCAACGAAGTAGAAGCTAATTCTCGGTATCACTTGCGAGTGATCAACGATCGAATTGTAGATCCTTCAACACGGTATCTTGCGAGATCAATGGGTTGGAGATAGCTAGATTCCGGCATCGTCACGATCAATGGAATTGGGCATTTATCGTTCTATCAGTTTATACCGCTGCGTCAAATTGGTATCAGAGCCTAATCAACCAGATCAAGAGCCAGATCCGAGCCATATCAGAGATTGCATCAAATCAGAGTCAAGTCGAGCCAGATTAAAGTTAGATCCGAAACGAGATACGAGATTGTTTAATAATCATGCCTCCGAGACGTGCTAATCGCCATCAAAATGTTGAAGATTTGTATCGAAGACAAGAAGCTGAGCAGATGGAGCAGCGTATTAATGAAAAGTTCAATGAGGGTATTGAGAAATTGGAGAAATTGATGAAAGACATGAATCAAAGTCAAAGGAGAACGTCACCAGTTTCAAACCAGATTGGAAATAGGGTTTCACCATCGGTTTCGGGAGAAAGGAGAATTCACCCCAGTCTTATCGAGATAGGAGGGAATCATCAGTTTCAATGAGGCGAGAACACCATGAGTATCGAAGTGAAGAGAGAAGAACTCAACGTGGGTTTGAGAATGAACCATATCGTGATGTTGAATGACAGGGTAGAAGGGACATGCATGGTCGCAAGGATGTGTATGGTCAGGATCGATATCGAAGTACATATAATTTTGAGGAGGATGGTGATGGAGGTAGTATGCATTATCGAAATCGAGGCCAAGTGCGAAATCAATATCTGGATTCAGAAATTGATCGTAAATGGGAGTCAGGTATGAGGATGGAAACTCCAGAATTCAAAGGTGGTATGCAAGCAGAATAATTTCTTGATTGGTTGTCTAATGTTGAAGAAATTTTAGAATCCAAGGATGTGCCTGAGAATCGCAAAGTCCAATTAGTTGCTACAAGGCTAAGGGGAAGAGCTATGGCTTGGTGGCAACAAACTAAACTAACTCGGGAGAGAATGGGAAAATCAAAAGTTGTCACTTGGGAGAAGATGAGAAAGATGATGAAAGCCACTTTCTTGCCATACAATTATCAATCTCTTATGTATCAACATTTGCAGAATTTGAGACAAGGGACGAAGACAGTGAATGATTATGCAGATGAATTTTATCAATTGATTGCAAGGAATGATATTATGGAAACTGAGGAACAACTAACGGCTAGATATGTTGGAGGGTTACGAACGCAAATTCTAGACATGGTTAATATGTTTAATCCAATATCTGTTGCTGAAGCACATCAGAAAGCTCTAGCTTGGGAGAAACAAGGGAGACGAGGAAGTGGTGTGTTTACGAGTTCTAACAACCATAATAAGGGTGCTAGTAGTAGTGCTAATGTTTCCAAGGCAGTCAATAAACCAATTGTCAATGAAGCTGCTAAAGCAAAGGTCAACAACAGTATCAAGTGCTACAATTGCCTGGATTTTGGCCATCAAAGTAATGAATGTACAAAGCCAAAGAAGAGAGCATTAGTTGTAGAGGAATGTGAGTATGAGGATGTGGAAGTTGAAATTGGTTATTCGCAACCATGGAAGTTTGATGAAGATGAAGAAGTTGTGTCAGGAGACGAAGGGTGTAACTTGATGATAAGGAGGTCTTGTTTAGTGCCAAAGCATGAGAATGATTCTAGTTGGCTAAGAAGCAATATCTTTCAGTCTACATATACTATCTTGGGAAAGGTTTGTCGATTTGTTATTGATGCGGGAAGCTGCGATAACATTATTTCTGAAGAATTCGTCACGAAGTTAGGGTTGAAGACTGAAAAACACACTAGACCTTATAAATTGGCATGGCTAAAGAAAGGTGGAGAAGTGACAGTGGGAAGACGATCATTTGTTACATTTTCTATTGGGAAGAAGTACAAAGATGATATATGGTGTGATGTTATTGATATGGATGTGTGTCATTTACAATTGGGAAGACCATGGCAATATGATAGAGCTGTACAACATAATGGTCACACCAATAGCTACAGTTTCATGTTTGAAGGTACTCAAATTACCTTAGTTCCTAAGAAGCGTGAACAAAGTGAAAGCAAGTCAGAGAAGAAAGCGGAATCAACTAGTCTATTATCTACGAGAGAATTTGTTGAAGAAGCGAAAGAGAGTGCTGAAACGTTTATGTTGATTGGGTATGAAATAAGTGAAGATCGTGAAGTTCCTGCGGAAGTTAGACCGGTGTTAAATGAATTTGAAGATGTCTTTCCTACGGAATTACCCAAGGAATTACCGCCATTGAGGGATATACAACATCAAATTGAACTAGTGCCAGGTGCTGTTTTACCGCATACGCCACATTATCGTATGAGTCCAAAGGAGCATGAAGAGTTGAGGAGACAGGTTGAGGAGTTGCTTGAGCAAGGGCGTGTTCGAGAGAGTCTCAGTCCTTGTGTTGTACCAATTCTGTTGGTACCGAAGAAAGATGGTTCATGGAGAATGTGTACCGACAGCAGGGCACTCAACAAAATAACTATCAGATACAGATTTCCTATGCCAAGACTTGATGATCTATTGGATCAACTTAGTGGGTCTATAATCTTTTAGAAGATCGATCTTAAGAGTGGTTATCATCAGATTCGCATAAGACCAGGTGATGAATGGAAGACAACATTCAAGACTCGGGAAGGATTATATGAATGGCTGGTAATGCCGTGTGGTCTATCTAATGCACCAAGTACATTTATGAGGGTGATGAATCAAATTTTCAGACCTTACATTGGGAATTTTGTTGTAGTCTACTTTGATGATATCTTGATAAATAATGCTAGCACGGAGGAGCACATTCAACAATTGCGAAAGGTGTTAACTATTCTTCGTCAAGAACAATTCTATGCAGCGATGAAGAAATGCATGTTCATGACACCAAGTGTTTTATTTCTGGGATATGTCGTGTCTAAGGAAGGGATACAGGTGGACCGGAGTAAAGTAGCTGCAATCAGAAATTGGCCACAGCCTAAAACTATAACAGAAGTCAGAAGTTTTCATGGGTTGGCTTCATTTTATCGAAGATTTATACCACACTTTAGTAGTGTGATGGCGCCTGTTACTGATTGTATGAAAGGAAAGCAATTTTTATGGACGAAAGAGGCAGGATATGCTTTTGAGCAAATCAAGGAACTTTTAACCTCAGCACCGATTCTAGTGTTTCCAGATTTTCAATTACTATTTGAGTTACATACGGATGCATCTAAAGTTGGAATTGGAAGAGTGTTGAGTCAGAAGGGTCGTCCAATTGCCTATTTCAGTGAAAACCTTTCTGGAGAAAAGATGAGATACAGTACTTACGATGTGGAGTTTTATGCAATTGTGCAAGCTGTGAAGCATTGGAGACATTACTTGTTCCACAAAGAATTTGTTTTGTATACGGACCATGAAGCGTTGAAACATTTACAAGGGAAGAATAAAATTGCAGCTAGGCATGCATCGTGGATAGCTTATTTGCAACAATTTACGTTTGTCGTAAAGCATAAGTTTGGAGTAACTAATCGCGTTGCCGATGCATTGAGTTGGAGGGAGAATTTACTAACAACTATGCGAGTAGAGGTGATGGGTTTTGACTTACTTCTAGATCTGCTTACTTCAGATTCATATTTTTCCAAAATCCTAGACAAAGTCAAACGGAGAAGCATGGATGGATATATGTTGGTTGAAGGTTTTCTATTCGGAGGAAATCAGTTGTGTATTCTAGATTGCAGTCTACGAATGAAAATTATCAAAGAACTACATGAAGAAGGACACGTGGGCCGTGACCGTACTATGCAGTTGATCTCGAAGTCTTATTTTTGGCCATCAATGAGGAAGGAGGTTGAAAAATTTGTTCAAAGGTGCCATATTTGTTAAGTGTCAAAGGGAACCGCAACAAATGCAGGGTTATATATGCCATTGCTTATACCTACTAAACCATGGTTGGATGTTAGTATGGACTTTGTATTGGGTTTGCTGAGGACGCAATATGGCAATGATTCTATCTACGTGGTGATTGATCGGTTTTCAAAAATGGTACATTTTATCGCATGCAAGAAGATGGCAGATGCAGTTAATGTCGCACAGTCATACTTCAGAGAGACTATCATCTTCACGGATTGCCTGAATCTATCGTATCAGATAGAGACACTTGTTTTCTGAGTCATTTTTGGATGAGTCTATGGAGAATGATCGGGACAAAACTGAAATTTATTAGTGCTTATCATCCACGGACGGATGGACGGACAAAAGTTATGAATAGATCCCTAGGTAATCTATTGAGATGCCTCATAAATGACAATTTGAAGAGTTGGGATTCCAAGCTGTGTCAAGCTGAGTTTGCACACAACCATGCAGTTAATCGTAGCACTGGGTTCAATCCATTACAGGTCGTTTACTCAACAATTCCTAAAGGACAATTGGATTTATCTATCCTACCACAGCAGAAAGGAGTGATCAAACGAGCTAGTGATTTGTGAATGAATTACAAGAGTGCCACAAGAATGTGCAGGAACGATTGCTTAAGGCGAATGAGAAATATAAGCAATCCGCAGATATTAAACGAAGAAATATTAAATTCAAAGAAGGAGATTTTGTATATGCAGTATTGACTAAGGATCGATTTCCTATTGGTGCTTACAACAAGCTAGCTGCTAGAAAGATTGGTCCTTTGGAAATCGTAAAGAAGATTAATGAGAATGCTTATCAGTTAAGATTGCCAGATCATATCCATACTGCTGATGTTTTCAATGTCAAACACTTGATTCCATATCATGAGAATAAATATGTCGAAGAAGAGGAAAGTGTGAATTTGGGGTCGAATTATTTTCAACCAGGGGAGGATGATGCAGCGCCCATCTTAAGTCGCCCATCTTATGTCGCTTTCCTTGAGTCGCCAGAGCGACAAAGCGAGTTATGCCAACAGCGAGTTATGCCAACAGCGACCTAGCGAGTTATGCCAAGCAATCTATGCCGCATTGTTCCCTTAAGTCGTTCTGAAGCCTAAGTCGCTTAAGTCGCTAAGTCGCTCATGAAGCTTAAGTCGTTCCTGCATCTTAGGCCGCTTTTTCTTAAGTTGTGCTGAATTCTTAAGCCGCTAAGTCGCCTGAAGTTGTGCTACTATCTTAGGTCGCATTCTTCTTATGCTATGTCGTTCCTGAAGTTATGCCGCATTTCTTGAGTCGCCTACTTTAAGTCGCAAAGTTCTTCTGTCGCAACTCTTAAGTCGCGTATGTGTGTTGTGTTGTTATATCGCATGTTGTAACTCGTATTGCTTTTATGTCGCTTTGTTCACTACGCCATAAATGGCCTTCTGCAACACAAAAAAAATGTTGGGTCAGGCCCAAAAAATGTTGCCATAGGTCTATGGCAACACCTTTGGGGTGATGCAATTTTTGTCGTGGCCTTAGACCTCAAAGGCAACATTTTTACTGTCTAAGGCAACATAAGTAATATTGTTGCAATAGAACCCTATTTGGGTCTATAGCAACATCCATAGGTGTCTGTAGCAACATTCCAAAATGTTGCTATAGATATTAACTTTCTGAATTTGTGGGGCCCACAATGTAGAGCATATTTGATTTTTAATAGAAATAAATATTTATTCAATAAAATGCTATTGCACAGAATTTGATATTCAAATAGTAATTTGTTTAAATAAATATTTTATTTCAACATTTGAAATAGTACAAATTCCCGACTCCAATATTTTACAATTCAATGATATATAACACTGATATTCACATATACAGATATTCCTCGCTACATCACTCAGTTCACTCATTACATATGCAGTTTCAATTTATACAGACATCGACACTGACAAATATATAACGACCCGAGTGCTGAGCCGAAGGCGAGCCGAGTAGCGGGTCCAGTCTTCAAGCTCATGCACATTTGATTTGACTCTGTCTTCAAGCTTGTATCCAGCTGTCCAGTCTTCAATACCTGTCACATATAATTCAAAAGCAGTAATCTGGAAAATAATATTTAACTCGAATAGAAAATGAAAATATTTTTGTTATATTATTTGCCTCAGGTATTTGGGTTGTTTCTTTTCATATTTTTTTCTGACAGGGACCAAATATTTGCACGGACAACCTGTGAAAGCACAAGTCAGCTGTTCACAAGTGCATAAGCCAAACATGAATGCGACACATGGATACAAGACAGTATGGAAGACAGCAAGCAACAGTTCAGGCAAAAATGCACAAAGGAGAAGCCAAGTGCACAAAGTAGTACTCAACACAGCAAGCAACATAACATGACCAAGAAATGCATGTACATGGATGAACATACATGCATCATAAGGCTTGGTACAAGAAACTACTCAAGTGCAACTACTCAAGTGTAAGTTCATACTCAAGTGCAGCCAGATATGTAGATAAGCCAAAAAAAATGGACGCGGCACAAGTTCAAACCCGAGTCATCGACTGGATTCAACTCAGGGCCAAGCAACCAACAAAACAAACAAGTACCAAGTTCAGCAAAATGTAGACAAGCTAGTGCAAGAAACACAGCAGTACACATAGGCAGCCCATCAAGGAAAAACAGTGAATGCATCAGGCATGTACAAGAGAAACAGAGGCAGTAATATGATATACAGAGGACTTGGAGCATTACTTCATGTTAAAGAACAAGGTTAGCATGATACCAGTTCAGTCCAGACCAAGCAAAACCAACAAAGCTCAACACACATATGTTTGTATATATTGTGGAAATCAAAACTCAATGTTTAGATTAGTCAACAATTTAATAAAACCAAAGATCACTTTCAAAGTTCTGATTTTCAAAAATGCAGAAGTTTTCAAGTGAAGCAGTTTTCAAGAGGATAGCAGAATACAAATACTTCAAGTTCTGGTTTAACAAATGCAGCAAGGTACAAAGGTATGTGAACAAGTTTAACAAAGGTTCAAGTTCTGGTTTAACAAATGCAGCAGAAAGGAGCTAACAAGCTCAGATCAGAAATAAAAAACAAGCCAGTGAACCAAAATCCAACATACCAAATAATATCACACCGCAATTCATCATCGGCAAAGCAAAATCAAGCCAGTGGACCAAAATCCAACATACCAATACATCATCGCAATCCAACATACCAGATTTCTCAAAGTCCAACAGAAAGATTAAACTCGAGATTATAGGAAATAAAGCCTATAAATAAATCCCAATTCATCATCGACAAAAGCGTGCGAGTGTAACCAAAATTGAGAATAATCAAGTAAACCAGAAGGCAGAAAACATACCAAATAATATCACATCGCACCCGACGACGAAGTCAAAGCAATTCGAGCAATCAATCAAGGAGAACGAAGGAGCAAGCTACCAGGAACGTTTCTTACACTAGATTCGATCAATCAGAGCATCAAACAACTGGAATCGCGTGCCTTAGTTTTCACAGAGAGGAACGAGAAAGAAAAATCGCGTGCCCTGATTTTCACACAGAGAGGAATGAGAAAGAAAAGTAAAGCGGGAAATGGAAATTGGTAAGGTGTGGATCGATGGTGTGAATCGACGGTTGAGATTTTGTTTTAAATGGTGGTGTGGATCGCTGAGGTGTAAATTTTTTTTAATTTTTTAATTAGAATATATCTGTGGCAACACTATATAAAAATGTTGCATCGTGTTACACTTGTTTAGCTAGAGCAATACATTTTTATGGCTAAGGTAACACCAAAAATACAACGTTGCAGTAGGGCCAAAATTTTATAGCTGTCGCAACATTTTAGCTAGCAACACCTTGCAAAAATGTTGCAGAAGGTCATCTATAGTGTAGTGGTTTTAAGTCATATGTCGCGTTGTTGTTATGTTGTATTGTTAAGTCGCTCGTGTTGTATTTTCCTTATATCGAATGTTGTTAGGTCGTGGGTCGTTGTAACATGTATGTGTTAGGTCGTGAGTCATGTGATGTTAAGTCGCCTGTGTTGGGTCGTTTGAGTGTGATGTACATTCCTATAAATAGGGGCGTGATGTCATTGTAAAAAAGGAGTTGATTTTTTGAATAAAATTTGTGTGTGTGCACCATTATTGAAGTTGAGTGTGATCCCTTTCTTCTTTCCTTCTTCGGTTTATTCGTGCGCGAATCAACGAAGTAGAAGCCAATTCTCGGTATCACTTGCGAGTGATCAACGATCGAATTGTAGATCTTTCAACACGGTATCTTGCGAGATCAACGGGTTGGAGATAGCTAGATTCCGGCATCATCACGATCAACGGAATTGGGCATTTATCATTCTATCAGTTTATACCGCTGCGTCAAATTGCTATCAGAGCTTAACCGCTGCGTCAGTTGTTATAGTAAATGATTTTTGAACGGAAGTGTTTTTGCATAGTATTAGGATTTATATATCTACCTTATCATCGAATCCCTATACTATTGATTTTGGGTTGTTGTAACGATGTTTTATGCAACATTCATTTTGACCCAATAAATGCGTTTAAAGAGAATGTTTTCCTTGAAGAATAAAATATATACTTAATTATGATTTAAGTATATGCAATATTTTCTAAGTGTTGAAAATAAATAGAATTATGAATTACTTATTATTAAATAAGTATATGTAAATGTTTTCCAATGTTGAATTGATTTTGAGAATACATCTTTTTATAGATAATTTAAAGCGAATATTTGGCAAGTGATTTAATTAATAAAAGATTAATTAAAAGGGCCTAGTGATTGTTATGGTGCTGAATATTTGTTTGTTTGTTTTGATAGTTAAATAACCGACTATCAAACTTGGCCAAAATTTTAGTTCCTCGACTTGATGTGGGAACTATTTAGTCGTACACTTAGTATATAGCCTTCAGTATAGGCTTGATTATCCTTTGGGTTGAGGATGTTGATTCGTATAGTGCGGAGTATTACTCCAATCTATCGAGCTTCCTTCTTGGCCCGAAGGATAGCAAGTTGAAAGTTGGAGACGTGATAGGTCTATGAGATATAGTTTCTGTGTGAGGTTGAGAAATGCTTTTGTGTTGTTGGTTCGAAGAGACCGGGATTAGATTTATCTGAAAACTACTTCGGACCAACGTATATATGACGATTGTGCAGGTTGCTTGTTATGATATTGATATTCCGGATTTTCATAGTGGGAGACTGTTTGTTGATCGTTTGGGGTTAAAATCCAATATACATCCAGTAGCAGTGGTCTCTTTATTATGAAATATCCGATGCAAGGACTATTCGCTACTAATTCTAGGGATTTCCCGACAGGATGTGGTAGGAAAGTACCTTCGGTTTGTCCTGTTCCTAGACAACTTGTATGGATGTTTGTTTGATATTGCATTTCTATAGATTATGTACATTGATTTTTACAAACGACATCAGTGGTGGCGGAGAAGGCAACTTCACTTAGCTTAACACCCTTCTTGAGACGTATGAGCTTAAGGGTTGTATTTTTGTGGAAGGCAATTAGTAGTCAATGGAAATGGCCGTATGGCATTCAAAGTGATGTGATATGTGACTGTGAAAGGTAATCGTTACCTCTAGCCTCATCAACCGGAAATGACCAGAACAGGCTTAGATGCGGCAAAGTGGGTCGCTCCTATTAGGATATGAACATCCACTTCTAGATATATCTTTGGACGCTACGACGTCGTGTATCTGATTATTGTGGTTTGTATGCTAGAGGGCCCCCGGTAAGGTCGGTAATGACCGAAGGATGATATATTCGGTACCATCTAGTTATAGAGGTGGGCCGGTCTTGTGTTGGTAGGGGATCATTTGTGATGGTCCTCGGTACATTCTTCCAGAGATGTACAGCCGGAAGGTAATCCCTTCACCTGGTCATTTGTACGAAAATCCTAACTCCACTACGTACCTGCTACTTTGATTGTATTACCCAATTGGGCTATATGCTGGAATTCAATCAATGTAACAATTTCGGCTATGATTAATATTATTTGTATACAGTAGACA
The DNA here is from genome assembly GCA_030765085.1 of Allium cepa. NCBI lineage: Eukaryota > Viridiplantae > Streptophyta > Magnoliopsida > Asparagales > Amaryllidaceae > Allium > Allium cepa. The sequence goes on from CM060944.1 coordinate 91,871,117, forward strand.
CTACTATAATATAAGAGGATTTGATATGATATGTTTTAGTTATCGTAAGGTAAAAACATGTCTGTGTTTATGTGTGGACTTGTCTTACGAGATACTTTTGTTTTGAAAACTAAGGAAAAGATTGGTAATTTAATAAATTCAGCTGAGTGTGTTTCTCACACTGATTTACCAGACTGATCCGGGCGTTCTTCCCTTTCAATGCTCGGGTCAGACCGAGTATATTTACATGTCTAGATTTGATGCTTTTGGCGCTTCAGCAGGAGAGCTGGAGATCTTCATTTTCGTACATCCGTATTTGCTTGATTATACGCTGCATTGCTTAGTTGTTTTAAATTATCGGCATTTGTAAGGACTGGTTATTATAACTGTTCAGGTTGATAACTATTGATTAATTGTTGAACTTTGATTGATGTGTATATATATACAGTTTCTGTTTTATAAAGATCATTCATATGATATTATATGTTTTCTGCTGCGATGTGAGATTCTACATTGTTCTGTTTGGTTCTATCTTCTCTCTTTCTTCTCTTCTCTTCTTCTCTCTTCTTTTCTTTCTCTTGACTTTCTGTCGGTCTGTGCTTTTTGGATCGGACATGTGTGGATTATTGTCGATTCAAATGGTACAACTTTGCGGGTCGTCACATATGGTATCAGAGCTTAGATTATGTATATTCCTAAGCTTTGATGTGTACTCAGTATAAATAGGGACAGTGGCACCCTAGATTGAGTCTGAGTGTATTATATATATGAGCGCGTATTTGTTAGTGAATATAAAATGTTTTATATTATGTTTGCTTATCCATTGAGCTGTTTATGAATTCTGTTCAGTATGTGGGTGGCCATATTATCGATAGGGGTTTTCAAACACTTAAACGAGGCAAGTCGACATAGTATCATTTTAAACTGGATAAATGAAATAATTTTGCCTCGATCATATTTTATATATAAAGAAACCAATTTTCAAGAAATATTATAGTGTAAATAAATTAATTGTTTGGTTGTTTGAAAATGTAAATATATATAAGTTAATGAAAGATGTTTGAACAATCTAAATAAAAACAACAATTGTAAGAGAATAAATTATATAAGCAAATGAATTATAAGTATGGAATTATAATTAATATGATTTATAATTGTGAAATAATCTTATATATAAGAAATGAAACTATATGAGTATATTTATAAATATGGGTTATAAATAAAAATGGACTTAAACTAAGAATTTGGAATGTTGAATTCCATTTATTTTGAAAGTTTTGTTTTTTTCAAAATTAAAGATGTTATAATGTTATAAATCTAAGTAAGATAAATAAATTTAGAATGATCTTATATAAGTAAGGTAATATAGTGAAATTATATAAGAAAGATTTATGAATGTGATTTATAAATATAAAAAGGATTTTTAAAAGAAGATAAAGCACTGAATTCACTACTATTTCTGGGAAATAATTAGGGTGATGGCTGCAGCATCATCAGTATCATTTTCGAGTTTCTGTGTTATGGATTTGCTACCAATAGTAAATTAAAAATTTTAGTTTTGTTATGATAAACAAATTTGATTTAAAATCCATGTTGTAATCGATGAATATAAGTAAAATAAGTTTTGGATTTATAATATGAAATAAAATTTTAGCTTTGGTAAAGTTGAAATAAAATTGAGTTAGCATAATAAAATATATGATTTGAAATTTAACTAAAGGAAAGTTAATAAAGGAATTGGATTTTAACTGGATTAGATAAATTATTGAAATGAAATTAAACTTAAAAGATAAGTGATTGTATAACATGAATTTGCAACTTTGAATAAATAAGTGGTATAACTTATAAAATGAGAAAATGTAAGTAAAACGAATTGTTAAAATGGTTAAACACTTTTTGTTAGGCAAAACAAAATCTAAATTTGAATCGTGATATGATTTTGACTTACGTTTAATAAAATTACTTTAGAGATGAAATGAAACATAACTTAAGTGATGTTGAATGAAGTTGATTTTGGTATCGAAGTAAATTAATAAAGTGAATTAATGAGATAAAAGTAGTTAGATGAAAATGAATTTGAGTTATATAAAGAAATTCAACTTTAAAATGTAAAATGAATCAACATTAGGAACGATGTTAAGAATTGAATAAAACTTAAGAAGTTTGTGGATTGAATAATTGAATGAAAGTCGATAGAATGTTAAACCAATTTGAAATTAAAAGTGTTAAACCAAATTGAAAGTAAACGAAGTAAAGTGAATTAATTTGGTAATGTTGGTTATGCATTGATTGTTAGATGGTTGTTAGTTGATTGTATAGAAAATTCATATGAAATGAAATTGAATTAATAAAATTGAAAGCTAAATAATTGAATTCAAATTGGAAGTTAAATGAATCAAAATAGAAGTGAATTTGATTTAACGTGAAAGTAAACAAACCTGAATATGAATTAGTGAATGTAAACTAATTGAAAATTAATAAATGAATGTTAGTAAATCCAATGTTAATGAATCAAATGTGAATAAATTGAAAAAAACCAATTCAATGAATATTAATAAGAAGTGAATATATACTGATTTGGTTATTGATTGATTCGATGGATATTGCTTTGTTGGATGATAGATGTTTGATGGTTGGATTTGTTTCTTTTGATTGCATTTGCTATATTGGCATGTGTAGTAGTGATGTTGGTATATGTTGTATATTGATATTACTTTCATATATACATGTTTCTCATTGTTTGTTGAGTGTTTAGTAGGTGCGAATAACACTTGCTTTGCTTTTGGAGCTCGCTTACCGCTATATTAGCTGTATATGCTCGCTAATATTATATAAGGTAGAAATCTCGGATTACATATCGTACTTTTACACTTTTTCCCTACGGGATGCCTCATAATTGAGATGAGATGTATATTTGTGATATATATGTTGTAATTTTTTCGGATCGGACCACGCAAAGGAGACGCTGGCGAATTTTTTTGAAAATTTAAGGCGTTAGAATTTTTTTGGGAGAATTGGAAAAATTTGTGAAAACTAAAATTTGATTTTGAGTTATAAAAGTTAAACGATATTAGTTGGGTTTGAAACGATAAATATACATGGATTTGAAAACTTAGAAAAGTTTTTGTTAGTTTAACTAATGGGTTTTTGGAAAAAGTTAAAAGGTTAAATAGATTTGGTAAATCTAATTGAACAAAATGTTTTGAAAAGTTAATTGATTTTGTGACTTTTTCTTACTTGGTAATTTCGACGACGAAATCTTTTAAGTAGGGGAGAATGTAACCACCCAGAATTTCAGTCATTTGAAATTCGTATATTTAATTGATTTTAAATATTCACAGGTTAATTTTATAAGCTAAATAGATTTTATTGCAAATATCTAAATTTAATTGGAGAATTAAATTGTTAATTTAATATTTGAAATTACTGAAGTAATTGAAATTTGAAATTAATATGAATAAAAATGTTGTATAAAGTCGAATTAAATTCTATTTGAATTCGAATGATGTTATAGAAGTTTTAAAATCGAATTAAAAGTTAAATTCTATAAATTGAATTTTTTAATATTTAATTGATGAATAAAAATAGCCAATTTTCAAACAGTCTCGGATTTCGACGAACCAAGTTTCATTGTATCCATAATGTTATATCATTATATGATTTCAAATTTCGTGTCAATCGGATTTCGGTTTGTCCGAGACAAGCTAAAACGCATAGAAATCTGTTTAAGTGAAATTTTAAATTTTAAATAGTCGATTCAAAAATCTATCTTGCAAATACGATCGAATTGGCTCTCGATATATATTCCATTGTATTCGGAATAGGGGTAAAACACTATAAATGCCAAGCGGTACGCTTCGTTTTGAGTTTGGGAAAAATTCGGGTGAATAGTGTCGCAACATTTTCTATAAAAGGACGTTATTATTCACTTTGTCACTAAAACCTAAATCTACTAGGGCTAGCTGCCACTTTGCTGTTAATGGCCAGAATTTCGCCTTCTTTCTCTTCTATTAACTTTCAATCCACAAATCGATTCAAAAAACTTTCAACTACAATGTTGTAGATCTATGTGAGGCCTTCAAATCCATACAGATATGATCGAAATCGGCGCATCAATCGAGGCGCAGCAGGACGATGAAGTGCCGACCTTTGCACACATTTTCCAAGTGAAATAGAAGACCGAGCTTCAAGTGCCTCCGGCTGATGGTGGCATTCGCGAGGGGCTTCGACGTGAAGCTCGCTGATCAACATATCGATGTTTGAAGAGGGCGTGAAAATTCAAAGATGATCGACGTGATGATGGGTTTTGTTGTGTTCAAAAAAAATGATGGAGGAAGAAGGTCGATTGGCCTAGATCTAGGACAAAGGGAAATGTACGGCCAGATTTAAAAGGTTATAAAAAAAAATAAAAGAAATTGTAAATTATTATATTATATAATTCGTACAAACTTTAAAACGCTATAACTTTTTCATACGAGGTCTGTTTCGCACGAAACGAACTACATTGGGTTCATATTGACGAGCACTACATTATGGAGCTGGATTGGGATTTATTTGAGCTAGTGAAAATTTTGGTTGAAATTAAACGCTTGTTTAATTTTAATCGGAATAAATCGCTATCGCAATGACTACAAGTAGTGTGAGTACAACTCACTCTTTCTAGCTCACTAATATTTTTATATAAGTGAGAATAAATAATATTTATGATGATTGATGATTGTTTGAATGATATATGATATATTGATTAGTATTTGGATATATATATATATACACACACACACACGTGCCTAGTGGAGCTGATGACCCTATACGTTCCCGTGTATGAGCGGATGACACTTTGTACGCGCGTCTGCCTCGAAGCGGACATTGTACATATATTTCTAATATGCATATTTGTCGCAGATGATAGACTGGAGGGATCCAACAGGATTACTCACCAGTATGGATTTATTTATAGATATCGATATATGTTCTATTATCATATGATATATGATGTTTTGGATGACGTGATTGTTGTCTTTAGTGCTCATTGGGCCTATTTTTGGAATTTTAAAATGTTAAAGTGTTGGTTTCCAAATTAAAAAAGATTTTCAAGTATTGAAAATAGATTTTCAAGTGTTGAAAATAGATGTCTGATAAATTTTGAAATGGTTAAGGAATGAATTTATTTTATGTTATAATTTTTATTGTTATAAAAATTACAATTTTTGTGAAATATAATCAGAATATGATTTTTGAAGTTATATAAGTTTTAATAATGATTTGAAATTAAAGAATAAGTTTAGATAAAATCGAGATTTTTGAATTATATTAAATGGTTTATATAGAAGATATATAAAATTGATATTTTATAAATCAAAGTAATTGAATTATAGATAAGTTTTGTAAATGTTAAAATAAGCTACAAATGAATCTTATAAGTAATAAGATTTATATAATTTGTGAAGTTATAAAATGAATGGATTTTGTAGAATAAATGAATTATAAGCTATTAACTTATACTATGGATTTTTGGCATGTAATTGAGTTATAAATGGAATTGGTTAATAAAGTGATTTTATAAGTTGAAGTTTTTAGAAAATCTATATGGAATTTATAAACATTGTTTATAAATGTGAAATCAATTGAATTGGATAAGTTAATTATAAAAGTTTATTAAAGGCATTGTATCTACGATTTTGGACAGTGGCTTATCCTTTGATAAATGTGTAGAAATATTGAAGTTGGTTAGAGAATTATATTCATGATTTTGGACAGTGAATAATCTTTTAATAAATGTTTTGGAAACTGAATATTTTTAAATGGAGTTAAAGGGTTTAAAGATGTTAGAAATGTGTTAAGGATCGAAACCATAGATTTTAACATTCATTATTGAAATAGATGTTTTCGAGCAATAAAAAATGATGGACTATAACAATGTTGTTATAGTAAATGATTTTTGAAAGGAAATGTTTTTGTATAGTATTGGGATTTATATATCTATCTTATTATCGAATCCTTATACTATTGATTTTGGGTTGTTGTAACGATGTTTTACGCAACATTCGTTTTGACCTAATAAATGCGTTTAAAGAGAATGTTTTCCTTAAAGAATAAGATATATACTTAATTATGATTTAAGTATGTGCAATATTTTCTAAGTGTTGAAAATAAATAGAATCGTGAATTACTTATTATTAAATAAGTATGTGGAAATGTTTTCCAATGTTGAAATGATTTTGAAAATATATCTTTTTATAGATAATTTAAAGTGAATATTTGGCCAGTGATTTAATTAATAAAAGATTAATTAAAAGGGCCTAGTGATTGTTATGGTGTTGAATATTTGTCTGTTTGTTTTGATAGTTAAATAACCGACTATTAAAATTGGCAAAATTTTTAGTTCCTCGACTTGATGTGGGAACTATTTAGTCGTACACTTAGTACGTAGCCTTTTGTGTAGGCTTGATTATCCTTTGTGTTGAGGATGTTGATTCGTATAGTGCGGAGTATTACTCCAATCTACCGAGCTTCCTTCTTGGCCCGAAGGATAGCAAGTTGAAAGTTGGAGACGTGATAAGTCTACGAGACTTAGTTTTTATGTGAGGTTGACAAACGCTTTTGCGTTGTTGGTTCGAAGAGACCGAGATCAGATTTATCTGAAAACCACTTCGGAGCAACGTATATGCGATGATTGTGCAGGTTGCTTGAGGTGATATTGATATTCTGGATTTTCATAGTGGGAGAATGTTTGTTGATCGTTTTGGTTAAAATCCCAATATACATCCAATAGCAGTAGTCCATTCATTATGAAATATCCACTGTGAGGACCATTCGCTACAAATCCAAGGGATTTCACGACAGGATGTGGTAGGGAAGTACCTTCGGTTTGTCTTGTTCCTAGAAAACTTGTATGGATGTTTGTCTGACATTGCATTTCTACAGATTGCGTACATTGGTTTTTACAAACGTACATCAGTGGTGGTGAAGAAGGAAACTTCTCTTAGCTTAACACCCTCCTTGAGACGTATGAGCTTAAGGGTTGTATTTTTGTGGAAGGCAATTAGTGGTCAACGGAATTGGCCTTGTGGCATTCAAAGTGATGTGATATGTGACTGTGAAAGGTAATCGTTACCTCTAGCCGCATCAACCGGAAATGACCAAAACAGGATTAGGTGCGGCAAGGCTAAGTGGATCGCTCCCATTAGGATATGATCATCCTCTTCTAGATATATCTTTGCATGCTATGACGTCGTGTATTTGATTATTGTAGTTTGTATGCTAGAGGGCCCTCGGTAAGGTCGGTAACGACCGAAGGATGATATATCGGTACCATCTAGGTATAGAGTTGGGTTGGTCTTGTGTTGTTAGAGGATCCTTTGTGATGGTCCTCGGTACATTCTTCTAGAGATGTACTGCCGGAAGGTAGTCCATTCACCTGGTCATTTGTATGGAAATCCAAACTCCACTACATACCTGCCATTTTGATTGTATTACCCAATTGGGCTATATGCTGGAATTTAATCAATGTAACAATTTCGGCCATGATTAATATTATTTGTATACAGTAGACACTACTATAATATAAGAGGATTTGATATGTTATGTTTTAGTTATCGTAAGGTAAAAACATGTTCGTGTTTATGTGTGGACTTGTCTTACGAGATATTTTTGTTTTGAAAACTAAGGAAAAGTTTGGTAATTTAATAAACTCAGTTGAGTGTGTTTCTCACGCTGGTTTACCAGACTGATCCGGGCGTTCTTCCCTTTCAATACTCGGGTTAGACCGAGTATATTTACAGGTCTAGATTTGATACTTTTGGAGCTTCAGCAGGAGATCTGGAGATCTTCATTTTCGTACATCCGTATTTTCTTGATTATCCGCTGCATTGCTTAGTTGTTTTAAATTATTGGCATTTGTAAGGACTGGTTATTATAACTGTTCAGGTTGATAACTATTGGTTGATTGTTGAACTCTGTTTGACGTGTTTAAATATACAGTTTCTGTTTTATAAAGATCATTCATATGATATTATATGTTTTCTGCTGCGATGTAAGATTCTACATTGTTCTGTTTGGTTCTATCTTCTCTCTTTCTTCTCTTCTCTTCTTCTCTCTTCTTTTCTTTCTCTTGACTTTCTGTCAGTCTGTGCTTTTTGGATCGGACATGTGTGGATTATTGTCGATTCAAAGGGTACGGCTTTGCGTGTCGTTACACGTGGTATCAAAGCTTAGATTTTGTATATTCCTAAGCTTTGATGTGTACTCAGTATAAATAGGGACAGTAGCACCCTATATTGAGTTTGAGTGTATTATATATATGAGCGCGTATTTGTTAGTGAATATAAAATGTTTTATATTGCGTTTGCTTATCCGTTGAGCTGTTTGTGAATTCTTGTTGGTATGTGGGATGCCATATTATCGATAGGGATTTCCAAACACTTAAACGAGGCAAGTCGACATAGTATCATTTTAAACTGGGTAAATGAAATAATTTTACCTCGATCATAGTTTATATATAAAGAAACAATTTTTCAGGAATTATTATAGTGCAAATTAATTGATTGTTTGGTTGTTTGAAAATGTAAATATATATAAGTTAATGAAAGATGTTTGAATAATCTAAATAAAAACAACAATTGTAAGAGAATAAATTATATAAGAAAATGAATTATAAGTATGAAATTATAATTAATATGATTTATAATTGTGAAATAATCTTATATATAAGAAATGAAACTATATGAGTATATTTATAAATATGGGTTATAAATAAAAATGGACTTAAACTTAGAATTTGGAATGTTGAATTCCATTTATTTTGAAAGTTTTGTTTTTTTCAAAGTTAAAGATGTTATAATGTTATAAATCTAAGTAAGATAAATAAATTTAGAATGATCTTATATAAGTATGGTAATGTAGCGAAATTATATAAGAAAGATTTATAAATGTGATTTATAAATATAAAAGGGATTTTTAAAAGAATATAAAGCACTGAGTTCACTACTATTGCTGGGAAATTATAAGGGTGATGACTGCAGCATCATCAGTATCATTTTCAAGTTTTTGTGTGATAGATTTGCTACCAATAGTAAATTAAAAAATTTATTTTTGTTATTATAAACAAATTTGATTTAAAATCCATGTTGTAATTGATGAATATAGGTAAAATAAGTTTTGGATTTATAATATGAAAAAAAATTTAGCTTTGGTAAAGTTGAAATAAAATTGACTTAGCATAATAAAATATATGATTTGAAATTTAACTTAAGGAAAGTTAATAAAGGAATTGGATTTTAACTGGATTAGATAAATTATTGAAATGAAATTAAACTTAAAAGATAAGTAATTATATAATATGAATTTGCAAGTTTGAATAAATATGTGGTATAACTTATAAAATGAGAAAATGTAAGTAAAACGAATTATTAAAATGGTTAAACACTTTTGGTTAGGCAAAACAAAATCTGAATTTGAATGGTGGTATGATTTTGACTTAAGTTAAATAAAATGACTTCAGAGATGAAATGAAATATTACTTAAGTGATGTTGAATGAAGTTGATTTTGGTATCAAAGTAAATTAATAAAGTGAATTAATGAGATAAAGTAGTTAGATGAAAATGAATTTGAGTTATATAAAGAAATTCAACTTTAAAATGTAAAATGAGTCAACATTAGAAATGATGTTAAGAATTGAATAAAACTTAAGTTAAGAAGTTTGTGGATTGAATAATTGAATGAAAGTCAATAGAATGTTAAACCAATTTGAAATTAAAAGTATTAAACCAAATTGAATGTAAACGAAGTAAAGCGAATTAATTTGGTAATGTTGGTTATGCATTGGTTGTTAGATGGTGTTAGTTGATTGTATGGAAAATTCATATGAAATGAAATTGAATTAATAAACTTGAAAGCTAAATAACTGAATTCAAATTGGAAGTTAAATGAATCAAAATAGAAGTGAATTTGACTTAACGTGAAAGTAAACAAACTAGAATATGTATTAGTGAATGTAAAGTGATTGAAAATGAATAAATGAATGTTAGTAAATCCAATGTTAATGAATCAAATGTGAATAAATTGAGAAAAACCAATTCAATGAATATTAATAAGAAGTGAATGTATATCGATTTGGTTATTGATTGATTGGATGGATATTGCTTTGTTGGATGATAGATGTTTGATGGTTGGATTTGTTTCTTTTGATTGCATTTGCTATATTGGCATATGTAGTAGTTGTGTTGGTATATGTTGTATATTGATATTACTTTTATATATACATGTTTCTCATTGTTTGTTGAGTATTTAGTAGGTGCGGGTGGCGCTTTCTTCGCTTTTGGAGCTCGCTTTCGCGCTATATTAGCCGTATATGCTCGCTAATATTATATAAGGTACATATCTCGGATTACATATCGTACTTTTATACCTTTTTCCCCGCGGGATGCCTCATCATCGAGATGAGATGTATATTTGTGATATATATATATATATATATATTTTTTTTTTGGGGATCGAACCGCGCAAATGTGGATGTGGCGAATTTTTTTGAAAATTTAAGCCGTTAGAAATATTTGGGGAAATTGGAAAATTTTTTAAAAACTAAATTTTGATTTTGAGTTATAAAAGTTAAACAATATTAGTTGGGTTTGAAAAGATAACTATATATGGATTTGAAAACTTAGAATTTTTTTTTTGTTTAACTAATGGACTTGTGGAAAAAGTTGAAAGGTTAAATAGATTTGGTAAATCTAATTTGAACAAATTGTGTTGAAAAGTTAATTGATTTTGTGACTTTTTATTACTTGGTAATTTCGAGGACAAAATTCTTTTAAGTAGGGGAGAACGTAACGACCCAGAATTCAGTCATTTGAAATTCGTATATTTAATTGATTTTAAATATTCACAGGTTATTTTTATAAGCTGAATAGACTTTATTTCAAATATCTAGATTTAATTGGAGAATTAAATTGTTAATTTAATATTTGAAATTGCTAAAATAATTGAAATTTGGATTTAATATGAATAAAAATGTTGTATAAAGTTGAATTAAATTATATTTGAATTAGAATGATGTCATAGAAGTTTTAAAATCGAATTAAAAGTTAAATTCTAGAAATTGAATATTTTAAAATTTAATTGATGAGTAAAAATAGCCATTTTTCAAACAGTCTCGGATTTCAACGAAACCAGTTTCATTGGATCTGTAATGTTATGTTATCATAAGATTTCAAATTTCATGTCAGTCGGATTTATGGTTTGTCCAGGGCAAGCTAAAACGCATAGAAATCTGTTTAAGTGAAATTTTAACTTTAAAATTGTCGATTCAAAAACCTATCTTCCAGATACGATTGAATTGGCTCCCGATATATATTCCATTGCGTTCGGAATAGGGGTAAAACATTATAAACGCCAGGTGGCATGGTTCATTTTGAGTTTGGGAAAAATTCGGGTGAATAGTGTCGCAACATTTTCTATAAAAGGACATCATTATTCACTTTTTCACTAAAACTAAGTCTACTAGGGCTAGCCGCCACTTTGTTGTTAGTGGCCATAATTTCACCTTCTTTCTCCTCTATTATCTTCCAATCCACAAATCGATTCAAAAAAATTTCAACTACGATGTTGTAGATCTATGTAAGGCCTCCAAATCCATACGGATATGATAGAAATCGGCGCGTCAATCGAGGCGCAGCAGGCCGATGAAGTGCTGACCTTTGCACACATTTTCCAAGTGAAATAAACGCTGGTTTAATTTTAATCGGAATAAATCGCTATCGCAACGACTACAAGCAATGTGAGTACAACTCACTCTTTCTGACTCACTGATATTTTTATATAATTGAGAATAAATATTATTTATGATGATTGATGATTGTTCGGATGATATATGATATATTGATTGGTATTTGGATATATATATACACACACCTGCCTAGTGGAGCAGATGACTCTATATGTTCCCGTGTATGAGCGGATGACCGTTTGTACATGCATCTGCCTCGAAGCGGACATTGTACTATATTTCTAATATGTATATTTGTTGCAGATGACAAATTGGAGGGATCCAACTGGATTCCTCACCAGTATAGATTTATTTACAGATATTGATATATATTCTGTTATCATATGATATATGATGTTTTGGATGACGTGATTGTTGTATTTAGTGCTGTTGCAGCATTGGGCCTATTTTTGGAATTTTAAAAATGTTAAAGTGCTGGTTTCCAAATTAAAAAGGATTTTCAAGTAATTTTGAAAATAGATGTTTTATAAATTTTGAAATGGTTAAGGAATGAATTTATTTTTTAACAAATAAACGTTATAACTTTTATTGTTATAAAAATTATGATTTTTGTGAAATATAATCAGAATATGATTTTTTGAGTTATATAAGTTTTAATAATGATTTGAACTTACTAAAAGAATAAGTTTAGTTAAAATCAAGGTTTTTGAATTATATTAAATGGTTTATATTGAAGATTTATAAAATTGATATTTTATCAATCAAAGTAATTGAATTATAGATAAGTTTTGTAAATGTTAAAATGAGCTACAAATGAATCTTATAGGTAATGAGATTTATATAATTTGTGAAGTTATAAATGAATGGATTTTGTAGAATAAATGAATTATAAGCTATTAACTTATAATTTGGATTTTTGACATGTAATTGAGTTATAAATGGAACTGATTTATAAAGTGATTTTATAAGTTGAAGTTTTTATAAAATATATATGAAATTTATAAACATTGGTTATAAATGTGAAATCAATTGAATTGGATAAGTTAATTATAGAAGTTTATTAAAGGCATTATATCTACGATTTTGGACAGTGGATTATCCTTTGATAAATGTGTAGAAATAATTAATTTGGTTAGAGAACTATATTCATGATTTTGGATAGTGAATAATCTTTTAATAATTGTTTTGGAAAGTGAATATTTTTAAGCGGGGTTAAAGGGTTAAAGATGTTTGAAAATGTGTTAAGGAACGAAACCATAGATTTTAACAATCATTGTTGAAATAGATGTTTTCGAGAAATAAGGAAATGATGGACTATAACACTGCTGTTGTAGTAAATGATTTTAGAAAGGAATTTTTTTTGTATAGTATTGGGATTTATATATCTATCTTATTATCGAATCCCTATAATATTGATTTTGGGTTGTTGTAACGATGTTTTACGCAGCATTCGTTTTGACCCAATAAATGTGTTTAAAGAGAATGTTTTCCGTAAAGAATAAAATATATACTTAATTATGATTTAAGTATATGCAATATTTTCTAACCGTTGAAAATAAATAGAATTGTGAATTACTTATTATTAAATAAGTATAGGAAATGTTTTCCAATGTTGAAATGATTTTGAGAATATATCATTTCATAGATAATTTAAAGTGAATGTTTGGCAAGTGATTTAATTAATAAAAGATTAATTAAAAGGGCCTAGTGATTGTTATGGTGCTGAATATTTTTTGTTTGTTTTGATAGTTAAATAACCGACTATAAAACTTGGCCAAAATTTTAGTTCCTCGACTTGATGTGGGAACTATTTTGTCGTACACTTAGTAAGTAGCCTTCTATGTAGGCTTGATTATCCTTTGTGTTGAGGATGTTGATTCGTATAGTGCGGAGTATTACTCCAATCTATCGAGCTTCCTTCTTGGCCCGAATGATAGCAAGTTGAAAGTTGGAGACGAGATATGTGGCGCCCCACCTCTATACCCATGCTAGCCAAGAACACTACGGAGTAATGCTGTCAACTAGCACGGAGAATAAGGCTGGTTGGGAGCGACCATCTATAGCCTTGCTCTAACTATCTATTGAATACATCGACACTAGACATACCAAGCAGGTCGACGTACCTAATGAATACTTAAAACAAAACCATAGGTGATTGGAGGATCTATTAGAACAGAATATAACAACTCAAATGTAATAAAGATCACAGAACAGTAGATCATCATATACACATATACTGATACATAATAGAGTATACAAACTAATACACGTCAAGTGGTATAGCAAACCACAATATACAGACAAATCCAGAAGAATAAATATCAGAGTTACAACAAAAGGACTACACAAAAAGCTATGATAAAAAGAAGCTAGCGGAGTAGTCCATGCGGAAGAAAAAGAGGCTAAGTCCATAAGCACCTGACCTGAAACATCTCGGTCTGACCCGAGTATAAAATACACGAGTCAGTCTAGCTAAACAAATCAGTTAGATAAACTGAACAACAATAAACCTGCAAGGTTACAAGGTATAATAAATATCACTAAAAGAGATAACACAATCATCTAACAAAAGATGAATCATAATAGAACAAGCCTCGTATCATCGGCAACTCAGAGAAAAAAGGATATGAATATCCCAAAACAAGCCAAAAAGGCAATAACAAATACCACTGAAGGTAACACAAGTTCCACAAGGTAATCGCTACATATCGTGCGGTTCAAAAAGGCCAACACCGAAGGACGATACCTAGGGAATATACATATCAATGAAACATAAGATTGCTCGAGCTCAATACTGTATAAACAAGGATCCATGAGCCCGAAGGCTCCAAACCCAATATCACTCGAGCGGTGACGAATGACCAACTCCGAAAGCGATACAATAGGGCAACAAGCCAAGTATCTCTCGAGCAGTGACGATGGACCAACTCCAAAAGCGATACTATAGGGCAACAAACCAAAAGGCGACAAACCTGGAGGAGACAGTCCGAAGACACTATCCCCAAGGCAACAAACCGTAGTGGTGAAGGTCGAAGACCCCGTACTGGACACCACTAACTGGCGGAATGTGTCACAACTCTCGAAAAGGAATCCGAAAAGTGGTAAGGTGAGTCCCATAACCACCCGTTCGCACTAAACGGTTTACTATCCGTTAGTCATTTTCACACTCAAAGCAGTACAAAGTTCACCTCATATCATTAGTAAACCAAACCCGAAGGTTAAAACGATCAATTGAATAGGTCGGGGATTAATCGGAAAGATAAACACACTGATTCATGGTCCGTGTTTTGCCCAACCGTTTAATCACCCTTCCACTTCGCTCGAAGTGCGAAATTGTGTGTGCTTTAAATAGAATTTATAAATTGGAGAAGCGAGCTTTTAATACAATTTGAAGAAATCATTTATAAAACCCATGAATGAATTCAAAAAGGAATCATTAAGGTCAAATATGCATAAATAACTAATTGGAATCAATATGCATCGATCAAATTTGGAAAAACTATGCGAACAAGGCAATTTGGAAAAAGATGCTATTCAGACGTCTGAAAGAAGGGATTCAGACGTCTGAATCTGGGAATAAATATGTTCCCCGGAACAATATTCAGACGTCTGAATCCAAACTTTCAGACGTCTGAAATAGGCATTATTTTGCCTATTTCTCTTCTGGTTGAAAATTAGCCAATTCAGACGTCTTAATTATAAATTCAGACGTATGAATCTGGGGATGAAAAGCTTCCCCAGAACAATATTGAGACGTCTGAAAATAGGGTTTCAGACGTCTGAAACATGATGGTCAGGCATTTCCTGAACCTAGGCCATCTACGACCAAACAAATCGAAAGCAATCGGATGCGTGTTGATTATGGTCTTACGTCAAACGACTCCCCAACCTCAACGACACACCCAAACACTCCGAACAACATAAACATCAACCATATAAGGTTTTTCATAGATTTGGCTTCAAAAATCATAATTTGGCAATTTCACCAAAGCAAACCAAATCGAAAGCAAATGAACATATGAACAAGTGTTAGGAATTCATACTTAACATCAAAGATATCAAAAGAAGTAGATGTGAGTTCAAAACTCACCTTTAACCTAAAAACAAAGAAGAAGGAGTTTAATTTGCAAGGAGAAGACCAACAAATCTCCACTTCTACTCAACTAGCTTCAATCTAAGAATAAACCACATATTTTCCTAAGTTTAGGTTTAGGAATTTCTGAGATTGAAGAGAGAAAGAGATAGAGAAGATGAAGAAGAACTTACCTATGTCTTCTCTTTGATTTTGGAGCAAGAATCTAGTTTACAAGAAGAAACCAGGGCTTAAAATTTTTATTTTCCTTTCCACCATTTCAGTTGGAGCTTGAGTTTGAGGAGTGGAAATGAGTGAATGAAGAGGAGAGGGCTGAGTTAGGGTATTTAGTTAGCTAGTGGGCTGAACCCAAACCCAAAACCCAATAGAAAAAGTAGCAAAATTCAACTTACTCCAAACATATCAAAGCTTATACTCAAAAAGATCGCAAACGACGTTTTGAACTGAATGGAAGTGGTCTTGAGACCCAATTCGACCGTTTGCAGAAAGTAACTTTTCGGACTATAATCCGACAAACAACGTTATATTTAAATAAAATATTTAAATATACACCCGATAAATATGCGGGTAGTTACAGACTCCCCTCCTTAAAGAAATTGCATCCTCGCAATTCTTAAGAAGAAAATAAAGAGTAACAACCCAAAAACATATCAACACATAAGAATAACAAAATAAGAATTTCACCATAAAGTGCACGAAAGGATAAGCCCTAACTTGTTTGCTCAGAGAATTCTATGGATGCCTAAGCTCAAAATAATTTGGAACACCAACGTGGTACAAACACTACGTCACATGAACCAAAGCTCAACAAAATGAAGTACAACAAAACGTCCAATGAACCTGGAAAAAAAAAGATCATTCCATCCGGACATCAACAAAGAAACAATCACTTGTTGCTTCCAACTAAATGCATTGGCACCACGATCCCCCTTTCGGGAATAGAAAGAATGAGAGTATCGGAAATGAATTCTTTTAAATAATCAACTTTCCCGAAAGGCTAAAACTTTCAAAACCATAATTACCTTCATGTAATTTTTTTTATAGAATTTTTTTTTCTTATTTCAAATCCATTCATTGTGTCTGATTGTCTCATCAAAGCGTTTAGGAGATTTCTATCGATAACGTTGATCAAGCGCATCGACCAGAATTCTTAAAGCACTTAATGGGCAATACAATCACAAAACAATCTTCTATGTGATAAACATATTTCTAAGAACTTTTTAAAAATTCTCTTTGTTTGTTTTAAGAACAAAAATCCCATTTATACTTATAAATAAATCTTATGAAAAAGATTTGAAAAAATTTTAAATTGCTAATTTCCATCCAAAACCAATAAATACAAAAATGGAATCATCGAGATATTCACAAAATACTCGATTCATAAAATGGATGAAATGAGCTAAACAAACTGAATGACACAATAAATCATTCATACAAATCACAACGAGTGCGGAAGGCAATAAGTGGAGTGCTAACTTCCGCAACTCGTAGCCAAATCAAAACCGATGGCAAGGTCGAGCTGAAAAGACCTTAATACCACTCAAAGGATTGCTTAGGTGATAATCCTAAGACAAGACCCAAAATACCAGAAAATTCTCAAACTATAAAAATGAGAGAAGCAACACTTTCCTCATCATGAGGGATTAAAGAAATAAAATGATGCTATCAAGTTGGAAATCGAGTCACAAAGAAAAGTAGACTCATCAATTTCGGCTACAAGAAGCTCATACCAATCAAGAGCACGCTCTTGTAATAAGCTAGAAGTTACAAGAACTCTATCATGATCAGAAAGATCCATGCGAGAGAAGAGACGCTCGTACGTGCGAAACCAAGCTTGGACTTCAAGAACGGACTCGGTGCCCTTAAACGGCTTTCCACCAAGATGAGCAAAATCACTGCATTGACGTGCAAAGGAAGACTTGTGAGGTGGAGACACTCGAGGAGGAACTGGAGGCTGAGTGCTCCTAAACAATTCCCAAAAACTGATCGGCAGACATATAAACGTCATCCGGATGTGAGCCACTGGATTGCCCAGCATCCGAACGCCGTCCCCTGCCTCTTCCAGCCATACGCTGAAAGTTAGATAAGAACAAGATTATTCACAAGGTAGATGATTCAATATGGAATACTACGGAGTGTAAATGCATTCCTAGACGTATTCCAAATTTCTATCTACACCAAAGGCACAAAAGGAATATAGAGGCACGATGATTCAAAGATTTCTATCACTTATACCCTTTGATGTACCGGCATATGTGCATCTACTCTGTGTTTAACATATTTTCTTCTGAACTCAGCTCTGATACCAAGCTGTGGCACCCCACCTCTATACCCACGCTAGCCCAAGAACACTACGGAGTAATGCTGTCAACTAGCACAGAGAATAAGGCTGGTTGGGAGCGACCATCTATAGCCTTGCTCTAACTATCTATTGTATACATCGACACTAGACATACCAAGCAGGTCGACGTACCCAATGAATACTTAAAACAAAACCATAGGTGGTTGGAGGATCTATCAGAACAGAATATAACAACTCAAATGTAATAAACATCATAGAATAGTAGATCATCATATACACATATACTGATACATAACAGAGTATACAAACTAATACACGTCAAGTGGTATAGCAAACCACAATATACAAACAAATCCAGAAGAATAAATATCAGAGTTACAACAAAAGGAATACACAAAAAGCTATGACAAAAAGAAGCTAGCAGAGTAGTCCATGCGGAAGCAAAAGAGGCTAAGTCCATAAGCACCTAACCTGAAACATCTCGGTCTGACCCGAGTATAAAATACACGGATCAGTCTAGCTAAACAAATCAGTTAGATAAACTGAACAACAATAAACCTGCAAGGTTACAAGGTATAATAAATATATCTAAAAGAGATAACACAATCATCTAACAAAAGATGAATCATAATAGAACAAGCCTCGTATCATCGACAACTCAGAGAAACAAAGGATATGAATATCCCAAAACAAGCCAAAAAGGCAAGAACAAATACCACTGAAGGTAACACAAGTTCCATAAGGTAATTGCTACATATCGTGCGGTTCAAAAAGACCAACACCGAAGGACGATACCTAGGGAATATACATATCAATGAAACATAAGATTGCTCGAGCTCAGTACTGTATAAACAAGAATCCATAAGCCCGAAGGCTCCAAACCCAATATCACTCGAGCGGTGACGAATGACCAACTCCGAAAGCGATACAATAGGGAAACAAGCCAAGTATCTCTCGAGTGGTGACGATGGACCAACTCCAAAAGCGATACTATAGGGCAACAAACCAGAAGGCGACAAACGTGGAGGAGACAGTCCGAAGACACTATCCCTAAGGCAACAAACCGTAGTGGTGAAGGTCGAAGACCCCATACTGGACACCACTAACTGGCGGAATGTGTCACAACTCTCGAAAAGGAATCCGAAAAGTGGTAACGTGAGTCCCATAACCACCCGTTCGCACTGAACGGTTTACTATCCGTTAGTCACTTTCACACTCAAAATAGTACAAAGTTCACCTCATATCATTGGTAAACCAAACCCGAAGGTTAAAACGATCAATTGAATAGGTCGGGGATTAGTCGGAAAGAAAGACGCACAGATTCATGGTCCGTGTTTTGCCCAACCGTTTAATCACCCTTCTACTGCGCTCGAAGTGCGAAATTGTGTGTGCTTTAAATAGAATTTATAAATTGGAGAAGCGAGTTTTTAATACGATTTGAAGAAATCATTTATAAAACTCGTGAATGAATTCAAAAGGGAATCATTAAGGTCAAATATGCATAAACAACTAACTGGAATCAATATGCATCGATCAAATTTGGAAAAACTATGCGAACAAGGCAATTTGGAAAAAGATACTAGATTCAGACGTCTGAAAGAAGGGATTCAGACGTCTGAATCTGGGAATAAATATGTTCCCCAGAACAATATTCAAAAGTCTGAATCCAAACTTTCAGACGTCTGAAATAGGCATTATTTTGCCCATTTCTCTTCTGGTTGAAAATTAGCCAATTCAGACGTCTTAATTATAAATTCAGACGTATGAATCTGGGGATGAAAAGCTTCCCCAGAACAATATTCAGACGTCTGAAAATAAGGTTTCAGACGTCTGAAACATGATGGTCAGGCATTTCCTGAACCTAGGCCATCTACGGCCAAACAAATCGAAAGCAATCAGATGCGTGTTGATTATGGGCTTACGTCAAACGACTCCCCAACCTCAACGACACACCCAAACACTCCGAACAACATAAACATCAACCATATAAGGTTTTTCATAGGCTTGGATTCAAAAATCATAATTTGGCAATTTCACCAAAGCAAACCAAATCGAAAGCAAATGAACATATGAACAAGTGTTAGGAATTCATACCTAACATCAAAGATATCAAAAGAAGTAGATGTGAGTTCAAAACTCACCTTTAACCCAAAAACAAAGAAGAAGGAGTTCAATTCGCAAGGAGAAGACCAACAAATCTCCACTTCTACTCAACTAGCTTCAATCTAAGAATAAACCACATATTTTCCTAAGTTTAGGTTTAGGAATTTCTGAGATTGAAGAGAGAAAGAGATAGAGAAGATGAAGAAGAACTTACCTATGTCTTCTCTTTGATTTTGGAGCAAGAATCAAGTTTACAAGAAGAAACTAGGGCTTAAAATTTCTATTTCCCTTTCCTTTCCACCATTTTCAGTTGGAGCTTGAGTTTGAGGAGTGGAAATGAGTGAATGAAGAGGAGAGGGCTGAGTTAGGGTATTTAGTTAGCTAGTGGGCTGAACCCAAACCCAAAACCCAATAGAAAACGTAGCAAAATTCAACTTACTCCAAACATATCAAAGCTTATACTCAAAAAGATCGCAAACGACGTTTTGAACTCAATGGAAGTGGTCCTGAGACCCAATTCGACCATTTGCAGAAAGTAACTTTTCGGACTATAATCCGACAAACGACGTTATATTTAAATATACACCCGATAAATATGCGGGTTGTTACAAGATAAGTCTATGAGACTTAGTTTCTGTGTGAGGTTGAGAAACGCTTTTGCGTTGTTGGTGCGAAGAGACCGGGATCATATTTATTTGAAAAATACTTCAAACCAACGTATATGCGACGATTGTGCAGGTTGCTTAAGATGATATTGATATTCTGGATTTTCATAGTGGGATACTGCTTGTTGATCATTTGCGGTTAAAATCCCAATATACATCCAGTAGCAGTGGTCTCTTCATTATGAAATATCCAATGCGAGGACTATTCGCTATCAATCCTAGGGATTTCCCGACAGGATCTGGTAGGAAAGTACCTTCGGTTTGTCCTGTTCTTGGACAACTTGTATTGATGTTTGTCTGAAATTGCATTTCTACAGATTGCGTACATTCGTTTTTACAAAGGTACATTAGTGGTGGAAGAGAAGGCAACTTCTCTTCGCTTAACACCCTCCTTGTGACGTATGAGCTTAAGGGTTGTATTTTTGTGGAAGGCAATTAGTAGTCAACGGATATGGCCGTGTGGCATTCAAAGTGATGTGATATGTGACTGTGAAAGGTAATCGTTACCTCTAGCCTCATCAACAGGAAATGACCAAAACAGGGTTAGATGGGGCAAGGCTAAGTGGGTCAATCCCATTAGGACATGATCGTCCTCTTCTAGATATATCTTTGCAGCTATGACATCGTGTATCTAATTATTTTGGTTTGTATGCTAGAGGGCCCTCAGTAAGGTCGGTAACGACCGAAGGATATATTCTGTACCATCTAGTTGTAGAGGTGGGCCGGTCTTGTGTTGGTAGAGGATCCTTTGTGATGGTCCTCTATAACAACCCGCAAATCCGTACCCCTTGAGTCAGCACTATTCTACAACAATCAACTCAAGTTGTACAGAAATACGAACCGTTTGGGTTAAAGAAGAAGAGGTAGAAGAAGAAAAATAGAAAACAACAACAGAATCTAACCATCGCAGCGGAATAAAATATAATAGATAATATATGATCTTTACTCAAAATCAAATATATCTGCTTACATATTTTACATCCTCAGAAATACATCAATCACAGCTCAACATCAATAACATACAACTGAATACACATCAACTCAACACAGCGGAATATATATATATATAAACAAGTACGGGAGTACGTATCATCATCCTGCTCATCTCCTGAGCTCCACAGCATCATATCCTGTATTCTATAATACTCGGTGTGACCCGAGCATTACAGTTAAATAACACCCGAGTCAGTCTGGAATACCAGCGTGAGAAAATCACACCCAATTGATTATTAAAGTTTCAAAACCCTTTGAAAAACAAAAGCATCTCGTAAGAGCACGCCACAAATAAACATGTCGGGTTTTTACCTTACGATAGCTAAAACAATTTTTATAGAAATCCTCTGGTATTATAATAGGGTCTATATACAAATACGTATATAAAATAGCCGAAATTGTTACATTATTAAATTCCAGCTACTAGCCACAGAGTGGGTAATACAAACAAAACTCGTACAAGGCTCGTAGGGAGAATGGATTTCCAACCAATGACTAGGCACTGGGGTACAACCAATCACAGTACGGGGCCTAGATCACCGTACCGAGGAGTACGCCCGCTCCCCTGCAACACAAGGCCGGAACCATCCCTTACTGGACAGTCTCGAGTGAGATCACCCCACGGTTGGGATCAACAACCGCCCACTAAGCCGAAAAATACAAAGCGACATCTAGACTGGAATGACCTCACCCTGCTTGGGTGCTACCCACCTAGCCTTGCTGCATAACCCCTGATTTTCAGTCATTCCCATTTGATGAGGCTCAAGGCTAAGCGTTACCTTTTATAGAACATATATATTCCTTAGAATGCCCATCGTCCACCTGATGATGTTTCGCAAGCATTCATCCATACAAGCCCGTCCCGGGTTCGAACGGAACCGAAGGCATTATTCCTACTACATCCCTTTTGGAAATATCCTCAGGATTAGTAGCGACTAGCCCTTGCACTTCACTGCTCCATCTTCGAATCCAAAATCGTTTCCACGAAACGTACAAACCGGATCGAAGTTGTTTTCGATAAATAAATCTCGATCCCGGTCTCTTCGAAACGATCAACGCATTTGTCCAATATTGATAGTCGGTGATTTAACTATCAATTAATATTCACAAATATCCATCCAACAATAAATAGTTTCCCAAATTATTTATTAACCTCAAAATATATTCACAAGATATATTTCTATTTTCAATCCTTTGAAACCAGTTTCAAAACCATCTTTCTTTTCAGAATAAACTTTCCCAATATTTTCTATCTCCTCTGAAATCACCAAGCACAAAACTAGATTTTTAAAATAATTTAAAACATTTTACTTAGAAATATACTTTATAACATTTAAGTTAAAACTACTTCAATGATTTGTTAAAAATACATACCATATGAATACTTGAAAATAATGTTACCAAATAAAATATAAAACTAGATTTCACTTTTAAAAATAAAATACAAAGTCAGTCTTAAAATAATTATTACTATAATAGATTAAAATAATTATTGCTATAATAGATTAAAAGGAAATACTTACTTTAGAATTTAAATATTTAGAAATAGTAAATTTTTCAAAACATACTTCTTACAACAACTTTAAACTTTTAATTTATATTTAAAAATTTACTTTGAAAATGTACTTGGTTATTCAGAGAGAAATTTCCAATCTCAATCGCTTAAATCAATTTTCCAAATTGATTCCCAATTTACTCCATTTGAGATAAATTTCATTACTTACTCAATTCATTCCAAAATTCATTAATTATGGACTTATTATTATTGTTATTATTTCCGTTTGATTTTAAATCTCTTACCTGAAATATACAAATTCAGGTCTTCCCCAATTCTTCTTTATTCCTTTCCATAATTTAAATCTTAAATTTTAAATAAATGTTTGTTCTCTTAAATAATGACACTACAGTTTAAAATTCAATAATTTCCTTCTATACTCTAGTTTTATTTATTAAAATTTTAAAGTCACTTTATTTCTTTCCAATTCATTCTTAAATTTATCCAAATTTCTATAATTGATTTACTTACAATTACACTCATTTTATTTCTTTCAAAAATCCAATTTATATATTTTTGGTAATTCATTATACCAAATTATATCCAATCAGACCATAGCATTCAACATTCCAATATGATTCATCATAGAATATCAAATAATCTCAATAGAGGGTATTAAATAATTTAAATAAATGTTGAGGGATCCAGTTGGATCCCTCCAACCTGTTTTTCCTGCATCCACAGATGTTAGCACAATATAATATGCCAATTCCAAAATATCATACTATATCACATCACTCAATTCATCCAATCAAACAATTATTTAAATTTAATCATTTAAATTTAAATTTTAACTGAGTGAGATTAACTCACCTTTGGCCTTAGATTGCCATTCACTTCAAACTCGTCTTGTTTTCCGCAATTTCTGACCTTGAATAAGTATAATATGATTTATTAATATTTGAATTGTTCGAACAGTTAATTACAACTTACTTATTTAATTTAAACCGATAATTTGGTTTTAAACGAATAATTTAATTTAATTTAACCAATTAATCACTTAAATAAATTATTTGAAATAAACTGGTCGATGAAAATGTATATATTTATTTCCTTTGAAATTACACCTATAAAAATAATCTATATGGGTTAAAATTTGATTTTTATATAACTTCAACATTCAAAATCTCTATACCTTCAAACCTTATTCGGTCTTTACCGTATACATATATATATTTCCATTAACTAAAACAGAATTTTCTTCATATACTTACAGTAAAAATAAATTTTCTTTCATCTACATAAATATAGGTATATACAGAAATTCTCATTTTAAACTTACTGTAAAAAAAAATTATTTTATTTATATCTTTCTTTTCAGCAAGTACAACAGTAAATTAATTTACTGCAAATAAAATTTGTTTCCCGTTTTCTGTTAACAAATATATATATTGAATTAAAAAAAACAATACCTCACAGTTACCAAATGCCTGAACTAACGGCGACAGAACCCTCTTCATCAATCCCTACCTCTGTCAATCGCCTGTGACCAATCGTGACTTGCCACAAACCACTGCAAGTGCCAGTTCCGCCGACCCCCAATCTCAAAAACACCACCCCAACCCGGCAAACATTCAATCCCCAAGTCGCAACTCAATCCAGACCTCAACCACTGTAATGCCCAACGGAGTCCAACACCCCCTTGCCGCCTTTCCATGCTCGCGGCAACACGAAACCCCCCATCAAGCGAATCCCACCAGAGATCCCCTTAGCCTCACGCGACATCATCGAATCCACTCCCCTAGCTCGACCTTGCCGACGCTACACTCTTATCTCGAGATGCGTGAAGCCACAGGCTTGCGACCTCCACATCGAATTGATTGATTTCACGACGCCGCGAAACCCTAATCTCGAGTCGTCCCCCTTTTGTTCCGCCATTTTTTTTCTTTACTTGATTCGATTACGAGTTTTCATTCCTACCCAACTTTGAAGGATACAGGCTTCAGCCATCCTTTATTTTTATTTTTTTTCTCTTTCGAATACGATGTGTCTGGGGAACTCGAGATTAATAAAAAGGGGATAATGGCTTCTGCTGAAAGATAAAAGCGACATGATTTAGAAGTGGGGGCGATGTGATCTTTGCGTGATGTAAATAAAAGAGGGAACACGGAGATGAAAGAAAGTCAGCGTGCTCAGGAACGATTTTGGCTGTGACGTTGCTTATGTGATAATACTTATAAAATTTAAATTAAATTATCGTTGTAAATTTCAACGCATTCATATATCGTATGCTTACATAACAACTCCAATCACTACGAAAATTGAAATCCGATAATAATTCAATATTACGGACCCAATGGAACTGGTTTCGTCGAATTCCGAGACTGTGTCTCGGAAGGCTATTTTTAAATTCAATTTAAACTATATAAATTTCAAGATTGAACAGATCACTGTTAATTTCAATTTTAATGCTTCTATTGTCTTCAGTGTTATCAATATAAATTTAATAAGCCTTTAAATTATTTTTAACGGGCTTAAAACTCCAGGTTTAACATTTTACCCAACTTTAAATTATTCAATTCAATACCTAAATTATCAAATAAATTGAGATATTTGTAATTCAAGTTAAAATTGCTCTATTGAATACTTAAAATCAATTAAATATCCCGGTTTTAAATGCTTGAAAAGTCCGGGTCGTCACATTCCTCCCCCTTAAAAGAATTTCTTCCCCGAAATTACTAATTAGGAAGAATGGTCCAATACCCGTTTATTATTTCCCTAAACCAAACATTTTCCCGTAAGCAACTTATACAATTTTCATATTAATTCCACTATTCCAATTAATTTATAACCACTTCATTCACTTCGAATAGTTTTCAATCCATTCGTATACATTTCCATCAATTTGAATGGTTTAAAACTCAATCGCTTACCTACCATTTATTTTTAAGCAAACCGAGCTCATATTTAATTCAATTGCTCTCAAAATCAATTTATTTTACTCCTATCAATTCATAGAATTTTAATTACTTCCATTTACATCAAATGACAATTTATTCTATGCAATTTGACGAGATCTATGTAAATAAATAAGTACTTATGTTTTATAACCAATTGAAATGGATTTCAACTCAATTTATACTTAATTTTATTCCATTTTTAAATTTATTCACAATATACTTATTCTCATTTCATTGCATATCAAATATGAATACATTCACCTGCATTTCATTTTATTAACCAAACCAGTTCATTCAAAACCATTAATAATTTAGGTTCGTCTTCATTGCCAATTAAATTTCCCTTTTATTTCAATTCATTCTCGACCATTTATTTAGCTCGACCCATTCAAAGCTTGCATATTACCACCCATTTCCGAATTAATTCAAACCAAGCTTTAATTTAATGGCCTTCCAGATTTACTCGTAGCCGAGCCTCTAATTATTCTTAATTTAAGTTAATTTACTCAATTTATTCCACTTCAAACTTAAGTTCACTCCCCTTTGATTCTTATTTATTCCATCCATTTATGTATCCAATAAAATCAGTTTATCCACTCAATCCATTTTGAATTTTCATTTCCTTAAATATTATGTATAACCCACCAAATTCTATTTCGATCCAATTTATTTTTACTTGATTTAAATCCAACCCAATATCATTAAACTTAATTTTAAGTTGAATTCAATTCAACTCCTTTCCATCTTTAGCTTAAGTTTATTCACTCCAATTTATACTTAAGCTCATTCTCATTTTTAGTTATTATAAAATTTAACCTTTTAGATTCAACTCATTCAGTTTATTACAAAGCCATTTCCAATTTATTTCCACTGATTGGAATTTTATTTACAATTCATACCATTACTATTTTAATCCATTTACATTTTTATTCGATACATTTCAAATTAAATTTAATTTGTTAATACTTCAAGTTAAATTTTTAATTAATAACTCAAGTTCTGAATCCACAATCCATTTTCAATTTACCATCCAATTTCATGAACTCACAATTCAATTTCATTTACTTCACTAACAATCCAGGTCAAATTTGATTTATAACCTGAGTTTTATCTTCAAACTTCAATATTACCTTACCAATTCAGCTTTTATTTGACTGCATTGGGTTCTCATTACATATTTCATTATATACTTTATTATCTAAATAGTCTTTCCCAATTTATAATCCAGCACTTGATAAGTTTCTTAAGTTCAATTTATTTTATAATTCAAGTTTTGCATTTCTCATTTTATTTTCCAATTCATCAAAATATTTATTTTGGGTTTCTATTCCATTTTTACCAATTCTACAAGTCACAATTTATTATTTACACAATTCCATTCCTCATAGGCTTGAATATATTATTCTTATTATTATTTTTTACTCAAGCCTTATGCTTATTTATAACCCAAGCATATTTATATTCCTATGGATTTTTAATTTCTTTACAAGTTATTCTAATTTATTTACTTCAATCCAATCCTTAACCAATTTTAATTTCCATTTATCCAGGTAAGAATTTAATTCCATTCAATAATTCAATTGAATTCTTATTCCAACTCAATTTTATTTTAACTCAGTTTTATTTAATTCAATTCGATTTCAACTTAATTCGACAAAACGACTTGATATTATTTTTCAGCCAAATTAATTAATTAATTTCAATCCAGTTAAGTTTTTATTTTCCAATCCAAGTTAACCTCATTTTATCCTTTAAATTTAAATTCCATTATTCAAAGCTTATATTCCATTCCTGATTTAAAAATCATCTCAATTTATAAGCTTACAACCCATCCTATCAGGATTTTTAAACTCCCGGCTTTGGTTTTCAAATCATTTTGAAATCTCCAACATCTCAAATCACATTTCTCAAAGGCCAAACCAATCATGGTTTTATTCCCAACAAATTTCCTTTGAAATTTCAAAAACAAACAGATTTTCCTGTACAAATCAATTTGGTAGCAATTCATCACTTAGAAACTCAAAAATGAACATCGATGATGCTGCAGTCATCACCGAAGTTATTTTCCGGTGACTGAAGTGAATTCAATGCTAAATCTCTTCCTAAAATTTATTTAAAACAATTTTCCTTTCAGAAATACCCCAAAAACAATAATACTATTATTTATCTTCAAAATACTCCCAAAATTCTGGGGTTTTAAAGTTTCAAATACTATTTTAATTCAAATTTTAACTATAATGCATTTGTATAGTTTATGCTTATACAAATTCCAAATTAGTTATATTTCAATTTATAATTTACATTTTTAATTTATATTTATAAATTTCATTTTATAATGAATTTATTCCCTTAAACTTTGGTTATAATCTCGATTCCTAGATAAATTTTCATTTAACAATGATAATACTTTAATATCATCAATGCTAACATCCAATTAACATCCAAGCAACCATATTTTAGCTAAATAGTTTACAAAACTTTTCTTTATATCAAAATATATTTTTGGGTAAAATTATTTCATTCACCCACATTTAAAACAATACCGTGTCGATTGTTCTATTCAAGTGTTTAGAAACCCCTTCGATACAGTTGTGCAGACTGTGTCGACGAAGGTTCATATGCCACTCAATAAATCAATCAACACAATATTAAAACAATTTATATCCACTAACAAATACGCGCTCATATCTATTAATACGCTCAAACTCATTCTAGAGTACTATAGACTATATTTTATGAGTAATTCCCACTAGAGCCAAGGTTATCTCCAACCTAAGCTCTGATACCAAGTGTAACGACCCGCAAATCCGTACCCCTTGAGTCAGCACTATTCTACAACAATCAACTCAAGTTGTACAGAAATACGAACCGTTTGGGTTAAAGAAGAAGAGGTAGAAGAAGAAAAATAGAAAACAACAACAGAATCTAACCATCGCAGCGGAATAAAATATAATAGATAATATATGATCTTTACTCAAAATCAAATATATCTGCTTACATATTTTACATCCTCAAAAATACATCAATCACAGCTCAACATCAATAACATACAACTGAATACACATCAACTCAACACAGCGGAATATATATATATATATAAACAAGTACGGGAGTACGTATCATCATCCTGCTCATCTCCTGAGCTCCACAGCATCATATCCTGTATTCTATAATACTCGGTTTGACCCGAGCATTACAGTTAAATAACACCGAGTCAGTCTGGAATACCAGCGTGAGAAAATCACACCCAATTGATTATTAAAGTTTCAAAACCCTTTGAAAAACAAAAGCATCTCGTAAGACCACGCCACAAATAAACATGTCGGGTTTTTACCTTACGATAGCTAAAACAATTTTTATAGAAATCCTCTGGTATTATAATAGGGTCTATATACAAATACGTATATAAAATAGCCGAAATTGTTACATTATTAAATTCCAGCTACTAGCCACAGAGTGGGTAATACAAACAAAACTCGTACAAGGCTCGTAGGGAGAATGGATTTCCAACCAATGACTAGGCACTGGGGTACAACCAATCACAGTACGGGGCCTAGATCACCGTACCGAGGAGTACGCCCGCTCCCCTGCAACACAAGGCCGGAACCATCCCTTACTGGACAGTCTCGAGTGAGATCACCCCACGGTTGGGATCAACAACCGCCCACTAAGCCGAAAAATACAAAGCGACATCTAGACTGGAATGACCTCACCCTGCTTGGGTGCTACCCACCTAGCCTTGCTGCATAACCCCTGATTTTCAGTCATTCCCATTTGATGAGGCTTGAGGCTAAGCGTTACCTTTTATAGAACATATATATTCCTTAGAATGCCCATCGTCCACCTGACGATGTTTCGCAAGCATTCATCCATACAAGTCCGTCCCAGGTTCGAACGGAACCGAAGGCACTATTCCTACTACATCCCTTTAGGAAATATCCTCAGGATTAGTAGCGACTAGCTCTTGCACTTCGCTGCTCCATCTTCGAATCCAAAATCGTTTCCACGAAACGTACAAACCGGATCGAAGTGGTTTTCGAGAAATAAATCTCGATCCCGGTCTCTTCGAAACGATCAACGCATTTGTCCAATATTAATAGTCGGTGATTTAACTATCAATTAATATTCACAAACATCCATCCAACAATAAATAGTTGCCCAAATTATTTATTAACCTCAAAATATCTTCACAAGATATATTTCTATTTTCAATCCTTTGAAACCAGTTTGAAAACCATCTTTCTTTTCAGAATAGACTTTCCCAATATTTTCTATCTCCTCTGAAATCACCAAGCACAAAACTAGATTTTTAAAATAATTTAAAACATTTTACTTAGAAATATACTTTATAACATTTAAGTTAAAACTAATTCAATGATTTGTTAAAAATACATACCATATGAATACTTTAAAATAATGTTACCAAATAAAATATAAAACTAGATTTCACTTTTAAAAATAAAATACTAAGTCACTCTTAAAATAATTATTACTATAATAGATTAAAATAATTATTGCTATAATAGATTAAAAGGAAATACTTACTTTAGAATTTAAATATTTAGAAATAGTAAATTTTTCAAAACATACTTCTTACAACAACTTTAAACTTTTAATTTATATTTAAAAATTTACTTTGAAAACGTACTTGGTTATTCAGAGAGAAATTTCCAATCTCAATCACTTAAATCAATTTTCCAAATTGATTCCCAATTTACTCCATTTGAGATAAATTTCATTACTTACTCAATTCATTCCAAAATTCATTAATTATGGACTTATTATTATTGTTGTTATTTCCGTTTGATTTTAAATCTCTTACCTGAAATTTACAAATTCAGGTCTTCCCCAATTCTTCTTTATTCCTTTCCATAATTTAAATCTTAAATTTTAAATAAATGTTTGTTCTCTTAAATAATGACACTATAGTTTAAAATAAAATAATTTCCTTCTATACTCTAGTTTTATTTATTAAAATTTTAAAGTCACTTTATTTCTTTCCATTTCATTCTTAAATTTATCCAAATTTATATAATTGATTTACTTACAATTACACTCATTTTATTTCTTTCAAAAATCCAATTTATATATTTTTGGTAATTCATTATACCAAATTATATCCAATCGGACCATAGCATTCAACATTCCAATATGATTCATCATATAATATCAAATAATCTCAACAGAGGGTATTAAATAATTTAAATAAATGTTGAGAGATCCAGTTGGAACCCTCCAACCTGTTTTCCCTGCATCCACAGATGTTAGCATAATATAATATGCCAATTCCAAAATATCATACTATATCACATCACTCAATTCATCCAATCAAAAAATTATATAAATTTAATCATTTAAATTTAAATTTAACTGAGTGAGATTAACTCACTTTTGGCCTTAGATTGCCATTCACTTCAAACTCGTCTTGTTTCCCGCAATTTCTAACCTTGAATAAGTATAATATGATTTATTAATATTTGAATTGTTCGAACAGTTAATTACTACTTACTTATTTAATTTAAACCGATAATTTGGTTTCAAACGAATAATTTAATTTAATTTAACAAATTAATCACTTAAATAAATTATTTGAAATAAACTGGTCGATGAAAATGTATATATTTATTTCCCTTGAAATTACACCTATAAAAATAATCTATATGGGTTAAAATTTGATTTTTATATAACTTCAACGTTCAAAATCTCTATACCTTCAAATCTTATTCGGTCTTTACCGTATACATATATATATTTCCATTAACTAAAACAGAATTGTCTTCATATACTTACAGTAAAAATAAATTTTCTTTCATCTACATAAATATAGGTATATACAGAAATTCTCATTTTAAACTTACTGTAAAAAAGAAAAAAAAAATATTTATATCTTTCTTTTCAGCAAGTACAACAGTAAATTAATTTACTATAAATAAAATTTGTTTACCGTTTTCTGTTAACAAATATATATATTGAATTAAAAAAAAACAATACCTCACAGTTACCAAATGCCTGAACTAACGGCGACAGAACCCTCTTCATCAATCCCTACCTCTGTCAATCGCCTGTGACCAATCGTGACTTGCCACAAACCACTGCAAGTGCCAGTTCCGCCGACCCCCAATCTCGAAAACACCACCCCAACCCTGCAAACATTCAATCCCCAAGTTGCAACTCAATCCAGACCTCAACCACTGTAATGCCCAACGGAGTCCAACACCCCCTCGCCGCCTTGCCATGCTCGCGGCAACACGAAACCCCCCCTCAAGCGAATCCCACTAGAGAACCCCTTAGCCTCACGCGACGTCATCGAATCCACTCCCCTAGCTCGACCTTGCCAACGCTACACTCTTATCTCGAGATGCGTGAAGCCACAGCCTTGCGACCTCCACATCAAATTGATTGATTTCACGACGCCACGAAACCCTAATCTAGAGTCGTCCCCCTCTTGTTCCGCCATTTTTTTTCTTTACTTGATTCGATTACGAGTTTTCATTCCTACCCAACTTTGAAGGATACAGGCTTCGGCCATCCTTTATTTTTATTTTTTTTCTCTTTCGAATACGATGTGTCTGGGGAACTCGAGATTAATAAAAAGGGGATAATGGCTTCTGCGGAAAGATAAAAGCGACATGATTTAGAAGTGGGGGCGATGTGATCTTTGCGTGATGTAAATAAAAGAGGGAACACGGAGATGAAAGAAAGTCAACGTGCTCTGGAATGATTTTGGCTGTGATGTTGCTTATGTGATAATACTTATAAAATTTAAATTAAATCATCGTTGTAAATTTCAACGCGTTCATATATCGTATGCTCACATAACAACTCCAATCACTATGAAAATTGAAATCCGATAATAATTCAATATTACGGACCCAATGGAACTGGCTTCGTCGAATTCCGAGATTGTGCCTCGGAAGGCTATTTTTAAATTCAATTTAAACTATATAAATTTCAAGATTGAACAGATCACTGTTAATTTCAATTTTAACGCTTCTATTGTCTTCAGTGTTATCAATATAAATTTAATAAGCCTTTAAATTATTTTTAACAGGCTTAAAACTCCAGGTTTAACATTTTACCCAACATTAAATTATTCAATTCAATACCTAAATTATCAAATAAATTGAGATATTTGTAATTCAAGTTAAAATTGCTCTATTGAATACTTAAAATCAATTAAATATCACGGTTTTAAATGCTTGAAAAGTCCGGGTCGTCACATCCTCCGTACATTCTTCTAGAGATGTACTGCCGGATGGTAGTCCCTTCACCTGGTCATTTGTATGGAAATCCAAACTCCACTACGTACCTGCCATTTTGATTGTATTACCCAGGCTATATGCTGGAATTTAATCAATGCAACAATTTCGGCTATGATTAATATTATTTGTATATTGTAACGACCCAGGATTTTGAATAAATTAATTTGGAAATATTTAATTAATTTTAAATATTTGAATGATGGTTTAGATTGAATTTTTAATATAACTTTGAAATTGACGATTAAATTATAGAATTTAATCTATCGAAGTTGAATAAAAATTTGAATCTTCAAATTTAAGCCGATTAAAAATATTTCAAAGGCTTGTAAAATTCATATTGATAATATTGAAGATAATTGAAGCTTCAAAATTTAATTAGAAAGTGAATTGTTCAGTTTTGAAATTAAATCGCTTGAATCGATATTCAAAAATAGCCGTCCGAGGCACAGTCTCGGAATTCGACGAAACCAGTTCCATTGGGTCCGGAATATTGAATTATTGTCGGATTTCAAATTTCGTAATTTTTGGAGTTGATATGTGATCACACGGCGTGTAAACGCATTGAAATAAAATCGAATTTAATTTAAATTTAAAATTTAAAATGGTCAATAACACACCACGTTACCTTCCCTTAACTCACGCCGAGCATCACGCAGAAAATCACGATAGAAATCGTGAGAGCCATGTTCGTTCGTTTTTAAATATCTCGTCCCCCTCTTTCTGAAAAAAAAAAAGAAGAACGAAATCAATTCTCGTTCAAATTCTTAATCAATGGCCGCAGCCCCCCTTGTTCTTCAATTATAAATCCATCTTCTTTAATTATAAATCCATACCGCGGTTCGAAAAAAATAAATAAAAAACAAATCAATGGCACGCGCGTGAATGGGGTATCGGCGACGAAGGCGTGGTGATTCGCGATAGTTGAGGCGGCGATTCACGAAGGGGGTTTCGATAGCAGTAGGTGGGATTGTCGATTTGGGCTTCGGAGGCGCGATTGAATTCGCGTGTGGTGTAAGGGATAACGGCGGCGGCGCATCGTGTGTCGCGATGTGGAGTTAAGCGACGCGTGCGCGTACGCGAGGTGTCGACGGCAGCGCGTGGAAGTGGTGGTGGATGCTTTCTGGGGCACGACGCGATTCGTGATGGAGGTAGGCATCTCGGCTTGGGGTTTCGATCGACAAGGCGGAGCTGTGGTCGCGTGTGGCTCTAGTCGAGTTCGAAGTTGTAGGGTTTCTGGGTTTGGGTTTGATGGCCGCGGGTTGCAAATCGTGGCTGGGGAGATCGCTTGTCAGGGTCGGCGACGAGATGGCATGTTCGATCTGTGTTCGACATTGTTTATAAGGTATAAATTTTTGTTTCAATAAATTTAGTTAATTCGAAGTTTGAATTGCAATACTCATTTAAATTTAAAAAGTAATATATATGTAATATACACACATGAACAGAAATTATGAATAAAGTAAATTATTAGTTTATAGATGTTAAATTTAAATTTATAAATGCAGTCCTATAGATATATATATATACATTTTAAAATCACTAATTTGTTTAAAAATTTGTAAAGGAAAACAAAATAAAATTTATAAAGTTATTAAAGGAATTAGTTCGAATTTTAATAAATGTATATAGATTAGAAATAAATAATAATAAGAATTTTAAAACTTAAAGAAAATTTAGTTTAAAACTAAATTATTTGTTGAATAGAAATTTTAGTTTTAAAAGGAAAAAAAATTTTGTAGAAGAAAATTTGTTTAAAAGTATAATGTGCATATAAATATATTTGCCATCCTAATCAAATTTAAATTACTAGAGAAAAATTTATATAAGAGGATTTAGTTTTAAATATAACTTTTACAGTTAAATAAATTTATTTAAAAGAAATATGTTAAAGAAATTAATTTAAAGTAAAATGTTTAGTTAAATAAATTTATTTAACAGGAATTTGGTTTAAAAGGAAATAAATTTATTAAAGGAAAAAAATTGTTAAAGATAAAATTAAGATTTATTTATTAAAAAGAATGCTTCGAATTAAATAGTTAGTTAATAAAGTTTATTAAAAGAAATGTAAATTTTAGTTTTAATAAATTTATTAAAGAAGAAATTAGTTTAAATAAAACTATCAGTTAATTTAAACTATTAAAATGAAAACACCAACGAATCGAAATTATCAAAAATGAAAAAAAATGAAAAATTTATTCAATTGATTCGGATATTAATAAATTGTGTAAATATTTATACAAGGTATAAATGAAGAAAACAAGTTGAATTGGAAGTGGATGGCAAACGGGAATAAAAGGTGAGAACTTCTCACTCAAAAGGAATTTCTATTGTTTATTTAAATTTTAAATAGTTAAATTTAAAATTGATTGACTGTGTTGATTGAATGTTGAATGATGATTGTTATATATATATTGGATGTGAATAGACCCTATACGCCGTTAGTAA
Source organism: Allium cepa (assembly GCA_030765085.1). Classification (NCBI taxonomy): domain Eukaryota; kingdom Viridiplantae; phylum Streptophyta; class Magnoliopsida; order Asparagales; family Amaryllidaceae; genus Allium; species Allium cepa. Next base: position 91,907,137 of record CM060944.1, read on the forward strand.
GCGGAGGTTATTTAGTACACACATATACCGCGATATTCCACCTCGAAGTGGAATTGGTATTATATTATATATATAGCAATATATATATATTGGCATATGTATATATTGCAGTTGATTGATTTCCCGCATTTTCTTTTAGCGGATGAGACCCTATACGCCGTTAGTAAGCGGATATATATTTATAAAATCCCATATACCGCGATATTCCGTCTTGAAACGGAATGGTATTGTGCTAATGTCTGTGGATGCAGGGAAACAGGTTGGAGGGATCCAACTGGATTCCTCACAAATAATTATTTGTTTTCATATATTGTGATATTTGATTGTTTATCATGGAATGATATATGATATTGAAAAGTCGTGATTGACTAATTGATGTGTTGCATCATCAGATCCCATTTTTGAAGTTTAAAAATAACGATTTTTATTTTAAGAGATTTCTAAAGTAATTTTGAAAATATACGCTTTATAAATATTTTTAGAATTGATTCATTCTAAAGAAATAAACGTTATAATTTTAATGTTATAAAAATTATATTTTTGAGAAAAAATAGTTAAAAGTTGATTTTTGAAAATATGGGATTAATGATTTTATAAAATAGTTTAAACTGGGATTTTTGAATCTATTGTAAAAAGTTTAAATATAGGATTTGTAAAATTGGATTATTTTATAAATCAAGATGATGAAATTATAAAAGAGTTTAAAGACGTTTTGAAAATAGTAATATCAATTGTTTTATATAAAAAAAAAAAGATTTACAAACGGATATTTGTAAATTAAAAATATTGGAATTATAAAACGAAGTTTTATAAGAGTTAGAATGAATTGTGAATGAAATTCATGAATGAATGAACTTTATAGAATTATAAACAGTGAAATTATATATGGAATTTTATAAGCAGTAGGTTTATAAAATTTATAAAGTTATTAAAGGAATGGATTTGGGTAAATAAATAAATCTTAGAAGTTATAAGATTTATAAATTTGGAGAGTTTAAAGGAACGATTTTGTAAACCAATAAATTATAAGTATTTAACTTATAATATGGAATCGTAGTATATCATCGAGATATAAAATTGAATAGATTTATAAAGGAATTTATAAAAGGAGTTGATATAAAATAAATAGAGATAGAATTTATAAACGTTGTTTTATAAATTTGAAATGACTTATTTTGATAAGTAGAATTGTTGTAATTTATTAATGGAGTTATATTCATGTTTTAGACAGTGAATAATCCTTTAAAATAAAATGAATAGAAGTGATGAAATTTATTAACAAAGAATATTCACGTTTTTGAATAGTGAATACTATGTTAAAGAAATTATTTTGGAAGTGATGTTTGAAATAGAATTAAAACGATCTAATGATGTTTTAAAATATGTTGAGATTTGAAATCATAGATTTCAACATTTATTGTTGAAATAGATGTTTTCGAGAAATAAAAGGAAATGGTAGATTATAACACTGTTGTTATAATAGATGATTTCCGAAAGGAAATGTTTTGTATAGTATTGGGATTTATATATCTATTTTAATTTCGAATCCCTATACTAGTGATTTTGGGTTGTCGTAACGATGTTTTACGCAACATTCGTTTTGGCCCAAATAAATATGTTTAAGAGAATGATTTCCTTAAAGAATGAAATATATATATACTTAATCTCGATTTAAGTATATTGAATATTTTCCAAAGGTTGAAAATAAAAAGATTTGTGAATTACTTATAAATAAATAAGTATGGAATTGTTTTCCGATATAAAGTGAATATTTTGAAAATTTATTTTTTTGAAGATAAATTGAAAATGAATATTTGAAATCAAATATTCATAAATATTTTGGGAATATAAATTCAATATGGAATTTATAAAGGAAATTTGGAAAATAGGTAAAAAAAATAAATATTGATTTATTTTTTTAAGTATGGAAAGTTTATATCTTCTAAGGATATTTTGGAAAATAAATAATTGGGAAAATTATTTGGATTCTGGTGATGTTGTGCATATCTATTGATAGTTCAATAACCGACTATCAATATTTACCTTTGAATAGGTATTTGTTGTGATTTGCTTGAAATTGAATGCCACACTTATTTTTTAAAAAAAAAAAAATAAGCGCTCACTATTCGGGTTAACCGGGAAAGGACCATGAGGTCGTATAACCCATTCCGAATATGTGATACGTCGTTATGAATTGCATTCGAAGACCGGTGTTGAAGACCGAATATTTTCGAAAACGAAAGGGTTTCTTGTCGAATGTCTTTGCATCGACTGGTCCCCGGTATAGAGACTCCATATGTGATGGGAAGTCCGAACGTGATTAGTGAATATCCGGATTGCAAGGACTTCTTTGTAAGTGCCTTCGGTTCTGTTCGAGCCCGGAACAGACTTGTATGGATTGTGTGTTTGACATTACAAGTTGAGATATAAAGCCGATTTCTTTCAAATATATTTCTGTGGTGGCGGAGAATTTATTCTTTTAGCTTAACACCCTTCTTTGAGACATACGAGCTCAAAGGTTATATAGTTGAAGTTATCAGCGATATATTCCCAGTTTGGTAATGTGACATGCTGAGTGATGCTGAAATGATCATTGTGTTGATTATTGTGATAAGATCATTTATTTGATCGTCTATCTTAGTGATCATTGTGTTGATCATTTGTTGACCCAAAGCATGGCTTTTGTATAAAGTATGTTTTTGTGGACGTGACTTCGTCGAGCCTCACATCCCGGAAATGGTCAAAACAGGAAAGATGCAGCAAGGTTATGAGGGGTAGCGCCCTTTAGGGTATGTGCATTTCCTTCTGGAAAAGGGTGGTATCATGGTATGGAGCCCAGATACTTACTCATGTTGAAACACTTTGTTTTTATGATTGTGTGAATTGATTAGAGAGCTCTCGGATAAAGGTCCCAAAGGACCGGGGGATGGCATATTCGGTCAGTTGTTACTCAGTTAGGAGTAACCCGGCCTTGTGTTGGTAGAGATCCGGTTTGGTTCTCGGGGATGTCCATCCAGAGGCATTCTCATGTGGCAATGGGAAGTTCCTTGGCCTGACCATTTGTTGGAAATCCAATTCCCAATACGAAACTTGTACGGTATTAGTTGTAGAACCTGCTATTCACTTATGGTGGTCACCACTGTTTGGATAGTAGCTATAGTAGGCATACGATAATGGTCGTATGTTGGCTAAGATTTATATCTTTATTTTAGAAATGAATTTACTACACTATGCACTAGTAATAATATCAAATGTTATTTTAAAAGCGTATCAAGCATCTTTGACTATCATAAGGAGAAATCTCCTCCGATTCTGCGTTTGCATGTGTGTGTGTGCGGGAGGCCTTATGGTAGTCTCATTTTTAAAAGCATTTCGAATTGAAATTAAAAATATTCCTCTATTTTGATTTTTAAAGATAAATAAACTGTTTTGAGTTCTCACACCAGTCTCATGACTGACTCGGAGTTTATTGTTTTCCTTCCTAAACTCTGGGTGCCCACCAATTTCCACACGGGCAGTCAAGAGTTAAGGTTTAGCAGGATATTCTGGATATTCTGGAGTTACTGGAGGCAAGCTGGATGGCATGGCGTATTACTAGTATATAGTACTTCTCCTTTCCGCTGTTTATTGTTGTTGTTGTACACTCTGATGATTTGATGTAATGTAATATAATATGATGTAATAACTGATATAGTTCTTTGTTTAAAGATTATTCATTTATCTATTATATGTTGTTCCGCTGCGAATTGTGAGATTCTGTTGTTGTTCTGTTGTTTCTTTCTGTTCTGTTTTTCTTTCTCTCTTCTTCTACCTCTTTCTTCTTTCTTAAAAACCCTCAGTGTTCGTATTTTCGTTCACCTTGAGTTAATCAATGGAGATTAGTGTCTATTCAAGGAGTACGGATTTACGGGTCCTGACAATGTGGTATCAGAGCTGTTGGTTAAGCGACAACCATGGTTCTGTAGGGTATTACTCGTTAGAGATAGAGTCAGCAGTACTCTAGAATGAGTTTGAGTGTAATAATAGATATGAGCGCGTATTTGTTAGTGAATATAAAATTGTTTTTGAATCGGGTAAATAAGATAATTTTGCCCAAAACTATTTTGAATAGAAAAGAAATAATTTTCTATGAATTATTATAGTATATGGTTGCATGATTGCTAGGAAGTAATAATATTGAATTATTATCATTGGTATATGGAATTAATTAAATAAAATAAATTGAATTCAAGTAAACTAACTTGATAAATTATTAATTCATGGACTAATGAATTGGAATTTGAATTTATATATAAATTCAAGTAAGTGAAAGAAATAAGTTGAAATTTTCTTTGGTGGTAATTAAGTAAATTCGAGATGAATTGAATATTGAAATGAATTAGTAAATGAAACTAATTTAAAGTAGTAATATGAACTAGTAAATGAAAGTTAATCGATAAAATTCAATATTTAGAATTGAGAATTGAATTCGAATGAAATTTAAATTGTGAATTGGATTGAAGTGTAAAATTTAATAAAATTGAATATGTAACTTCAATAGTGAAGTAAAATGTATAAGAAGCATATGTTGAAAATTTTGTAATGGAATTGTGCAAAATGGTTTGAATGTTGGATTTAGATGCTACTACTAGCAGGTTATACAGGTGTATAAAGGAATGGAAATTTTGATTTCAAAGAATAAAATTGAATTGCTCGACAAAAAGGTACGTATTTCAATTTTAATATGAGATTTGATGACTTTCTTCTCTAGCCACTTGGCTTTTCTCTTTTCTTTTTGATTCTGAGGGGCCGTGGTGCCATTTTGTAGTCGTACCGATCAAGCCGCGCAAAGGAAACGCTGGCGAAATTTTTCGAAAATTTAGGGTGTTAGAAAAATTTTGAGAAAAATTTGAAAGTTTGAATTTGAAATTTGAATTTAAATTTGAATTGTGAAGTAAATAAAGTTGTTTACAACCTATAATTGAAGTTGGAAAACTAGTTGAAATAAAAGTGAAACTCTAGTAAAAAGATTTAGGCTAGTAAGTTGATAAAACTATTTGGATTGTGAAAAGTAATAGACGGGATAAGGGCATTCTTCTTAACTTGTAATTTCGGGACGAAATTCTTTTAAGGGGGAAAGATTGTAACGACCCAGGATTTTGAATAAATTAATTTGGAAATATTTAATTAATTTTAAATATTTGAATGATGGTTTAGATTGAATTTTTAATATAACTTTGAAATTGACGATTAAATTATAGAATTTAATCTATCGAAGTTGAATAAAAATTTGAATCTTCAAATTTAAGCCGATTAAAAATATTTCAAAGGCTTGTAAAATTCATATTGATAATATTGAAGATAATTGAAGCTTCAAAATTTAATTAGAAAGTGAATTGTTCAGTTTTGAAATTTAATCGCTTGAATCGATATTCAAAAATAGCCGTCCGAGGCACAGTCTCGGAATTCGACGAAACCAGTTCCATTGGGTCCGGAATATTGAATTATTGTCGGATTTCAAATTTCGTAATTTTTGGAGTTGATATGTGATCACACGGCGTGTAAACGCATTGAAATAAAATCGAATTTAATTTAAATTTAAAATTTAAAATGGTCAATAACACACCACGTTACCTTCCCTTAACTCACGCCGAGCATCACGCAGAAAATCACGATAGAAATCGTGAGAGCCATGTTCGTTCGTTTTTAAATATCTCGTCCCCCTCTTTCTGAAAAAAAAAAAAGAAGAACGAAATCAATTCTCGTTCAAATTCTTAATCAATGGCCGCAGCCCCCCTTGTTCTTCAATTATAAATCCATCTTCTTCAATTATAAATCCATACCGCAGTTCGAAAAAATAAAATAAAAAACAAATCAATGGCACGCGCGTGAATGGGGTATCGGCGACGAAGGCGTGGTGATTCGCGATAGTTGAGACGGCGATTCACGAAGGGGGTTTCGATAGCAGTAGGTGGGATTGTCGATTTGGGCTTCGGAGGCGCGATTGAATTCGCGTGTGGTGTAGGGGATAACGGCGGCGGCGCATCGTGTGTCGCGATGTGGAGTTAAGCGACGCACGCGCGTACGCGAGGTGTCGACGGCAGCGCGTGGAAGTGGTGGTGGATGCTTTCTAGGGCACGACGCGATTCGTGATGGAGGTAGGCATCTCGGCTTGGGGTTTCGATCGACAAGGCGGAGCTGTGGTCGCGTGTGGCTCTAGTCGAGTTCGAAGTTGTAGGGTTTCTGGGTTTGGGTTTGATGGCCGCGGGTTGCAAATCGTGGCTGGGGAGATCGCTTGTCAGGGTCGGCGACGAGATGGCATGTTCGATCTGTGTTCGACATTGTTTATAAGGTATAAATTTTTGTTTCAATAAATTTAGTTAATTCGAAGTTTGAATTGCAATACTCATTTAAATTTAAAAAGTAATATATATGTAATATACACACATGAACAGAAATTATGAATAAAGTAAATTATTAGTTTATAGATGTTAAATTTAAATTTATAAATGCAGTCCTATAGATATATATATATATACATTTTAAAATCACTAATTTGTTTAAAAATTTGTAAAGGAAAACAAAATAAAATTTATAAAGTTATTAAAGGAATTAGTTCGAATTTTAATAAATGTATATAGATTAGAAATAAATAATAATAAGAATTTTAAAACTTAAAAAAAATTTAGTTTAAAACTAAATTATTTGTTGAATAGAAATTTTAGTTTTAAAAGGAAAAAAAATTTTGTAGAAGAAAATTTGTTTAAAAGTATAATGTGCATATAAATATATTTGCCATCCTAATCAAATTTAAATTACTAGAGAAAAATTTATATAAGAGGATTTAGTTTTAAATATAACTTTTACAGTTAAATAAATTTATTTAAAAGAAATATGTTAAAGAAATTAATTTAAAGTAAAATGTTTAGTTAAATAAATTTATTTAACAGGAATTTGGTTTAAAAGGAAATAAATTTATTAAAGGAAAAAAATTGTTAAAGATAAAATTAAGATTTATTTATTAAAAAGAATGCTTCGAATTAAATAGTTAGTTAATAAAGTTTATTAAAAGAAATGTAAATTTTAGTTTTAATAAATTTATTAAAGAAGAAATTAGTTTAAATAAAACTATCAGTTAATTTAAACTATTAAAATGAAAACACCAACGAATCGAAATTATCAAAAATGAAAAAAAATGAAAAATTTATTCAATTGATTCGGATATTAATAAATTGTGTAAATATTTATACAAGGTATAAATGAAGAAAACAAGTTGAATTGGAAGTGGATGGCAAACGGGAATAAAAGGTGAGAACTTCTCACTCAAAAGGAATTTCTATTGTTTATTTAAATTTTAAATAGTTAAATTTAAAATTGATTGACTGTGTTGATTGAATGTTGAATGATGATTGTTGTATATATATTGGATGTGAATAGACCCTATACGCCGTTAGTAAGCGGAGGTTATTTAGTACACACATATACCGCGATATTCCACCTCGAAGTGGAATTGGTATTATATTATATATATAGCAATATATATATATATTGGCATATGTATATATTGCAGTTGATTGATTTCCCGCATTTTCTTTTAGCGGATGAGACCCTATACGCCGTTAGTAAGCGGATATATATTTATAAAATCCCATATACCGCGATATTCCGTCTTGAAACGGAATGGTATTGTGCTAATGTCTGTGGATGCAGGGAAACAGGTTGGAGGGATCCAACTGGATTCCTCACAAATAATTATTTGTTTTCATATATTGTGATATTTGATTGTTTATCATGGAATGATATATGATATTGAAAAGTCGTGATTGACTAATTGATGTGTTGCATCATCAGATCCCATTTTTGAAGTTTAAAAATAACGATTTTTATTTTAAGAGATTTCTAAAGTAATTTTGAAAATATACGCTTTATAAATATTTTTAGAATTGATTCATTCTAAAGAAATAAACGTTATAATTTTAATGTTATAAAAATTATATTTTTGAGAAAAAATAGTTAAAAGTTGATTTTTGAAAATATGGGATTAATGATTTTATAAAATAGTTTAAACTGGGATTTTTGAATCTATTGTAAAAAGTTTAAATATAGGATTTGTAAAATTGGATTATTTTATAAATCAAGATGATGAAATTATAAAAGAGTTTAAAGACGTTTTGAAAATAGTAATATCAATTGTTTTATATATATAAAAAAAAAGATTTACAAACGGATATTTGTAAATTAAAAATATTGGAATTATAAAACGAAGTTTTATAAGAGTTAGAATGAATTGTGAATGAAATTCATGAATGAATGAACTTTATAGAATTATAAACAGTGAAATTATAAATGGAATTTTATAAGCAGTAGGTTTATAAAATTTATAAAGTTATTAAAGGAATGGATTTGGGTAAATAAATAAATCTTAGAAGTTATAAGATTTATAAATTTGGAGAGTTTAAAGGAACGATTTTGTAAACCAATAAATTATAAGTATTTAACTTATAATATGGAATCGTAGTATATCATCGAGATATAAAATTGAATAGATTTATAAAGGAATTTATAAAAGGAGTTGATATAAAATAAATAGAGATAGAATTTATAAACGTTGTTTTATAAATTTGAAATGACTTATTTTGATAAGTAGAATTGTTGTAATTTATTAATGGAGTTATATTCATGTTTTAGACAGTGAATAATCCTTTAAAATAAAATGAATAGAAGTGATGAAATTTATTAACAAAGAATATTCACGTTTTTGAATAGTGAATACTATGTTAAAGAAATTATTTTGGAAGTGATGTTTGAAATAGAATTAAAACGATCTAATGATGTTTTAAAATATGTTGAGATTTGAAATCATAGATTTCAACATTTATTGTTGAAATAGATATTTTCGAGAAATAAAAGGAAATGGTAGATTATAACACTGTTGTTATAATAGATGATTTCCGAAAGGAAATGTTTTGTATAGTATTGGGATTTATATATCTATTTTAATTTCGAATCCCTATACTAGTGATTTTGGGTTGTCGTAACGATGTTTTACGCAACATTCGTTTTGGCCCAAATAAATATGTTTAAGAGAATGATTTCCTTAAAGAATGAAATATATATATACTTAATCTCGATTTAAGTATATTGAATATTTTCCAAAGGTTGAAAATAAAAAGATTTGTGAATTACTTATAAATAAATAAGTATGGAATTGTTTTTCGATATAAAGTGAATATTTTGAAAATTTATCTTTTTGAAGATAAATTGAAAATGAATATTTGAAATCAAATATTCATAAATATTTTGGGAATATAAATTCAATATGGAATTTATAAAGGAAATTTGGAAAATAGGTAAAAAAAATAAATATTGATTTATTTTTTTAAGTATGGAAAGTTTATATCTTCTAAGGATATTTTGGAAAATAAATAATTGGGAAAATTATTTGGATTCTGGTGATGTTGTGCATATCTATTGATAGTTCAATAACCGACTATCAATATTTACCTTTGAATAGGTATTTGTTGTGATTTGCTTGAAATTGAATGCCACACTTATTTTTTAAAAAAAATATAAGCGCTCACTATTCGGGTTAACCGGGAAAGGACCATGAGGTCGTATAACCCATTCCGAATATGTGATACGTCGTTATGAATTGCATTCGAAGACCGGTGTTGAAGACCGAATATTTTCGAAAACGAAAGGGTTTCTTGTTGAATGTCTTTGCATCGACTGGTCCCCGGTATAGAGACTCCATATGTGATGGGAAGTCCGAACGTGATTAGTGAATATCCGGATTGCAAGGACTTCTTTGTAAGTGCCTTCGGTTCTGTTCGAGCCCGGAACAGACTTGTATGGATTGTGTGTTTGACATTACAAGTTGAGATATAAAGCCGATTTCTTTCAAATATATTTCTGTAGTGGCGGAGAATTTATTCTTTTAGCTTAACACCCTTCTTTGAGACATACGAGCTCAAAGGTTATATAGTTGAAGTTATCAGCGATATATTCCCAGTTTGGTAATGTGACATGCTGAGTGATGCTGAAATGATCATTGTATTGATTATTGTGATAAGATCATTTATTTGATCGTCTATCTTAGTGATCATTGTGTTGATCATTTGTTGACCCAAAGCATGGCTTTTGTATAAAGTATGTTTTTGTGGACGTGACTTCGCCGAGCCTCACATCCCGGAAATGGTCAAAACAGGAAAGATGCAGCAAGGTTATGAGGGGTAGCGCCCTTTAGGGTATGTGCATTTCCTTCTGGAAAAGGGTGGTATCATGGTATGGAGCCCAGATACTTACTCACGTTGAAACACTTTGTTTTTATGATTGTGTGAATTGATTAGAGAGCTCTCGGATAAAGGTCCCAAAGGACCGGGGGATGGCATATTCGGTCAGTTGTTACTCAGTTAGGAGTAACCCGGCCTTGTGTTGGTAGAGATCCGGTTTGGTTCTCGGGGATGTCCATCCAGAGGCATTCTCATGTGGCAATGGGAAGTTCCTTGGCCTGACCATTTTTTGGAAATCCAATTCCCAATACGAAACTTGTACGGTATTAGTTGTAGAACCTGCTATTCACTTATGGTGGTCACCACTGTTTGGATAGTAGCTATAGTAGGCATACGATAATGGTCGTATGTTGGCTAAGATTTATATCTTTATTTTAGAAATGAATTTACTACACTATGCACTAGTAATAATATCAAATGTTATTTTAAAAGCGTATCAAGCATCTTTGACTATCATAAGGAGAAATCTCCTCCGATTCTGCGTTTGCATGTGTGTGTGTGCGGGAGGCCTTATGGTAGTCTCATTTTTAAAAGCATTTCGAATTGAAATTAAAAATATTCCTCTATTTTGATTTTTAAAGATAAATAAACTGTTTTGAGTTCTCACACCAGTCTCATGACTGACTCGGAGTTTATTGTTTTCCTTCCTAAACTCTGGGTGCCCACCAATTTCCACACGGGCAGTCAAGAGTTAAGGTTTAGCAGGATATTCTGGATATTCTGGAGTTACTGGAGGCAAGCTGGATGGCATGGCGTATTACTAGTATATAGTACTTCTCCTTTCCGCTGTTTATTGTTGTTGTTGTACACTCTGATGATTTGATGTAATGTAATATAATATGATGTAATAACTGATATAGTTCTTTGTTTAAAGATTATTCATTTATCTATTATATGTTGTTCCGCTGCGAATTGTGAGATTCTGTTGTTGTTCTGTTGTTTCTTTCTGTTCTGTTTTTCTTTCTCTCTTCTTCTACCTCTTTCTTCTTTCTTAAAAACCCTCAGTGTTCGTATTTTCGTTCACCTTGAGTTAATCAATGGAGATTAGTGTCTATTCAAGGAGTACGGATTTACGGGTCCTGACATATATAATAGACACTACTATAATATAAGAGGATTTGATATGATATGTTTTAGTTATCGTAAGTTAAAAACATGTTCGTGTTTATGTGTGGACTTGTCTTACGAGATACCTTTGTTTTGAAAACTAAGAAAAAGTTTGGTAATTTAATAAATTCAGTTGAGTGTGTTTCTCAGGCTGGTTTACCAGACTGATCCAGACGTTCTTCCCTTTCAATGCTTGGGTCAGACCGAGTATATTTACAGGTCTAGATTTGATGCTTTTGGATCTTTAGTAGGAGAACTGGAGATCTTTATTTTCGTACATCCGTATTTGCTTGATTATCCGCTGCATTACTTAGTTGTTTTAAATTATCAATATTTGTAAGGATATGTTATTATATGTAACATCCCGCCTTTTCGCGCGCTTTAAATCGACACACGTGCCAATTCAAATCTTACAAAAGGGCGGATTGTTATGGGGTAAATAAGAAAAACGAGAAGAAATAAAAGAACAGAATCTTACAGCGGAAGGACAAAATATAATAATCAAATATGCAGTTCATGAATCTGTATAAAAAAATTAATTATACTTATACAATATATATCAGAGTACACATACCAATAATAACATTGCAGCGGAATACGGGGTGTAGTGGAATATAACAAATAATAATAATAGAAGTCTCCGTTTTCGTTCTCCAGAGCTAAAGTCTTCGGTCCTGAAACGCTCGGACCGACCCGAGCGAATTGAAAAGACAAAACGCTCGAGTCAGAACTAAAAGATCTTATGTAAGTTAAATCAACTGAAATAAATATGGGTGCAGTAACTTAAGAGATGCTCGAGATTCACATCTCTTAAGGATCCGTTAAACTATTTACTATATAGTATATTTCGCTATTATAATAGGGTCTATTTGTAAAATAAACTTACTTTTAAATAGCGTTAAGGAGTTACCCATATAGCCCTTAGCACAAAATATATTCCCATAGTCTATACATTACCGTAATCTCCCCCGTACTGGGCGTCGTCAGAGGGCACTCCATAGGTATGGTACAAAACCAAAATCGTATAAGGCTCGCTATGGTAGGTGACACGGCACATCTAGGCAATGCCAGGGTAGATATACCAATTGCTATCCGGACTAGTGGAAACGCATAGCCGCAACTACCGCCCACCTCGAACAAACTCCCCCAAAATCAAGAAAAATAAGGATGGCCATCGAATCAATCCAAAGTCAGAGTATAGTATCGAAGAGGAGTGTCCGATAAAGGGCGCTAACCCCCTTGGCTCGAGAATCGCTCCTGTTTTAGCTACCTTATGCCAACTCACGAGAGTCGAGTCCACGTATTTACCTCAAAGGAAATGCCGCCACCATCCTACTTCATTCTGGAATCTCCACCTCATACACGGTTGTTAAAGTGGTTTTCGGAGTTGGCAGAGAGTATGACAACTTTCGATCCCGGTCTCTTCAACAACCAAACGTTATTATAACACCGCGGTCATTTAAAAATAATTTTACTCTCAAAACCATAATATAATATCTATTTCAAAACCATATAAATACGATATCATTTCCATTTCAAAACAAACTCATTTGATATTATTTTTATGAAAACCCAAATTAATATAATATCATATTATTTCAAATATACTTCTTTTTCCAAAATAATATTACTGTAAAATTTATGATAATTGGAAACCAAACATTTGAATTATAACTTTCAAACATAAAACTACGAAATTTGTAGCTTTAAAACCATAACTTTCAAAACTTAAATGGTTTGGATATTCAACGGTATATAAAATAAAATAGCTGAATTTAAAATTTCTTTATAAAGTAAATAATTTCACGCCTTCACAATTTTATTCACTTTAAATTCAGTCTAAACCCATAACCTTTAGATTCACTTTCAGTTTGAATAAAAATACTTCGATTTCAATATTTCAAACTTTGAGTATTTAATAAATTTCAAAACTAAGGTTGGGAATTTATATTCAACAATTCATTATCCTATTATTTAGTTTTGAAATGTTTACATAATAGATTCATAACCATTTAAAATAAAACTCAATTTATTAACACTAAATATTTCCTTCCATTTATTTATACTAGAATTATTTATTTAAAATTTCAGATATAAATATCATACCTTTAAAATTCCAAGTTTAATAATTTTACATCAACTTATGGAGTTAATTTTTTTTAATAAGCTCAATTCCAAATAATTTTCCAATTTACCTTCCAAATCTTAATTGATTTAAATCATTAAAACTCTATATATATACGATATCTTAAACATGGACTTAACCATTTAACATAAATAATCAAACTCCATTATTCAACTTATTTATTTTTAGTTAACAAATTTATACATAGCTTAAATTCAATAATTTAACTATATATGTATATATATAAAATAATATTTATATAATATCAAAATTTAATATTTATTAAACCGTATCCTATCCAAACCATAGAAATCATTTCAAAAAAATAAATTTATATGTATATATATATATACCGTGGTGCCTGTATAAAATTTTCTATCCTATGGTCAAGTGATACGGAAATTTATCATTTCAATCCGCAATTTAAAACTAAAAATGCAGTTGTATATCATTTCAAACCACAATCCCGAATGAAATGAAAATGCATAATTACTTGCAGTTTATACCAAATAAATACAGCATCCATTCGTCCATCATATCAATCATCAAACATTCATCAATTTATCATCCGATTCAAACAATCACATCAATAAATAATAATTAATTGCTGACAGTTAATTTTTCAATAATGAATTAAATAACTGTTTAACTGTAGTTTATATGCAATAATAAATAAATTTAACTAGCAGGTTATATGCAATAATAAATTTTTTTTACTAAAATTTTAACTGACGGTTTCAATGCAGTGAATAAATTAATCAACAATTAACTGGCAGTTTTAAATGCAATAATGAATTAAATAACGCGTAAATTAATTGAATGCAATTTAACTAAAAAAATGAAGAAATATATGCCAAACAGCTACAAATAAAATTTTAAACACATCATAAATCAGTTTAACCAACATAAGAAATTTTAGAAGTTGTGAGTGGGTTAAAACACTCACCTTTTGAATTTAAATTGAACTCAAATTCAATTTAAACCCAAAAATTGGACCGTCTCAGAATTCGTCCAAACTAGTGTCATCAAGTCCGGAATCCCAATACGAACCAAGCGGAGAAACCCGCGCATGAAACAGACTAAGTATGAAAAAGTTATTAAGAATTTAAACCTTGAAATTAAAATTAGAATTAAATAAAATAACCACACAACTCACCCATATCCTCAGGACACGTCATCATCCTATGCGCACGCGAAAAAAACCACAAGAAACCCTATCTCGACCTGTAGCATACGAAGCCGCCATCAACATCAACGCAAATCACCACTTCTCGATGAGATCTACGTCTATCCAAGGCGTCGTTGGCTATCCCTACCTCGGCCGACCAAAGCCCCCCCTCACGCACACGCTTGTCGAGGCCGAAACCACCTCCGTCGTCCCTCCAAACGCGGCCAAATCTGGGCGATTCTGATTCCCTTCTCGATGAACTAACCGTACCGATGCGCTCTACTCCTCGACCCCTACGCCACTGCACTTCCCGATTGAACCCTAGATGAAGATCCACCGTCGAAACCAATAACCCAATACGAACGGCAGGGAAGAAAACCTTGATTTCTGAACAAACCGAAATCCAAAACGAAAAATGAATTGCACCATTGAATTACGCTCGTCGAGAGCATTAACATATAATTTTTTCGAGATTTTTCTGAGGACTTTGAATTTTTGACTTTTGAATTGTAATTGGATTTAGGGTTTGCTGCCATTGGAAAGGAGGATTTGAGGAAAATGAATGCGCAAACAAATGAGAATAGATGGAGGCTAGGATTTATAACTGGGTTTATACAGGTAGGTTAGAAATTTGAATAGATGGATCGTGTTGGATATACGTGCTAACGCTAACGTAGCCCAAAAAGCCCGTTCTGACCCCGGAACGAAATTTGGTAAAGCCATATATCAAAATAGGTGTTTAAAAATATTCTGAACGCGATGGAAAAAGTTTCACGTCCAAATTCTATCGTATGAAGAAGTTATGCTGAAATCAATAATTTCAAATTGATTTCAATTAAATTGATTCCAAGGCGTTTCGCGTTCGTACGATCAAACGACAGGTCTGATCGCTACGAAACTTGAAACCCTACAATAATTCACTGCTATGGATCCGATGAAACTGGTTTCGTCGAAATCCGAGTCCGTGACCAAAATGGCTATTTTTATATTAATTAAATAAATTAATTAAATCAAATTTCGCGTTGAAAATTCTGAACTTTGCAATCTTTATCACTTTATAATTTTCAAACATTTACAACGATTTAACAATTTTTAAAAGTCAATTTATTAAAGATTAATCAATAGAAATCTTCAATTTCGTAAAATTCAAAAATTATAGGTAAATTTCCAAAATTTCCATTAAATTGAATTTACCCATAATTATTCCATTCATAATTTCAAATAGAAGAGTTTGCCATTGGATTTAAAATTATCACATAAATATTTCTCCTTTTCAACTTAATTTTTAAATTAACGTAATAATTACAAATTTGATTTCATTCATTTGCAATAAATCCAACTATTATAAATTAAATAAATTAACTCACTATTAAAATTCAAATTCTACAATTCATAAATTTTATCATCTTGATTTACTTATTAATTTTTAATTCTTTAAACTAATTCCCATCTCAATTTAAAGTAGCTTAATTAACTCATTATAGAATTTATTTCAATTTCTTAAAATAACCCCTTAATTATAAATTGAATCCAATTTATTTTAATAAGTTTCCAATTAAATGGATTAGATTCAATTTCAACCTTTAACTTATACTTAAGTTTAGGTCATAATTAATTTATAACGTGTTACTTTTATTGTTATTTACATACTTCTCGTATTAATTTCTCAATTAATCATAATTATTAAAGTAACGCTTATAATCAATAACGACATTGTAATTACTCACATTTAAATGATCGTTATTTCAAATAAATTTATTGACCAATTAATTAGGGAATTTATAATAGTTGTTATCTACCTTTAAATTTACTTCCTAATAACGTACTACCTACTCTCCTTCAATTGTAATTTGAATTCCAATCCTTATTCATCATACTAAATAAAATAAATAACATATAGATTGTTACCTATTTCCTTTACATGACTTTATAGGTTTATTACTTAACAATCACCGTTAAAAATCCCGTGTATACACAAATTTTATATTTTGTAATCACATTCAATCAACTTCGTATTACTTTCCAACAAGTAATATGCTTACTTAGATAACGTTGACTTTTATTCAATTACCATTTATTGAAATCCACATTAATTAATTTATTAAATGCTTACATTTATTTCTCTATATCCAATTTGTTTCAACTTTATTTACATTGATACTATTCCCTTATTTTGGTTATTACTAATCAACTTGTTCTAACTTTATTTCCTAAATTTCCGTTATTGTAAACCTTTATATTGTTTCATTTAAATTAAATTTTAAATTCAAATTCAATCAACCATTACAACATGCAATTTATAATAACTGCTTACAAGTATGAATAAAATTATCAATTATTCCAATATTTTCTTAATTTACATTAACATATTAGTTAATTCCCTTTAAATGAAATTTATATCCAGGTATAATACTTACCCTACTTCATTTATTGAAATTTATTCAAATTGCTAGTAAATAGGTTTTAAGTCACCATTTATATATTTTAATTTAGTGTTCATTTCAATATTTGTGTATAAAGTTTTTATTTCTACTAAATTAAATTACAAAACTAATTAATTCAACCAAATTAAATCCATGAAATTAACGGGTCGATACACTCTCCCCCACTCAAAACTTTTCGTCCCCGAAAAGCAAAAAAAAAGGGAGAAGGAAGAATTAAATAAACAATACATCTTATTCAAAATATTAACTTATAACCAATAATTTTCAAAATTTATTACTTAAATATAATATACCCATTTATAATCATTACCCGTTTTTTCTTAAATAAATAAAGTTTGGAAAAACATTTTCAAAATAATTTCTAAGTCCAAAAATTTACGAAAAATTTCGACAGAGTCTCCTTTGTACGGGGAGGCATGTTTTCCAAACGAACGATGCTTACAGGAAAAGGGTTAAGTGGGAGAAGCTGAAGCTTCGAGCTCCTGTTCTCAGCGAAAGCACCAAAAATGTTTGCACAAAAAATGGGCAAACACCTCCAAGTCGTATGAATTAGTTGATTTTATGTTGTTTCTAGTGATTTGGGTGATTTATGCAAATATATAAAAAGCAGGGACTAAACTATAAAAGACACACAGATTTATAGTGGTTCGGCCAAAACGTGCCTACGTCCACTTTATATCTTATTCTCCTTTTCTCTTCAGATTACAAGTACAAAGCTTTGATTACAAGTAATTGAAAGTTGTTTGAAAGTTCTATCCGTGCTTGAGCTCTCAAACTTGTCTGTCATTGTTGTACCCCTGCCCCTCTATTTATAGAGTGAGGTTGGGGGCAGGGGTCTTGGATGTATATAGCAGTTGGTGGGCCTGGGTCGATGCAATCTGGCCCGGCGACATTGGTTCGGCTACGCCTTGGTCCGGTAGCGCTTCGGTCCGGTGGTAGACGAATGTAGCTTGGTCCGGTGGAGGTTGGGCATATGGGTTGGTTCGGTGGCGCATGGTCCGGTGGTGGATTGGTTCGGTCATGCTTGGGAGAGGGTTGTTTCGGTGGCGCATGTTCCGGTGGTGGATTGGTTCGGTCATGCTTGGGAGAGGGTTGGTTCGGTGGGACGTGGTCCGGTGACTCTATGATTCGGTGATAGGTAGAGTAGGTTGTTCTCGTGAAGAGTTGGGTTTGGACCGGTGGTAGGTGGATTAGGTTGGTGATGAGGTGGTTCGGCAGGCATGAGAGAGGGGGTTGGCTCGGTAGTGGAAATACACCTAACACTTGCCCCCCAAAGTAGGGCATATGCATGTACATGGCGTGCTTTGTTTTGAACTTGGGTGCTTCCATCCGGTTTCTATCGCCGAACCACCTGGTCCGGTCATTAATATTTGCCTATAAATAGGGGCTCAACGCTTTCGTTTTCCCCATTAGCCGAACCAACTCCTTGTTTTTGCCGAATCAAACCATCGTCTCTGCCGAATCGAACGTGTTAGCCGAATAAATTCTTACTTTTGCCGAACCAGGTGAGGGTCTACTATGCCGAATGACCTTTTGTCCTTGAATTGTCGAATGCCGTTTTACTCTGTACCACCGAATGAACTCCTTGGAGCTCAAGTGCCGAATAAGTCTCGTGCTTTGCTTTACCGAATGAGCTCCGTGGTGTGAGTGCCGAATGGCCTTTCGGTCTTGTGCTACCGAATGAACCTGAAAACCTTCATCCCTTGAGTTTTGGATTCGAGCGAAATTCCAGACCACATGCCTTTGTTTACTTATATCTATATACTCCTCATTTTAACAGTGCGTTTGTTTTTTGGTGTTGCAGATAAATGTCTCGTAAAGTTGAAACTCGATCAGAGAAGAGAAAATCTACGGACCGAAGTGAGCCTCCCGTTGTGCCCCCTGCCCAGCCAGGACCAGCGCGACAGGGACCTGCCCCGAGGTCATTAGTGGACGGATATGGCCCCCAAGAGCTTCTGAACTCTCCTCTCGATTGTTATCCGAGCTCCCTCAAAGAAGGGCAACTTGATGTCATCGCTTGCTCCTTTGGGATTGACAGGGCGAGTATGCTGTTGCCGGGAGATGGTGTGATGCCGTACGATCCTCCCGAAGGATATTTCGCTTACAGTCGATACCATTGTATGTGCAGGGCTATTCCCCCAATCAATGCCTGGATAGTCAGCTTTCTTACCTATTTGAAGGTGGCTCCATTCCAACTTCAGCCCAATTCCTATGCTATCTTGGTGTGCTTGTTCATCATTTTTCAAAGGAAATATGGGCGTCCCCCTTCCAACCGGGAGATCCGGTATTTGTACAACTTGAGAGGCTATAAGAAGGGGTCTCCATATATCATCTTGGAAGCGGCCGTGCCCTTCAAGCCCGTCCTGGATTTGTATTCGAAGCTCAGTATGTTCAAGAAAGAATGGTTCTTCATCAAGGATGACTCTATTTCCATCCGTCTTTTCACTTCCGGCTGTAAGTTGAACTTCATTTATATTTTCCTTGTTTCGACCCCAGTGCTTCCTCTTATATGCTTTTATTTATTGCTAGTGACAGGTGGCTTTACGGTCGTGGAGAATGATTCCTTGGCTCGGATGGCTGCGGAAATAAAGGCCATTTCGGGACGGGATAGGTCGGCTTCTTACCTGATCAGGAATGCCACTCTCTTGGAGTACAACTTAATTCTGCCACGTCAATCTGTGGTTAAGCAGAGAGATATAGCTGAGGAGAGGGCTGCCAAAGCTAAAGAAGGGGCTACTGCGAAGAGTAGCAAGAGAAGACCTTTCTCGGTACCTCCAGTCGTCGGGGGGAAGAAGCTTAAGAAATCTGATGGACCCTCTCCCAGCACATGCCCAGATGTTCCGGAGGAGGAAAGTGGAGAGGAAGAAAGAGGCGAGGAGGAGAGCGGAGGTGATGAAGAAGGTGACGTTGGTAACGGTGGCGAAGGGCAGAGTGGTAGTGGCGCTAGTGCCTTGACTTCTGGGCAAGTGGGTGAGATTCAAGAGTGGACTGATGATGCCTTCCGTCAAGCCTTCGAGGGGTTGGGGGAAGGGCCGGCCTTGGTGGAGAGATCGAAGAAGTCTGATAAGGCCGGGACGGGTGCCAGTCTATCTTCTGAGGGTATTTCAGCTACGGCAACTCCGGCGGTGCAAAATGAATTCTTAACTTACGCAGACTCCCTTTATGATAAGGACTTAGTAATATTTTATGGCCAACTCCCGTCCTGGAATGAGATTCAGGACTTATTGCAGTATCCCACTCGCCCTCAGGGTTTGTAAAATTAACGCGTTTTCCTACTCCTTTTAACTTAACATATTTCTCGGATCATAGTTTCATGCATGCTTGTAACACTTGGTTCTTATTCCAGGAACGGGTAAGGTGGCCAAGACATCAGATATCCGACACCGCCTTGAGCAGTACAAGCTACTCAAAGCTTCCGCCAAGCCAAAGCCATCAACTAGCCGTCCCGGGGATGTGGTTGGCTATCGCCCTCTTCTCGGAGTTATTGAAGAAGATAGGCAAAAGAGGAAGAGGGGGCGATCTTTGTTTGAACCTTCACCTGGCCCTCAGCCTCCAGTCCATCCTATCCATGATATTATTGAGGAAGATACTGAGTTTATGCCTTCCCCACATCCGTCCGAAAATCCAACCGTCACCCCGATAGACCATCCTAGTTTGGTTCGCAACCCATTTGCCGGCCACCCAGATCTGGACCCGAGTTTTCAGGACCTCTCCTTTGACGAGGCCACGGGTGAGCATCTTCTTCCTTGCAATCCCATGGTACGGGTGCTTGATGAGGCTAAGTCCTTAGACCTCGATTTGCTTACTACTGGATTGTGACCATGGGGAATGAGGCCAAGGCAAACATCGATCGGGTGGCTGAAGAGACCAAGAGGCTAATGGGGCATCACGCTCGACTGGCCAAGGCTGGGGAGGAAATCGGAAGTGCTAACATTCGGTTGCGGCTAAAGATTTCTGATCAGGCCAAACAGCTTGCCAATCAGGCAATCCAGATATCCCAGCATGAGGCGGCCTCCAGACGACTAAAGAAAACCATGGAAGAGGCTAGCAAGGCTGAGTTGCGAAAAATTGAGGCTGTTTGCAAAGAACGAATTGGCATGGCCATCGCAACGGTGGACGAGGTTTGGAGAGCGGATCTTGAGCAGGTAGAGGAGTTATCTGGGAGCCTTGAGGCCGCAGAGTTTGCTCAGGCCAAGCTGAAGGAGGAGATGGAAGTGATGCGGAAGTCCCTTCAGGCTGACTGCTCGAGATACCGATTGGAGAGAGATGCTGCTGTCGCACGGCTGTCGGCTTCTTAGGCCCGGATGAAAGAGTTTGAGGAGAACGAGGGGATGATGGATGAGATGCTCCAGGACATGTATTTCCGTACTTGGAGGCAGGGCAACCTGTCCTGGATGGACGATTATCCCTGGGTTATGGCTAGGATATATCTCCGGGCTTTGGAGGAAGCCAAGGCTGAAGCGGATAAAGAGGGTCGCGCGGCCTTCAGAATGGATGTGGTTACCGCACAGTTCACCAAGGAGGAGAAGGCGGCAGTGAAGGAAGGCATGAGGCTGCTTGCCGCCGAGGAAGTGGGTGTGCAACTGGAGGATGACGACCATGGAGCAGACGCTGGTAAGTCTTCCCTTTTAATCTTTTCATGATTTGATTGCTTATCTTTCGTGATTATTGATGGATTCTCTTCTGAATTGGGCAGGCGGGACCTCTGGAGTACATGTGGGGAGTTCTGACCCTACAGTTAAGTAGATCCGGATGGCGGGCGGGACAGAGGCGGAGCCCCGATGTAGTTGACTCTTTTATTTGGTCTGTTTGACATTCCTGTATATACTAGTCCAAAACATTATTGTATTTTCAGGCTGTAATTATACATTGCAACGAACGTCTTTATGTAACTTTATAACATAAGCAGATTCTGTTATGTTCGAATGTGGTTGTTTTTTTGATATGTTGCATAAGAAATACAGCTGCGTGTTTATGCATGTGATTTAATCGTATTTGATGCTAAGTTTCTGCTCAAAATATTGTTTCATGTCTTGCAATGCCAATATGATGTGTGAATAAATTAAAGCTACATATTTGTATACAAGAGAAGATAGTACCGCCCTTCGTGTTTTAGTTGTAGAGGGTTGCTTTGAATGTCTTGCGTGACTGAGTATGGAATGTAGCTGAGTGTTCCGTCATCCGGATGTGAGTTCATATTTCCACAAGCGAGAGTTCCCCTATTTTGTGACCTGTACTTTAGGGATTGTTATATAGGATAGGAGAAAAGTTTTTGAATGAAATGGAAATATGAGAAACAGTAAAACTTCCAATCACGGAAGGCCGTCGATATGCTTAAGTTTGTGGCAAACGGGTTTTGTAGTCACTTTCCCTAGCTGTGGGTCCTGGAGACATTTGTCACCCATCTTACGCCTCCACGGGGAGTTTATCTTTTTTACCACAGCCGCACTTAAGACATATCGGAGCCGAGATCGCGCACAGTAACTACCCGAGCCATTATGGCCCGTAATCGTGGGTATTATTCGATTTACTGTGGCCGGTTAGCGTGGGTGCCGATCATCAACCGTGAACTACCCCTGGCTGGCCACACCTTATGTTGGGGCTTAAAGTAGGTTCACAGTTGCCGGCGAGCCGAACGCCGTAATGAGCTGCCATCGGCTATAGTCGGCCTTCTTGATGGCTTATAATCGGCTCATTACAGTTGGCTTTGAGGGCAGTCGCGAGCAATGAGTTAACCCGCAGCAGAGGAATGCTGAAGCAAAAGTGTCTCATTGACGAGTGCATAGAATCGTATAGTACCTATTAGGTCCTATCCAGGTGAGGTTGTGCCGCGAAGTGTCCAGAATGGAAATGTCGCTACACATGATTTTGTTCAACAGAAAAGGATAAAGCTTAACAAGCAGCCAAGATATAAAGGAACAAGTTAAAAAGAGACAAGATTTTTAAAGTGGTTCGGCACGAAAATGCCTACGTCCACTGATTCTCTTTGTTAATTCACTTCATATGGGCAGTACAAGTTAAGAAAAGTATCGACGAAGGTGTTGGATGTTCCATGCCCTTTGGAACACCTCTCCGTACACTGTTGACAAAATATAAGCTCTGTTGTGGAGATCTTTATGAATTACATAGGGTCCGTTCCAGATTGGATCTAGCGCTCCGGGGTGCGGGAAGATCCGTTTGAGGACAAGATCTCCTTCTTGTAAGCTGCGGTGTTTGACTTTGGAGTTGTATTGTGCTGCTACTTTTTGCTTGTGAGCTGCTGCTTTGAGTGCTGCATCATTTCTTCTTTCCTCAATTAGATCCAAAGATCTGTGGAGGAGTTCTTCGTTCTCTTCTGGGTTGTAGTGGATCCTACGGTGGGAATGCACTACAGTTTCAACTGGGAGCATGGCCTCCGATCCGTATGCCAAAGAGAAAGGAGTATGCCCTGTTGATGTTCTGTAAGATGTGCGGTAGGCCCAAGAGCCGTAGGAAGTTCATCCACCCAAGCGCCTTTTGACTTTTCAAGTTTCTTCTTGATTAGGGTTTTGAGGATTTTGTTGACAGCTTCGACTTGTCCGTTTGCCTGGGGGTAAGCCATAGATGAGAATCTTTTGTGAATTTCGTGCTCTTGGTACTAGTCGGTGAATTCCTCGCTGTCAAATTGAAGTCCATTGTCCGATATGATTTTGAGTGGAACCCCGTACCTGCATAAAACACTTTTGATCAAGAAGTTAATAACTTTTGCCGAAGATATTTTATTTAGAGGCTCCGCTTCCACCCATTTGGTGAAGTAGTCGACTGCCACTATGGCGTATTTGGCTCTGCCTCGGCCCGTTGGCAGTTTGCCAATCAAGTCAATTCCCCATATTGCAAAGGTCCAAGGGCTGGTCATTTGAGTAATCTCATTTGTGGGCAGTCGAGAAATCTTAGCAAATTTCTAACATCTGTTGCATTTTTTGACGAAGTCCAAGGCGTCTTTGTTTAAAGTGGGCCAGTAATACCCGTATCGGAGTGTCTTCTTGGCTAGAGTCTGGCCTCCGGTGTGATCTCCGCAACTTCCTTGATGGATGTTGGACAAGACTTCCATGGCTTCCCTTCCAGCGATACACCTTAATAAGGGATTAGAGAAGCCGCACCGATAGAGGATGCCTTCTTGTAATGTGTAGCGGGAAGCTTTCCGTAAGATTTTCTTAGCTTCGTTACGCCCGTCGGGCAGTATGCCAATTTGTAAGTACTTCCGGATGGGAGTCATCCAAGTTTCCTCTTCGATTGCAGCTATCATATTCATTGGCTCGTAACTCGGGGCTAGTTGCTGTGAGATGGTTATTGTTCGGGAAGCGGTGCCGTCCTTCATGCTAGCTTTCTTTGCCAGTTCGTCGGCCTCCTGATTCTCTTCTCGAGGAATGTGTTTGATTAAATAGTTATCCAATTGATTGAGCAGCAGCTTGGTCTTCTTTAGATATGCTGTGAGTCATTCTCCTCGAGTCTGGAATTCTCCCAGTATTTGATTTGCAATAAGTTGAGAATCACTATGGAGACATAAAGAACCGACTCCAATCTCCAGTGCAAGTTCTAATCCGGCTATCACTGCTTCGTATTCTGTGTCATTGTTGGTGGCAGCGAATTCCAACCTTATGGCGTAGTGCGGCTTCCTTCCCCTAGGGGTGATTATCACAACACCTGCCCCCGATCCTTGTTCATTTGATGCTCCATCTACGAAGAGATTCCACTTGATATCTTCTGCTACTTCAGATTGCTCCTTACCTTCGTTAGTAGTGAATTCGACAATGAAATCATCTATGGCTTGCCCCTTTATAGCGGTGCGAGGATTGTAGGTGATATCATATTGACTCAGTTCAATGCACCACTTAAGTAGTCGCCCAGAAGTGTCGGAGCGATGGAGTACCTGCCTTAGCGGTTGATCGGTTAAAACCCTGATGGAATGAGATTGGAAATAGTGTCGCAGTTTCCGTGACGTGATTAGCAAACAGTATGCTAGCTTTTCAAGTTTAGGGTATCTGGCTTCTGCCCCCGTAAATCTCTTGCTTACAAAGTATACGGGCCGCTAAGCGCGGTTGTCTTCTCTCACCAAAGCGGCGCTTAAAGCATGGGACGATACAGCAAGGTATAGGTATAGTTCCTCGCCTTCATTTGGAGTTGAGATTACTGGTGGTCTCTGGAGGTATTCGATTAAGTTAAGGAAGGCTGTCGAGCATTCGTCAGTCCATTCGAACTTTCCTTTGTCTTTCTTTAGGGATTCAAAGAAAGGGATGCATTTGTCGGTTGCTTTAGAGATGAACCTGCTTAGGGCGGCCACTTCCCCGTTTAGGCTTTGCATCTCTCTCCGAGTGGATGGTATCTTGATATCTTCCAAAGCCCGAACTTGTTCGGGGTTTGCTTCGATCCCGCTGGCATGGACGATGAATCCCAAGAACTTTCCCGACGACACTCCGAAGGAGCACTTTAGAGGGTTCAGCTTCATTCCATATTGGCGAAGTACTTGAAACATCTCATCCAGGTGGTTTATATGATCGTTGGCCTTCCTCGATTTCACCAGCATGTCATCCACATAAACCTCCATAGTTCGTCCAATTAGTTCCGCAAACATCTTGTTGACGAGGCGCTGATAAGTAGCTCCGGCGTTTTTAAGTCCAAAAGGCATTACTCTGTAACAGTACAATCCCCGGTCAGTGATGAAACTAGTATGGTCTTGATCGGGGGCGTGCATAGGGATCTGGTTATATCCTGAGTATGCGTCCATAAAAGATAAGAGTTCGTGTCCGGCGGTGCTGTCCACGAGCTGATCGATTCGAAGGAGTGGGAAGCAATCCTTCGGACAAGCGTCATTTAAGTTGGAGAAGTCGATGCATGTTCGCTACTTCCCATTAGCTTTCTTTACCAGCACCGGGTTGGCGATCCATTCTGGGTAGATGGCTTCTCGTATGAAGTTATTGGTAAGTAGGTTCTTTACTTCTTCCTCTAGGGCTGCTGATCGTTCTGCCCCCATGCTTCTTTTTTTCTGCTTTACTGGCACCTTGGTGGGATCGATGTTCAGTACGTGGCATGCTACATATGGGGAGATTCCTGTCATATCAGCGTGCGTCCATGCAAATACATCCATTTTGTGGCGAAGAAAATCAATGAGTCGATCCTTTAATTCTTCTTTTAGTTGAGATCCGATTTTCAATAGTCTACTCGAGTCATGTTTGTCTACAGCTACGAATTCCATAGCCTCTGCAGGCTCAGCGGTGGCCTCCTCCTCTTTGTCCCAAGGGTCTAATTCATTGAAATGGTCACTGGTATATCGAAGAGGAGGGGCTTTCTTTAGTTGCTACGCTTTCAAGCTTTTCATGCAGAAAGTAGTCTCTGCATTTTTCCCTTTATCTTTTCTGCGGTTATTGAGAAGTTCAGTTACATAGCAGTTTCGAGCAGCGTCTTGATCTCCCTCTATTTCTCCTATTCCGTTATCTGTTGGAAATTTCATCTTCATGCACCATGGGGCTAGGACAATTTGGAAATTAGACAAGGCTGGTCTTCCCAAAAAGGCGTTGTAGGCCGAGTGGTTCTCTATTAGTACAAACGTTTGTTTTCGCACAACGGAGCGGGGATGACTTCCTATTTCAACAAAAAGGTCCAGTTGCAAGAGGGGCTTCTTCGCATCTCCAGTGAAACCATGTAGTGGTTTGTTGCAGGGAGACACATCCTTTATTGACAGCTTCATTTTTCGAAAGCATGCTTGAATAGGATATTCACCGAGCTTCCAGTGTCTACTAAAATTCGGAATTTGGCTGGACCGAACCAGGCAGAGATGACCATAGGATCCATGTGTGGGTACCGTCTTCCCTCTAGATCACGCCTACTGAATGTGATGTCGTCATTCTCTTTCCGTTTCGGGTGGCGTTCTTCCATAACAGAATTAACGTAGCCTTCAGCGTTTCTAAGTGACTTACCGTATCTTTCCATCTCTGCCCAGCTTCTGTCGGCGATGTGTGGTCCTCCTGATATGGTATGGACCACTATCTTCTCTTGACTAGAGCCGCTGGTGTTGCGATTTCCTTCGCCTACTTCTGGGAGGGGTAGCCCTGGGCTTTCATTGGCGGGAGTTGAAGTCCTTTTCTGGCTTTTTACATAGTGTTCCAGTCTCCTCCTTCTAATATGTTCTTCAATCAAGTCCCGGAGATGGTGGCATTCATTGGTGTCATGTCCATGGGATTCGTGGAAGCGGCAGAACTTTCCAGACTTGAGTGCGTTATCTGACTCCTTCTTGTGCGGGGTGCGCTTGTATCTAACTTCGTCTTGAGTGGCTAGGGAGATGTTTTCGATTGTTTCATTCAAAGGAGTGTAGGATTCAAATCTTGGTCCTGGTCGGTATAAGCGCTTTTCTCCCTTCTTGCCCCCAGCACTGTCTCTAGAGTCACTTCTTCGAACATCCTTTGCTGCAGCGGGAACCTTTTCTGGAGCTGTCTTAGCTTGTTGTCCTGACTGCCTCTCAGTGGCAGCATCTTCAAGTCTCGTATACTTTCCAGCTTCATGGATGAAATCAGGTAAAGTAGCTGGTTTTTCCTTGGTTAGTCTTCTAGCAAATTTAGTATCCGGATGTACACCACTGCAGAGGGCCATTAGGATAAGTTTCTCGTCGGCATCTTGGACTGCGGCCGCTGCGGCGTTGAATCGGGTTAGATATTGTTGCACTGTCTCTCCGGGCTTCTGTTTGATATTAGATAAGGAATAAGCGTCCTTGGGTTGTTCCACATGAATGCGGAACTGGCTGATAAACTTTTCTTTCGACATTTCCCATGAGCTAATGGACCCTTGGGGTAGGTGGCAGAACCAGGAGGTAGCTAGATCTGCCAAGAAAAGTGGGAAGCATTTACACAATACTCCCTCCGTTGCTCCGCTCATGAGCATATGCTGGGTGTATCTCTGTAAGTGTACGATGGGGTTAGAGGTTCCCTTGTAAGATTCCATCGTTGGCATTTTCCATTCCCGGGGGGTGATGGCAGTTTCGATATGGCGGGTGAAGGGTCTGGTTACCCTAGCACCTATCCCTCGATCCCTTTGCTCCCGTTGGACGCACTCTCTGAACAATCGCGCCATCCTTTCATCAGAACTTGGAGCGGATAAAAATGAGTTTGGTTCTTCCCTACGGGATTGATTCCGTCCAGATGACCTGTAAGGATGGTATCGTTTATCACTCCTGACATTCTCCAATGGCTTCCTCTGGTCTTCCGAGGGCATGCTGGGGTTAGCCACAGTTAGTCCTTGCCTTGATCTTCCCCTGCTGGGTTCTGTTCTTAGCACTTCCTCGGGTCCAAATTCGGGCTGGACTCCAGCTCGGCCCCGTCAACTGGTGTTTACATGGTTACGTAGCATGACAGGCTCAGCTATATCCGACCCCTGCCTGGCACCTCCCCCGTTGGGTTCGGTTCCAAGTGTTTCCTCGGGTCGGAATTTGGGCTGAGTCCGGGCTCGGCTGCTACCATGGCTGTTTCTGTTGTTAGCCTCTTCGAAGAAGAAAGACCTTTGTCGTCTCCCAAATCCTCCAGACCAGGACTCACCCCATGATTCAGTGTTGCGGTTGGATTCTTCAGCATCCCTTAAGCGTGACATGAGTTGGTCCACCAAGGCTTCTTGTTGAGATGCGAAGCGGTTAGTTACTTCAGCCACAACCCTGTCCAGGTCCGTCCTTGTAATTGGTTGTTCCGAAGCAGAGGCTGTTGGATTTGCCTGATTTTCGTTTACTGTTGGGACTGGACGATTTTCTTGATCTCTGATTACTGGATCTGGGATACTGCTAGTTGCAATGTTCTTTCCTTTGTTAGTATCTTTCTTTCGTCCGGGAGGCATGTTTTCCAAACGAACGATGCTGATAGGAAAAGGGTTAAGTGGGAGAAGCTGAAGCTTCGAGCTCCTGTTCTCAGTGAAAGCACCAAAAATGTTTGCACAAAAAATGGGTAAACACCTCCAAGTCGTATGAATTAGTTAATTTTATGTTGTTTCTAGTGATTTGGATGATTTACGCAAATATATAAAAAGCAGGGACTAAACTGTAAAAGACACACAGATTTATAGTGGTTCGGCCAGAACGTGCCTACGTCCACTTTATATCTTATTCTCCTTTTCTCTTCAGATTACAAGTACAAAGCTTTGATTACAAGTAATTGAAAGTTGTTTGAAAGTTCTATCCGTGCTTGAGCTCTCAAACTTGTCTGCCATTGTTGTACCCCTGCCCCTCTATTTATAGAGTGAGGTTGGGGGCAGGGGTCTTGGATGTATATAGTAGTTGGCGGGCTAGGGTCGATGCAATCAGGCCCGGCGACATTGGTTCGGCAACGCCTTGGTCCGGTAGCGCTTCGGTCCGGTGGTAGACGAATGTAGCTTGGTCCGGTGGATGTTGGGCATATGGGTTGGTTCGGTGGCGCATGGTCCGGTGGTGGATTGGTTCGGTCATGCTTGGGAGAGGGTTGGTTCGGTGGCGCATGGTCCGGTGGTGGATTGGTTAGGTCATGCTTGGGAAAGGGTTGGTTCGGTGGGACGTGGTCCGGTGACTCTATGATTCGGTGATAGGTGGAGTAGGTTGGTCCGGTGAAGAGTTGGGTTTGGACCGGTGGTAGGCGGATTAGATTGGTGATGAGGTGGTTCGGCAGGCATGAGAGAGGGGATTGGCTCGGTAGTGGAAATGCACCTAACAATATCAGAGATACAGATAATGCTACAGCGGAATAACAAATGAACTAGTAGCTGAACCAAAACTCCAAACAGCAATTGCAACTCAAATCCAATGCTCCATAGCCAAACTCCAAACTCCAAATCACAAGCTCAAACCACCATCTCGTTTCACCAAGCTAAGAAAGTCTCGCCCATGAATCCAAAGACTTCAATATCCAGAGTCTCTAATGAATACCAAAGAGAAGATTAAAAGCTACCAATTCGATATCTATGTCTACTATCTGAAAAACCAAACTCTAGACTGCCCGTGTGGAAAATAGTGGGCACCCAGAGTTTGGGAAAGGAACAATAAACTCCGGGTCAGTCATGGGACTGGTATGAGCAAACAAACATTTTATCTTTAAAAACAAACAAAAGAACTAAAATTTGAAATCCACAATGCTTTTTGGAAAATGAAACTACCATAAGGCCTCCCGCCACACACACAATGCAAACGCAGAATTGGAGGAGATTTCTCCTTATGATAGTCAAACATGCTAAATACGCAAAATCTTTTGATATTATTATTATTAGTGCGTAGTGGAAAACATTTCGAAAGTATAATATTAATCTTAGCCAGCATAGGTACCATTATATTATGCCCGCTATAGCTACCTCCTGAGGGGGTAGGTTAGACAATCACAATCGTAAAGGGCTCGTATTGTTTCTTTGGATTTCCAACAAATGGTCAGGCCAAGGAACTTCCCATTGCCACATGGGTACGCCTCTGGATAGACCTCCCGAGAAACTAACCGGATCTTTGCCAACACAAGGCCGGGTTACCTCTGTAAAAATATGTAACTACTGACACGAGTATGCCATCCCCCGGTTGTAAACAACCTTTATCCGAGGATCCTCAACAACAACAATCACGAAGTAATATATATTTGCGAAATTCACATAAGTTAAGTATCTGGGCTCCATACCATGATACCACTTCTATCCAGAAGGAAATGTACATACCCTAAGGGGCGCTACCCCCCATAAACTTGCTGCATTCTTCCTGTTTTGACCATTCCGGGGTGTGAGGTTCGACGAAGTCTCGTCCACAAAGCTACGCTTTTCACAAAAGCCATGCTTCGATCAACAAATAATCAGCAGCACTTCGTATGCCACATTACCAAATTGGGAATGTATCACTAGTAAACATCAACTACATAACCTCTGAGCTCGTACGTCTCAGAGAAGGGTGTTAAGCTTAGAGAATAAATTCTCCGCCACCAACAGAAATGTATTTGATAGAAACCGGCTTTATATCTCAAAGTGTAACGTCAGACAAACAACCATACAAGTCCGTTCCGGGATCGAACGGAACCGAAGGCACTTCAAAAGAAGCCCTTGCAATCCGGATATTCACTACTCACATCCGGAATCCCCATCACAGAGAGTGATAAAATCTCTATACCGGAGCAACCCGGTGCAGAGACATTCGACAGGTATCCTTTCGTTTTCGAAAATACCCGGTCTTCAACACCGTCTTCAAATTCAATCCCATTTCTTCGTATCGTTATTCGGAATGGGTTTTATGACACAAGGTCCTCTCCCGGCTAATCCGAATAACGAGCGCTTATTTTGAAAATAAGTGTTCATTCAGATTTAAATAAATCACAACAATTTCACTTTGATCTTTTAAAAAAAAGATCCATCACAATCACAAGGGTTCGATGTGGGTTTCGAATATCCATTTTGAATTCGACTCCCGGTCGCATCGAAATTCAAATGCCGATTTAAAAAGGCCAATATTGATAGTCGGTTATTTAACTATCAATCATTATTCACAACAATTTCTGAATTCAAATAATTTTCCCCCAATTATTATTATTTCAAAATATCTTCGCAACATAAAATTTCACACTTCAATCCTTTGAAAAATCAATTTGAAATCAATTTCCAAACATTTATTCATTTCCACTGAAAATCTACTGATTTCAAATATTTTAAAATAATATAAAAATACTTATTCAAAATGTACTTGGAAACATTTAAAATAAATTATTTTAGAATATTTGCATTAAATATTAGTTATGAAAAAATATTATACTAATATCTCATACAAGATTCAAGTCCAAAACTAATTTTAAAATAAAATTAATAGATAGGTATAAATATTTAAATAACTATCTTCTAAATCAGATATCAATTTAAATCTTTAAAATAATCCCTTATATAATTAATTAAATACATTTTTACTTTAAAGCAATTTCCAAAACTAATTTCTCTGACAATATTATTTTAAAACCAAATCTAAAACTTTTAAATTTTATTCAAAAGCTATTTTAAAAAAATATACCCGGCTTTCCAGGGAAGAATTTCTTTTTCCATTACAAAATGGCCCATTCCAATACATTAATAAATCCTCTCGATTTGTATTAAATTTACATTCCAAATTCCACGCCTTTTTAAAATAAACCAATATTTATTTCAAACACAAAATCAAATTCCAATTTGATTTCCCTCAAATTAATTTCCCAATGTCAAATCAATTTCAAATTGATTTCCAAGTTATTTCCAAAACACTAACCAAATTTCCAAATATCGATTCCTAAGGTTTATTTTAACTCCAAATTAATTCCCGAATCTATTTCTAAAATTAATTTCAACTCTAAATTAAATTCCAAATTTAATTTCTAAATTTATTTCCTTTTGAAATAAATTTCTTTATCTCCTTTTAGTTATTTAAAATCCGTATCTTAAATAAATTCTTCAACCATTTAACAACATTACTCGAAATTCCTTTAGAAAAATATTTCCCATATTTTTGGAATTTATTCAATAAGTTTCCAAGGATAAAACTTTATCTATTTAAATTTCCTTCTTTTAAAACTCACCCGATTCCTTTGAGTGAACTCATTATAATTTTTCTATCCAAATTTTCAAAATCAATTAACTATTTATTTCTGGTATCCTACGATGCCAAAAATATATTCGGCTGAATTACAGCCTTTACGGATTCAATCACAAACATTCACACGAATTAAAAATAATCAACACACAACATAAGCAACAAATTAAACATTTGAGGAATCCAGTTGGATTCCTCCAACATGTTTCCCTGCATCCACAAACGTTAGCACACAATTAAACACCCATTCCACTTCAAGGTGGAATATCGCGGTATATAAGATTTATAAAATATTATCCGCTATTATGTGGCGCAATAGGGTCTATTTAAATTCGAATGATAACAAAAATCATCCATACACACAATCAACATCCAATCACACAATCAATCAAATTTTAAATCTATATATTTAAAATTAACCAAACAACAAAAATTCTGAGTGAGATGTTCTCACCTTGGATTATGTATGCAATCCATTTTCCATCTTGACTCGATTTTCTCGATTTAAGACCTTGCATAACAATTATATAATTTTATTAATATTCAAAAAAACTTGAACACTTATTTTCTTTTAATAAATTTAATCGACTAACAAATTTTGATTTTAAACTAATACTTTTAATTATAAACAAATCCCTTTTTAAATAAATTTATTTAGCTAAAAAAATCAGATTTAAACTAAATTTATTTTAATAAAATATTTTCAAAATAAACTAGTGAATTTTAACTTTATTTATATGAGATATTTTTCTGTTTTCCAGTAATTTACTTTACTGTAAAAATAAAACCTTGTTCAAAATGTTTTCTAGCTTGAAGTATGTTTTCTGTAAATCTATAAATCTACACTTAAATTCTTTACTGCAATTACTTAATAATTTTTTTTCAAATCGAGTTTAAATTAAAAAATAAAAAGAATATGAATACCTTACAGCTATCGCATCCCACTATCTCAGCTCAACCCCTTCGCGCAACCCCAGCAACCGCCGCCAGCGATGAAATGCATCGACCTTCCACCATAGTCCATCGTGACTTCGGCCACGACGTCGCCTGCCACCTCCTGATTTACCCAGCTTTATGCACGCGAGCGCGCGACTCAAATCTGGAAATTGCGATCCCCCCACAACTAGCCTCACCGAACTCGTGTGCCCAAATCCCCAAATCACCATGAACAGTCGCGACATCATCGCCGCCCTCCCCTCGAGTCTTCCTATGCACGCGCGCCGCCTAGGCTGCTCGAAATTTTGTCGCGAAACCCTAACATACGTCGACCAATTTCTGCCAATTTGATTTTATCTGGTTTTAGAATTTGAGGAGCGGCCATTAATTATATAAATTTGAACGATAAGCTTTGTTCGTTCGTTCGTTTGAACGAAATGAGATGAAAGAGGGACGCCATTTTTTTGAGTTTGCTCTGTTTTTTATTTTTATTTTTATTTTTGAACGAGAATAATAATTTTCGTTGTTTTATTGTTATTTTTTTTTTAATATGAACGCGTGTTAATTAATAAATGACACGTGCTTTAACTTCTATACCTTCATGACAAATGGAGGCAATGTGTTTTCATTATCTTATTCATATTTTTAAATTTAAATTCAAACTCAAATTGCTTCGATAAACCAACTCAAAACTTCAATCTCTAATCGAGGCGTGCCACCAGGCATTTATAATGTTAAACCCCTATTCCGAACGCAATGGAAAAGGTTCCGAGTCCAAATTCGATCGTATGGAGAAGATAGCTTTTTGAAACAATTATAACATTGAATTTTCAATTTAAATTTCAGCGCGTTTGCTTATCGTATGGCAAAACGAACGCTCCAAACACTACGAAAATTGAAATCCGATAATAATTAACTATTACGGATCCAATAGAGTTAGTTTCGTTGAATTCCGAGACTGTGCCTCGGAAGGCTATTTTTAAATATCGATTTAAAACGATAAAATTCCAAAACTGAACAAAACAGTTTCAAATTCAATTCTGAAGCTTCTATTAACCTCAGTATTACCAATATAAATTTTCTAAGCCATTAAATTATTTTTAACAAGCTTAAAATTAAAGATTTACAATTTTACCCAAATTTCTATAATTAAATTTGATAATTAAATTGTTAAATTCATAGTTAAAATTAAAATTCAAGTTAAATTAACGATTCAGATATTTGAAATCAATATTTCAATTTCAAACGTTGAAAATTTTGGGTCGTCACATCCTTCCCCCCTTAAAAGAATTTTGTCCCGAAATTACTAGTTAAGAAGAATGATCCTTAACTCGTGCAATGTTTTCCAACCCAAACAGTCTTATCAATCTATCAACCCAAATCTTTTTATTAGAGATTCATTTCAACTAACTTTCCAAGTTCAATTATAAATTCTAAACAATATTGTTTACTTCCCAATTCAAATTTCAAACTTTCAAAATTTTCTCAAAAATTTTCTAACTCCCTAAATTTTCGAAAAATTTCGCCAGCGTCTCCTTTGCGCGGCTAGCTCGGTACGACTACAAAATGGCACCATAGGCCCTCAAATCCCATAAGAAAAAAAAAGCCAAGTGGCTAGACAAGAAAATCACCAAATTTCATATAGAAATTTAAATACGTACCTTTTGTCGAGAAATTCAATTTTATCTTTAAAATCAAAATCCCAGTTCCATTTCCTTTAATACACCTGTATATCCTGATATCCATAATATCCGATTACAATGTTCAAATATCATTTTGCACCTTTCATTACAAAATTTTCAATATATATGCTTCTTGTACCATTTTTACTTCACTATTGAAGTTACATTTCCATTTTCATTCAATCTTGCATTTTCAATTTTATTTTAATTCAATTTATACTACAATTCTATTTGAATTCAATTTATCTTCTACTATGAATATTGAATTTTATCTTTCAATTATAACTGATTCATACTATTATTATTTTAATTCAGTTTCCTTCACTAATTTACTTCAATTTCCAATTTGAAATTGTTTGTCGCTAATAATTTTTTTCAAAATTTTCTAACTCCCAAAATTTTCGAAAATTTTTGGCAGAGTCTCCTTTGTACGGAGGAGCTTTTGCAATTTGACAAAAGATATAAATATATATACATCGACCCACCCGGTCGGAAAAGCAAAAACAGTTCATATTTCCTATTTTTATTGCATAGGTGTACCTTATTTAGCAGTTTTAAACAAAGCTGTTTATTATTAGCATTTTAGCACGATTAAATCCAACCAAACGGGCCTCATGTACCTGTATTTACTCAATTTAAACACATAAGTGACATATATTGAAAATTTATTCACATTTCACTTATTTCCAATAGTAAACACATAGTTTTCACAAGCAATACATTCAAAATAGTTCCCATAAGCAATTTATATGGTTCCGATACAAATTTAATTGCTTATAATTAATTCACATACCATTTCTATTCAATTTAAGTGATTTACAACTCACTTTCTTTCATTCAATTTATTTTTTAAGCGAAATGAACTCATATCTATTTCAGTTGATTCAAAAATCAATTTGATTTGCTTTTATTAACTCTTAGAATTTTATACATACTCGTTTGCGTCAAACAACAACCATTTCTATGCAAATTTCGACGATATTCGCTTAATAGAATATTCAATCTAGTTTATAACTAATTTAAATTGATACAAACTCAATTTACTCTTTATTTTATTCCATTTCCAATTGATTCCATTCAATTCATTTTGCATTTCGTATCCACATTCATTTTAATTAAAACCATTTCACAATTTCCAGTTTATCCTCCATTTATTAATTTAGAATATTTACCAACTCTAAATTTTACTTAAGAATTTTACCATTTATTTTTTTTAAGTTCAAGATAATTATTCTATATACTTCTTATATTTAAACTGGATTCCAAATTCCATATGAATTCATTTTACCTTTCATTTATAAATATTGAATTCAATTTCATTTGGAACCATGTTAAATTTGTCATTCTTTTAATTAGTTTCACTAACTAATTTTAATTCCTTTATTAACATTTAGCTCCATTTGATCCAATATTTACTTAAGTTATTTCAATTCACAACTCAAAAAAAAAAAAATCTTGTAACACTTCCCAATTTAAATCCTTGATTTGGTTTTCATTTATCAAATTCACTCCATCTACTAATTTAATTAAATTAGTTTTACTCACTTATCCATTTCAAATTTCAAATTTCCATTCTCAATTCATCTTGGATTTATTTTATCAATAACCAGGAAAATTTCAATTTATTTCTACTAACTTGAATTTATATGTAAATTCAAACCATTTTTATTTAAGTCACAATTCAAGTTTTGATTTAACTAATTCAACTTTCCTATTTCATGAATTGATTAATTATCATATTAGTTTACTTGAATTCAATCCATTTTATTTCTTTTTCCCCAAGTTTGGATTTTTATTCAACTTGATCCATTTAAATTTCATTTCAATTTATAAAACCCATTTATACATTCACATTACCAGTTTCATTCCATTAATGAATTTTATTCCAAATTATAAATTACATTTAAAATTTACATTTACAAATCTCATTTGATTTTTTTTTTATTTTCTTAGCTTTTGGTTTTGATTTCAATTTCTCATACAACAATGATAATAATCTAATATTATTGCTTCCTAAAAACCAAGCAACCATATATTATAATAATTCATACAAATTTTATTTCTTTTATATACGAAAATAGTTTTGGGTAAAATAATATCATTTACCCTATTTTAAAACGATACTGTGTCGGTTTATCTTGTTTAAGAGTTTAGAAACCCCTATCGAAACAGTTGGCCAGACTGCACCGACCAGAATCTATAAACAATCAACCGATAAGTCAACGCAATATAAAACAATTTATATTCACTAACAAATACGCGCTCATATCTATTATTACACTCATACTCATTCTAGAGTACTACTGACTCTATCTCTAATGAGTAACACCCAACAGAGCCAAGGTTGTCGCTTAACCAAATGCTTTGACACCACATTGTAATGACCCAGTTTTACGACTTCCGAAAGTCGACATTAATACGTCCACTATATCAAATGCCGCGCAGTCGAATGCCGGTAAACCAAACCGTTAGGGTTAAAGAAGAAAAAGATAGAAGAAAGACAGAAACAATAGTAGAATCTCACATTTCGCAGCGGAACAACATATAATATATCAATGAATAATCTTTAAAACAAAGAATCATATCTATTATTACATTACATCACATTACATTATAAGAGTGTACAACAACAAACAACAGAAGGAGATATAACCTATACTAGTAATACGCTTCGCCATCCAGCTTCAACTCCTGATCTCTACAGCAACTCTTTTCCGACTTCGCTCCCCGATAACTGAAACCTGACTCCAGACTGCCCGTGTGGAAAATAGTGGGCACCCAGAGTTTAGGAAAGGAACAATAAACTCCGGGTCAGTCATGGGACTGGTATGAGCAACCAAACATTTTATCTTTAAAAACAAACAAAAGAATTAAAATTTGAAATCCAAAATGCTATTTGGAAAATGAAACTACCATAAGGCCTCCCACCACACACACAATGCAAACGCAGAATTGGAGGAGATTTCTCCTTATGATAGTCAAACATGCTAAATACGCAAAATCTTTTGATATTACTATTATTAGTGCGTAGTGAAAAACATTTCGAAAGTATAATATTAATCTTAGCCAGCATAGGTACCATTATATTATGCCCGTTATAGCTACCTCCTGAGGAGGCAGGTTATACAATCGCAATCGTAAAGGGCTCGTATTGTTTCTTTAGATTTCCAACTAATGGTCAGGCCAAGGAACTTCCCATTGCCACATGGGTACGCCTCTGGATAGACGTCCCGAGAACCTAACCGGATCTCTGCCAACACAAGACCGGGTTACCTGTGCAAAAATAGGTAAATACTGACACGAGTATGTCATCCCCCGGTTGTAAACAACCTTTATCCGAGGATCCTCAACAACAACAATCACAAAGTAATATATATATGCGAAATTCACATAAGTTAAGTATCTGGGCTCCATACCATGATACCACTTCTATCCGGAAGGAAATGTACATACCCTAAGGGGTGCTACCTCCTATTACCTTGCCGCATTCTTCCTATTTTAACCATTCCGGGGTGTGAGGCTCGACGAAGTCTCGTCCACAAAGCTACGCTTTTCACAAAATCCATGCTTCGATCAACAAATGATCAGCAGCACTTCGTATGCCACATTACCAAATTGGGAATGTATCACTAGTAACCATCAACTACATAACCTTTGAGCTCGTACGTCTCAGAGAAGGGTGTTAAGCTAAGAGAATAAATTCTCCGCCACCAACAGAAATGTATTTGATAGAAACCAGCTTTATATCTCAAAGTGTAATGTCAGACACACATCCATACAAGTCCGTTCCGGGATCGAACGGAACCGAAGGCACTTCAAAAGAAGCCCTTGCAATCCGGATATTCACTACTCACGTCCGGAATCCCCATCACAATGGGTGATAAAATCTCTATACCGGAGCAACCCGGTGCAGAGACATTCGACAGGTATCCTTTCATTTTCGAAAATACCCGGTCTTCAACACCGTCTTCAAATGCAATCCCATTTCGTCGTATCGTTATTCGGAATGGGTTTTATGGAACAAGGTCCTCTCCCGGCTAATCCGAATAAC
This sequence comes from Allium cepa, assembly GCA_030765085.1. NCBI lineage: Eukaryota > Viridiplantae > Streptophyta > Magnoliopsida > Asparagales > Amaryllidaceae > Allium > Allium cepa. The sequence continues at coordinate 91,946,453 of CM060944.1, forward strand.
GAGCGCTTATTTTGAAAATAAGTGTTCATTCAGATTCAAATAAATCACAACAATTTCACTTTGATCTTTTAAAAAAAAGATCCAGCACAATCACAAGGGTTCGATGTTGGTTTTGGAATTCGACTCCCGATCGCATCGAAATTCAAATGCCGATTTAAAAAGGCCAATATTGATAGTCGATTATTTAACTATCAATCATTATTTACAACAATTTCTGGATTCAAATAATTTTCCCCCAATTATTATTATTTCAAAATATCTTCGCAACATAAAATTTCACACTTCAATCCTTTGAAAAATAAATTTCAAATAAATTTCCAAACATTTATTCATTTCCCCTGAAAATCTGCCGATTTCAAATATTTTAAAATAATATAAAAATACTTATTCAAAATGTACTTGGAAACATTTAAAATAAATTATTTTAGAATATTTGCTTTAAATATTAGTTATGAAAAAATATTATACTAATATCTCATACAAAATTCAAGTCCAAAACTAATTTTAAAATAAAATTAATAGATAGGTATAAATATTTAAATAACTATCTTCTAAATCAGATCTCAATTTAAATCTTTAAAATAATCCCTTATATAATTAATTAAATACAATTTTACTTTAAAGCAATTTCCAAAACTAATTTCTCTAACAATATTATTTTAAAACCAAATCTAAAACTTTTAAATTTTATTCAAAAGCTATTTTAAAAAAATATACTCAGCTTTCCAGGGAAGAATTTCTTTGTCCATTACAAAATGGTCCGTTCCAATAAATTAATAAATCCTCTCGATTTATATTAAATTTACATTCCAAATTTGTAAATTTCTTTCCACACTTTTTTGAAATAAACCAATATTTATTTCAAACACAAAATCAAATTCCAATTTTGATTTCCCTCAAATTAATTTCCCAATGTCAAACCAATTTCAAATTGATTTCCAAGTTATTTCCAAAACACTAACCAAATTTCCAAATATCGATTCCTAAGGTTTATTTTAACTCCAAATTAGTTCCCGAATCGATTTTTAAAATTAATTTCAAATCTAAATTAAATTCCAAATTTAATTTCTAAATTTATTTCCTTTTGAAATAAATTTCTTTATCTCCTTTTAATTAATTAAAATCCATATCTTAAATAAATTCTTCAACATTTAACAACATTACTCGAAATTCCTTTATAAAAATATTTCCCATATTTTTGGAATTTATTCAATAAGTTTCCAAAGATAAAACTTTATCTGTTTAAATTTCCTTCTTTTAAAATTCACCTGATTCCTTTGAGTGAATTCATTATAAATTTTCTATCCAATTTTTCAAAATCAATTAACTATTTATTTCTGGTATCCTAGGATACCAAAAATATATTCGGCTAAATTACAGCCTTTACGGATTCAATCACAAACATTCACACGAAGTAAACATAATCAACACACAACATAAGCAACAAATTAAACATTTGAGGAATCCAGTTGGATTCCTCCAACCTGTTTCCCTGCATCCACAGACGTTAGCGCACAATTAAATACACATTCCACTTCGAGGTGGAATATCGCGGTATATGGGATTTATAAAATATTATCCGCTATTATGCGACGCAATAGGGTCTATTTAAATTCGAATGATAACAAAAATCATCCATACACATAATCAACATCCAATCAACCAAATTTTAAACCTATATATTTAAAATTAACCAAACAACAAAAATTCTGAGTGAGAAGTTCTCACCTTGGATTATGTATGCAATCCATTTTCCATTTTGACTCGATTTTCTCGATTTAAGACCTTGCATAACAATTATATAATTTTATTAATATTCAAACAAATTTGAACACTTATTTTCTTTTAATAAATTTAATCAACTAACAAATTTTGATTTTAATCTAATACTTTTAATTTTAAACAAATCCCTTTTTAAATAAATTTATTTAGCTAAAAAAATCAGATTTAAACTAAATTTATTTTAATAAATTATTTTCAAAATAAACTAGTGAATTTTAACTTTATTTATATAAGATATTTTTCTGTTTTCCAGTAATTTACTTTACTGTAAAAATAAAACCTTGTTCAAATTGTTTTCCAGCTTGAAGTATGTTTTCTGTAAATCTATAAATCTACACTTAAATAGTTTACTGCAATTACTTAATAAATTTTTTTTTCAAATCAAGTTTAAATCAAAAAATAAAATGAATACGAATACCTTATAGCTGTCGCATCCCACTGTCTCTGGTCAACCCCTTCGCGCAACCCTAGCCGCTGCCAGCGATGAAATGCATCGACCTTCCACCATAGTCCATAGCGACTTCGGCCACGACGTCGCCTGCCATCTCCTGATTTACCCAGCTTCACGCACGCGAGCGCGCGACTCAAATCTGGAAATCGCGATCCCACCACAACTAGCCTCGCCGAGCTCGTGTGCCCAAATCCCCAAATCACCATGAACAGTCGCGAGATCATCGCCGCCCTCCCCTCGAGTCTTCCTATGCACGCGCGCCGCCTAGGCTGCTCGAATTTTTGTCGCGAAACCCTAATCTACGTCGACCAATTTCTGCCAATTTGATTTTATCTGGTTTTAGAATTTGAGGAGCGACCATTTATATAAATTTGAACGATAAGCTTTGTTCGTTCGTTCGTTTGAACGAAAAGAGATGAAGGAGGGACGCCATTTTTTCGAGTTTGCTCTGATTTTTTTTATTTTTTATTTTTGAACGAGAATAATAATTTTCGTTGTTTTATTGTTATTGTTTTGTTAAGATGAACGCGTGTTGATTAATAAACGACACATGCTTTAACTTCTATACCTTCATGACAAATGGAGGCAATGTGTTTTGATTATCTTATTCATATTTTTAAATTTAAATTCATACTCAAATTGCTTCGATAAACGCAACCCAAAACTTCAATCTCTAATCGAGGCGTGCCACCAGACATTTATAATGTTAAACACCTATTCCGAACGCAATGGAAAAGGTTCCGAGTCCAAATTCGATCGTATCGAGAAGATAGCCTTTTGAAGCAGTTATAAAATTGAATTTTTAATTTAAATTTCAGCGCGTTTGCGTATCGTATGGCCAAACGAGCATTCCAAACACTATAATAATTAACTATTACGGATCCAATAGAATTAGTTTCGTTGAATTCCGAGACTATGCCTCGGAAGGCTATTTTTAAATATCGATTTAAAACGATAAAATTCCAAAACTGAACAAAATAGTTTCAAATTCAATTTTGAAGCTTCTATTAACCTCAGTATTATCAGTATAAATTTTCTAAGCCATTAAATTATTTTTGACTGGCTTAAAATTGAAGATTTACAATTTTACCCAAATTTCTATAATTAAATTTGATAATTAAATTACTAAATTCATTGTTAAAGTTAAAATTAAAATTCAAGTTAAATTAACGATTCAGATATTTGAAATCAATTGAATATTTCAATTTCAAACGTTGAAAAATTTGGGTCGTCGCAGTTAACAATTTATTTAAAGTGAAATATTTAAGTGGTTTCAATCACTAACAACAAATCAATAGAACAACCATCAATTTCAATAAACAGCATACACAACAAATACAAAACAACCATTCAATCAAACAAACAAATAGTTGTTCGGGACCAAAACTTTTAAATTGTACGGAATGAAGAATAAACTACTAGCGCATTATTTACTCAACAGTCTTAGATAAAACTAAATAGATTATTCACTCTCCCAAATCCAAATTTTAAAGTATCTTACCCAAACAACCATAATCAAACAACAACAATTCCTACTAACAAATCAAATTAACTTGTTATTAATTTTATTTCACACATTAGTTGTTTGATTTCCTTTCTTTCATTCATTAAGTGATTACTTCAAAAAAATTCATTTATTACTTACAATATTCAATTTTTAATGTCATGTAAGTTTCTTCTTTTTATTCATTTATCTATTTTATTCCTATTAAATCGAATTCTTAGTAGGTAAATTCATTAACCTAAGTTTATAGTCAAAAAATTTCTTATTTTATTCAGAATTAACCTCAACCTATTCACTTAAGTTTATAATTTCTTACTTACAATACCTACTTTCCATTATATTTAATTAGTAGCGTTTAATTATACTTAAGTTTATACAACTACACATCAATTCTGATTTATTAAGGAATTCCATTAATTATTTTCATTACCTCAAGTTAATTACTTGTATAATATCTATTACATTTTCTTACTAACATTTTCAACTTTTATATCTTTTGGTAAGTTATATACATGCCTTTAAGAATGTAATTGAAAGTTGTACAAGTTTTTTTCTCAATTCTTTTAATTAATTAATGGTTCAATAATTACATCTTTATTTATAAATTACAATTTCAATTTACCTTTAATTCCTTTCATTTATTTAATGCTTACATTCTATTGTTTTTAATTATAGTAACATTTTAAATTCACTTAAATTTGTAACTTTATAGCATCAATTCTTATAAATAAAGAATTTCATTAATTCATTTACTAAAGTTTACAATCATTTATTTACATTGCTTGTCTTCCTATTATATTAAATTTTTACTTTAATTAAAGGTTCCAATTATTAATTACTATCCTTTCATTTCACTACAATAATTAAAACAATTAATTAACAGAAATTTAAGAATTTAATACCGGGTTAAATTTCAAATTATTTTAAAATAATAGATAAATATATTCTTACAACTTATATATCTCTAATTATATTTAAACAATTCAAATTTTATATATATATTCTTTTTATCAAAAATGTATCTGCAGTAAAACTACTACAGTGGCCTTCCCCTTCGAAACTCGAAAATGAAAATTGATGATGCGGCCGCAATCACCGAAATTATTTTCCAGCGACAGAGAGGAAAGTACAAAACTTATTTTCTCCAAATCTTCTTTAAAACAATTTTTATGAATTTATATTGAAATATTTATATCAGAAAATACTTATAAACAATATTATTATATTCCAAAATTTATTCAAAAGAAATTTCAAAACCCCGGAACTTAAGTTCTAAAATTCCAAATTTCATTTATTTTATTTTAATTCTTATTTCTATTATTATTTATACACCTTATTATCTAACAACCAATCTATTGTAGCCAAATATAGATATCATTTAAAAAAATATTTTATATGTAGAAAATATAATAGGCAAAATTATTTCATTTACCTATATAAAACAAATATTATGTCGGTCTGTCCTATTAAGTGTTTAGAAATCCCTATTGATGTCACAGCGTCCCATGCACCAACCAGAATTTATAAATACAAAACGAAACAGATTAACACAATATAAAAACCTTTTTATAACACTAACAAATACCCTCTCTCATATATATATTCTCAGCGACTCCCATAGGGTATTACTACCCTATTAATAAAGAGTCAAACCCCACAAAGCTAAGGTTTATCGCTAAACCTGGCTCTGATACCACGTTGTAACATCCCGCCTTTTCGCACGCTTTAAATCGACACACGTGCCAATTCAAACCATACAAAAGGGCGGACTGTTATGGGGTAAATAAGAAAAACGAGAAGAAATAAAAGAACAGAATCTCACAGCGGAAGGATGAAATATAATAATCAAATATACAGTTCATGAAGCTGTATAAAAAAATTTAATTATACTTATACAATATATATCAAAGTACACATATCAATAATAACAATGCAGCGGAATACGGGGTGTAGTGGAATATAATAAATAATAATAATAGAAGTCTCCGTCTTCGTCCTCCAAAGCTAAAGTCTTCGGTCCTGAAACGCTCGGACTGACCCGAGCGAATTGAAAAGACAAAACACTCGAGTCAGAACTAAAAGATCTTTTGTAAGTTAAATCAACTGAAATAAATATGGGTGTAGTAACTTAAAAGATGCTCGGGATTCACATCTCTTAAGGATCCGTTAAACTATTTACTATGTAGTATATTTCGCTATTATAATAAGGTCTATTTGTAAAATAAACTTACTTTTAAATAGCGTTAAGGGGTTACCCATATAGCCCTTAACACAAAATATATTCTCATAGTCTATATAGTACCGTAATCTCCCCGTACTGGGCGTCGCCAGAGGGCACTCCATAGGTATGGTACAAAACCAAAATCGTATAAGGCTCACTATGGTAGGTGACATGGCACAACTAGGCAATGCCAGGGTAGATATACCAATTGCTATCCGGACTGGTGGAAACGCATAGCCGCAGCTACCGCCCACCTCGAACAAACTCCCCCAAAACCAAGAAAAATAAGGATGGCCATCGAATCAATCCAAAGTCAGAGTATAGTATCGAAGAGGAGTGTCCGATAAAGGGCGCTAACCCCCTTGGCCCGAGAATCGCACCTGTTTTAGCCACCTAATGCCAACTTACGGGAGTCGGGTCCATGTATTTACCTCAAAGGAAACGCCGCCACCATCCTACTTCATTCTGGAATCTCCACCGCGTACACGTTTGTTAAAGTGGTTTTCGGAGTTAGCAGAGAGTATGACAACTTCCGATCCCGGTCTCTTCAACAACCAAACGTTATTATAACACCGCGGTCATTTAAAAATAATTTTACTCTCAAAATCAGAATATAATATATATTTCAAAACCATATAAATACGATATCATTTCCATTTCAAAACAAACTCATTTGATATTACATTTATGAAAACCCAAATTAATATAATATCATCTTATTTCAAATATACTTCTTTTTCCAAAATCATATTACTTCAAAATTTCTGATAATTGGAAACCAAACATTTGAATTATAACTTTCAAACATAAAACTACGAAATTTGTAGCTTTAAAACCATAACTTTCAAAACTTAAATGGTTTGGATATTCAACGGTATATAAAATAAAACAGTTGAATTTAAAATTTCTTTATAAAGTAAATAATTTCAC